>JANAVB010039220.1:500512-1100512 GCA_029216955.1 Iris pallida
GCAAGTGGCTCACGTAACGAACGCAACTTAAGCACACTATGCGTCCTAGCGACGATGCTGACATGCTAAGTGTAAAGTGCGCCAACAAAATACCACATTACGCCTCATGAGCCCTTGAGCCCGAGTTCGAGCCGAGCCGAGCCCGAGCCCGAGTCAGTGTCCGAGTCCGAGTCTGAGTCGCTAAGCCCCTATGGGGCTTAGCTCCCATGGAAATAAATTTCCTAAGAGCAAAAAGCTAGAAGCTTACCATGGAGCCTTATTCTTACCTCTTAATAAAATCACCCACATGGTTCCCACCTTTGGGTCACCACCCATATGCACATCCCAACAATACATAGAAGCCTATATATATTGAGATACCATATGGTGCATTTCTGATGTGGGACTAAAACTTCACTAAGCATGTAGAGAACAAGTTCTCTAAATGTCAATAATACAAATGCCCCAACACCAGCCGCACGCTATGATAGGTGAGAAATACCAAGGGTGAATATGTCCAAAATGGCTTGTGATGTCAGCGATCGGTGCATATAGATTTAAGTAGACTTTGCTGGTGGCAATCCACGTGCAAGTCCTTGCATTGAAATAAAGTAGTCTAAGTTAACTGAATGAAGCACCTTCTGAACAGGCTTGAATAAAACACACCAAATGATTGAGAGTACTTCGTGAAATTGATTTAGAAAACACGCCTACGTCGCTCTAGGACCTGAGGCAGGGACACGCACTTGACATTGAATGTTTATATGAATTTTTGACTAACTTGGTTTACTTTGGACAGGAAAGGCCGGACGGTAAGTATGGGTAAGTCGTGCATGTATTTCCATACGACACTTGATTTCGGCAACACGAGATAGGTTATGAAATATGCCATGAAACTGATCCTAAGGCAAGATTAGAAAGACAATGAATGATAGACGGTGCACAAAAGTAAATAGAACGTGTTTGGTAATGATAGCATTGTGGGCGAGCTAGCCTCCCCACCAGTGCATAACAATGTACTGATAACTCCACAGTTTGCTTGCAGGAAGCAGGAAGACGTCATCGGATGTGGAGCTTCCCTCGAACGTGCTAAGGCGCGGAGCTATCTCTGGAGCCTTGGAGCGTTGCAAGGAGCTGGAGCACCATATACAGGACATAATGTATCGGAACATTGCCATGAATCATTCCATGTTGTAAGCCACTTGGCACGCCTTTTATGTTTCAGAGAGAGAGAGAGAGCTTGAGAGACTTGTAAACTCGGCCTAGCGCCGCTTGTAAACTTCTTGAAAATCAATAAAGAGTTTCAATTTGCTTCAACTTGTGTTCGTTTACTTGCCGCTAGCAAATGGGGACACTTTGTGCGACTCTGTAGCCTAGCTCAAATCGGCCGGTTTCCGGACATAGCCTTGCACGGGCGCAACCAAGGCCCGTGCGGCATCACGCCCTAGCGAGGATGATCGCTCCTAAGGAGCGGGGCGTGACAGTCACTGGATCTAGTTTGGCACTCCGAGCAGTGGAGGGTCGGGGATGGGGGACTCCACGGGATCGACACGGGAGGTGTGCTGCGTTTGGCACTGCAGAGGGCTCGCATGAAGTCGGCGGGGTGCGACGGTGATGGATTGGTAGTTGTTTGTGATGTTGGTGGTGGTGCAATGGCAGAGGGGTGATATTTGGGTGATGGTGGTTACTTGGTAGTCGAGGAGGATGCGTGTGGTTTGAGGGTGGCCGGACGGGCGATTGGTGGCGGTGGCAAGTGATGTTGGTGTGGGATTTGGTGGCATGGTGATATATTGATGGTGGAGGACGCTGGCGGAGAGGTGAAGAGGGTGGGCAGTGTTAGCTGGACTGGAGTGGTCAAAGAAGGAGGATGACGGGAGGGCGGTCGTGTTGGTGGTGGTTGCTCATAATGGGGCAGAGAGTGGAAGCAGCGGAGATAGGGGAAGAAGAAGGAGTGGACGTTGGCCGAGGTGGCTGGGTCGGCGGCGGATGGCCGGCTAGGCTGGGGTTGGAATTGGTCAGGATGGTTGGGAGAATTAGTTGTAAAATTAATATAGGAAAAATCCCAATAAATAACTAAATGTGCTTGCTCCCCAAGCTTGTGTGGAATAGCACTAAATGTAAATACCAATTAGGAGGGGAGTGCATGGGAAGAGTGTAGAAGCTAGGAGAATTTCCTAGAGCACACATGGCTTATCCCATCATGAATTAGTTAAGACTAAGAATAATTAGTCAAATGAGCAATCGAACAATCTTGTCGAGGTAGATTTGAGCCAACCCCTTGCTAAGTTGCAATGACTACTTTTGCCCAGAAAGGACGTATTACTTATCCAAAATTTGCACTTAGTTTAGCATATAGTTCATGCAGAGTTTGAGACAAATTTTGCAAATTTTCCTTATGTTCTTCTTTGCTCTTGGAGTAGATTAGGATATTGTCGATAAACATGACTACAAACTTGTCTAGAAAAATTATGAAAACTCGGTTCATCATATCCCTAAAAACATATCTATAAAATCAATAAAAGCAACTAGGGGGCATTTGTCAAACCAAACGACGTAATTAGAAATTCATAGTGGTCATATCTAGTACGAAACACTAACTTTGGCTCATCATTCGGCTTGATCTTTATTTGATGGTAGCTTGAACGAAGATCTATTTTGGAAAACACTGTTGCACCCTGCAGTTGATTGAACAAAACGTCAATTCTCGACAATAGATATTTGTTCCAAATAGTAACTTTGTTCAGTTTCTGATAATAAATACACAGACACATCGATCCATCTTTGTTCTTCATGAACAATAGTAGTACTTCCCATGGAGACACGCTTGGACCAATATATATACGATCTAGCAAATTCTTGTAACTGTATTTTGAGCTCTTTTACTTCTGTACGTGCCATCATGTATGGAGCATTTGAAATTGGTCGAGTATCTGGAAACATATCAATTATGAATTTTGTTTCTCGATCCTGGTGACATTCATGGTATTTTATATGGAAACACATCGGAGAATTCTGCTACGACTTAAGTATAAACTGTATTTGCACCTTCCTTCCGAATGGCTCAAAGAGAAGCTAAGTTTCGTTCACAACCAGAATGTAGCATACGTCAAGACATTGTTCCTGATATCATCGTAGATGTCTTTGACGTCGAGCCACACAAGTAGTAGAATTCAGTTTCTCCAATTAGGCAAAACACAACTCTTTTTTCCCATGCAATCAATGGTCGCATTGCGCACACCAAGCTAATCCATTCCAAGTATGATGTCATACTCCTTAGTATCAAGGACTATTACATATAAAAACAACTTTCTACCTCCAATGCATATATTACCATCCTTACATATCAAGTTAGCAAATATTTCTACTCATGATGGGGAACTAACACTAGGGTTCATGTTCAATAATGTCATAGTCAATCTATGTTCTTTGGCAAAATCAGTCGATATAAAACTACATATAGCATCATAATCAAATAAAACTCTCAGAAATTTTGTTAAACAACAATATACTTGTCACAACTATGTCTGAGGCAAAAGCCTCCTTTTGAGTAATACAAGGATTATGGCTTACGCCGGGTCGCTAATTCTGGATATTCATTGGAGAAAGGATATTGATTCGTTCTGTTGGAGGGGAGTACATGGGAAGAGTGTAGAAGCTAGGAGAATATCTTAGAGCACACATGGCTTATCCCATCAGGAATTAGTTAAGATTAAGAATAATTAGTCAAATGATTAATTAAACCAAAAACTTTCTTTATTCCTTTATTTTAAAAATAATTACTTATAATAATTTATTAAACAAATTAATAATTCAAGATTTAAAATTTAAGGAAAAAAATCTAGAAAAAATTAAGGATTTTTTTTCTTCCATAAATTTGGGAAAATTTAGAAATGCGAAACTTGAGGGGTTACATTCCTATCACCAACTAGAGACTATTGCACAAACGTGATAAAAATCACATATTTCGATCTAATATTATTGAAGTCGGCACCCCCTTGTAATCGAACAATCTAGTCGTGGTAGATTTGAGCCAACCCCTTACAACGACTACTTTTGCCCAAAAAGGATGTATTACTTATCCAAAATTTGCACGCACTTAGTTTAGCATATAGTTCATTCAGAGTTTGAGACAAAATTCGCAAATGTTCCTTATTGTCTTCTTTGCTCTTGGAGTAGATTAGGATATTGTAGATAAACACGACTACAAACTTATCTAGAAAAATTCTGAAAACTCGGTTCATCATATCCCTAAAAACATATCTATAAAAGCAATAAAAGCAACTACGACATTTGTCAAACCAAACGACGTAACGAGAAATTCATAGTGGTCATATCTAGTATGGAACATTAACTTTGGCTCATCATTCGGCTTGATCTTTATTTGATGGTAGCCTGAACGAAGATCTATTTTGGAAAACACTATGGCACCCTTCAGTTGATTGAACAAATCATCAATTCTCGATAATAGATATTTGTTTCGAATAGTAACTTTGTTCAATTTCTCTGATAATCAATACACAGAGACATCGATCCATCTTTGTTCTTCATAAACAATAGTGGTACTTCCCATGGAGACATGCTTGGGCAATGTATCTACGATCTAGCAAATTCTTGTAACTCTATTTTGAGCTCTTTTAGTTCTGTATGTGCCATCATGTATGGAGCCTTTAAATTGGTCGAGTATCTGGAAACATATCAATTGTGAATTTTGTTTCTCGATCCGATGACATTCATGGTATCTTATATGGAAACACATCGGAGAATTCTGACACGACATAAGTAAAAACTGCGTTTTCACCTTCCTTCCGAATGGCTCGAAGAGAAGCTAAGTTTCGTTCACAACCAGAATGTAGCATATGTCAAGACATCGTTCCTGATATCACCGTAGATGTCTGTGACGTCGAGCCACACAAGTAGTAGAAGTCAGTTTCTCCAATTAGGCAAAACACAACTCTCTTTCCCGTGCAATCAATGGTCGCATTGCGCACACCAAGCTAATCCATTTCAAGTATGATGTCATACTCCTTAGTATCAAGGACTTTCACATATAAAGACAACTTTCTACCTCCAATGCATATATAACCATCCTTACATATCAAGTTAGCAGGTATTTCCACTCATGATGGGGAACTAACACTAAGGTTCATGTTCAATAACGTCATAGTCAATTTATGCTCTTTGGCAAAATCAGCCGATATAAAACTACATGTAGCATCATAATCAAATAAAACTCTCAGAAATTTCGTTAAACAACAATATACTTGTCACAACTGTGTCTGAGGCAAAGGCCTCCTTTCGAGTAATACAAAGATTATGGCTTACGCCGGGTCGCTAATTCTGGATATTCATTAGAGGAAGGATATTGATTCGTTCCGTTGTCGTTGAGTCGCAAAGGATATTGGTTCGTTCTTCTACCTTGACAATATCGTGCTATGTGGCCCAGGCGACCACAATTGAAGCATCCCCTTCTAGGACACGACACTCATTTGCTAGGTGTTCTCTTATGTTACATTTGACGTAATGTGGTCCTTGATTCCGTCCTTGGTAGCTTTCATTGTTCGGATGCTTCTGTGCATTGTAACCTCCTATATTATTGCATTATTTGGGTGCTTGTTGTTGGGTTTTTATGCAGCTCCTGGAGCATTTGGAGGATAATTTGTCTCTAGCTCGAGAGCATGGTTGAATGGCTCTTTATGGCTCGTTTGGATGAAGTTTTTGTATTCCTAGGAATCTATTTTTTATTCCTTTTCCCTGGGAAATGAATTCAACATTGTCATACCCATATTTGGTTAGGTTGGGAATTTGTAGCCCAGAAAATTCAATTTTTCCATTTTTCATGTTTGGTTCACATAGGGATAGGAATCATAATTTGTTTAGTTTTCCATAAATACCGTTTCATTAATTTTATGATGCTACTATTACCTAAATTCACATGTTTGGGATAGAAGTTGAAATTTTGAAAGTAAATGGAGGGTATAACCATCCAAACAAAATACCCAAACAACATTTCTAGGAAAGCAAAACTATTCCTAAGGGGGACTTAGAAATAGCTTTCCCATATCAGTGGAAATATAAAGCCCCTCGTATTTCTCTCTAATTTGCAATCCTAGACATACCAAACATGGATAGGAAATTCAAAATCTATTTCCAACTCTCCAAAACTTGAACTAAACGCTCCCTAAATGTCTTGTAATGCTGGACAAGACCTCTGCCTGTAAGGTAGACATCATACCTTCCTCAAATCTGCGAACTTTTGACGCCTCGTCTGGCACTAGTGAGCCAGCATATTGTGCAAGTTTAGAAAGCTTCGTATTGCCAAACCATCATGTTCCTTTGTTTTAGATGACAAATTCTTTTTTATTTCTTCGAAGATCAACTGGTAGAAAATATTGCTCAAGGAAGGCTTTTCTAAACATGCCCCAAGTAATCTTTATATTTTGGTTTGCTCCGGCAATAATTCTCTTCTGCCCTGTCGCAAATTGTGCATATTCAAATGAAATTGTAGTTGCGTACACGCCACCCTCTTAGACCCTTGAATACCAGGTAATTCGAAATGATCTTCCAACCCGACAAACAAATTTATAGCTACAACAGGATCTTCTGTCCCTTTGGTAGTGCACATCTTCTTAAATTCTGAAAGTTCAATTACAAAACTTTTCTTTTTTGCGAGTAGAGGCTCATCATCTTCCACTACTTTGGTCTCCGTTGTAGCCGTCGTTGTCATTGCATTGCTGACAACTATTATTTGGACTATCTGTTGTAGTGTATCTAACTACTTCTGTTGCGTTTCGAACTTCTCAAATTGTTTGTGTTGTCTAGGATTTTTTTGTTGCGTTTCTATCATACGCAACATCCTGTCCATTGGATCACTTGTGGCTACCACCTTTGAGTTGCTCGGGTTGCTCCCTTTCATCATTGCTAAAACAGAAAATAATTTCTCATTAGTTTTATAAAATATTATGGACTTACTGTATGGAATATTCTATTTCATAAGCACAATAGTCGAGATTTCAAATGTAGAAAACTAGTTTCTTTGCAAAAAATTAAAGCAAGAAATCCAAGAAAGTAAAACCGTGCTCTGATACGATTATGTCAAGTCCAGATTATGTCGAATCGATAAAAGTCACTACTGGATGTGATGTGATACAAGCATAAGTTGTGATTGCACAAGACGTGTTCATGCACATTTTTAAAATAGTTCTTTTTATAGAATTTTTAATGGAATGTAAACATTAAAATTGAATCACATTATGATATATAACAAAATAATCCTTTATTGATAATTCATAGCGGAAACATAGGCTCTTAAACAATTGAGTGGAAACTGTGCCAAACTTGACTTACAACTTTGTAACTGAAAATGAGATATGCTATTCCATACATCATGTCCTTTTATTTAAAACAAAGTAAAACAAGACCGACTCCAAATCTTCTGAACTAAAATGAAAAACTTCAAACCGAAAAAGTTTCGATTGTGTTGGACGAGCTTTTAGTGTCTCTGATCGTCAAATTGATTCTTGACACTTGTAGAGATGCGGGTCAGTATATTGGAGAATGCACTGGTGAGCGGTATTAATCTAGCGTACCCATATCAGTGTAATATTTATGTGAAGCATATAATATTATTTAATAATCTCTCTTTTATAGGGTCAATTAACAATACATAAAATATGACTGTAAAACTAACATATCACCACACCGTAATTCTTACCCACGACTGATAGTCCTTTCCTGCAAAACAAGGATTAAAATATTCTACCATGTAAAACCCATTATTAGTAATACAACCTGACTATATGAAGGTCACTGGTGAGCACAGTTTCTTGGACTGACATTGAAAAAATGACATCCCTTCCAGTACAGTAGCTAAATTCCTGTACATTGTACATCAATATTAATTTCCCAGCTCTCCAAAGCCGAATCAATTTCATGGTAGCACATACCGTTTGAGAAAACAAAATCTTGTGCACAAGGTGTTTATAATCATGCATACATATACAACTTAGCTATAAATATAACGTGGATGATAATATAAACGTGAAATAAACTATGCAGCATATCCTCATTTTGTATTCCACATTCCTCGAGATGCAGCTTGTAATTTTCATACTCTAAATCCAAGGTTACCTCAACCGGCTACCCAACGGTCCAAAACCTTTTCAAATTCCATTTCTTTATAATTGTTTAGAATATAACTTTTTTGTTCAACACATTTCCTTAGCAACAATTGACATCAATTCATTTATTTATAAAAGTAGTATAGTGTTCCACATTTCTATATAACCAGCTAACAACAATACCATTATAGTTTTTTTTTATCTTGGTTCTCTTGTTAAGGCAACATTGATCGTAAGATATAGCAAAGGAAAAAATGATGTTTCTTTTTAGGCGTGGAGATAAAGGATAGGGATCAAAGCCACTCGCTATTGAAGAATTGCCTAGAGAAAGATGAACTTCTACGCATTGATCAAGCTACGTGTTCACCTGCAATTGCACCAACAGAGATTCAATACTCTTCTTTGTTTTTTCCTTCTTCTCTTAGAATTCGATATGAATGCAGAAATCGATGAAGGCAAACAACGAAAATCATCCATTGAAAACAACAATGAAAATGCATTAAACAAAGACAATATTGAAAAGCATCCAACTAAAAACGAATATTAAAAATGCTTTTGGAAGAGAATCTTATATAGAGTTCATTATGCAAGACACGATTCACGGTAATTTGGACTCAATTCCAAAAAAGCAATCGATAAATGGGAGAGGGTCTCAATTCACTGTCCCGATCAATAGGTACCGAAAGGATATCTCCATAATGATTTGATTCCGATTAGCTATTCAAGCTACAAGCCCACACAATGCTCCCTGCTATGAGGGGGGACACTACAATATTTAACCACACATCGCCTCTAATGTTCATTAAGTTTGAGAATTTGAGTCGTCCAAACATATTTTGGCATCTATGGAAGAGTCCTATTCACAAAAGCAGATTGTGGCCCACATCTATGAGTTGTATGAGTTACTATTTAATACAAATCAGAATAAGAAGTCTATAAATGAGTATTTGGCTTCAAAGAAGGCTTTATGGGAGGAACTCTTGCATTGTCATCCGATTACGACTATTTGAAGGAAGCTCAGTGACAAAAGGGATAGTTTTATTTTTCGCTCATCCTAGCTGTCTTGGATCGTGCATTCGAATCTTACAAGGCTCAGATCGTTGTTGGAGACCAGTTATCTATCGTGGCAGATATCTTCTCTCGTCTCAATCATTCATTTCTATGACAAAGTCCTATGGTACTGAGTAATGATTATTATGTCTTGGTTTATAGTATTTGTGGTCATGGTGATGGCCATAGTGATGGAAGTAGTATTGGAATAGATGATGGTTTTACTGGTGGTGGAGGGAGTATTAGTGGTGGTGGTGGTGGTACGCTACAGAAGTGAAACTATTATGGCATGCTCGGCCACGTCGAAGTGTACTCTAGGAACAAATAGGGTGAAACCGAGTAGCACATCATGTATATGATGTCAACGTGTTGTCCCAGGTCACCATGTTTGTTCTTGGACATAATGCTTCTTGTTCTAATTAGACTTGAGCTTCGAATATCTCCAATTCACTTGAATATATCCTCCGAAAGTTGAACATGCTTGCTACTTACCACCTCCCAACCTACTGCAACCATGGCCCATATTGGTAATCCGGCCTTTGTGGAAACTCAATTACTATCCACCACTTGGCCATCAACTCTGGAGCAAGCTCTCGCATATATGATGTAAATTCTCTTTCATAATTGTTGTCCTATGAAACATAATATTATATTGGCTGATGGGTCCACTCGTCTTGTGCTAGAGAAAGATGTCGTTCACCCTACCCAATCATTGTCATTATTTGATTCATTATGTGTCTAATTTTTCGTCCAATTTGTCATCTCTAATCACTTCACTATTCGAATCATTTTCTCCTACTTCGTATGCTTTCAGGTCCTGAGGACATAGAAGATGATTGGTTTGGGGTATGAAAGTGAAGAGTTGTGTTACTTGGACTTACCTAGAAAAGTTGCGTCAAGTTATTCCTCTTAGTTAGGCAAGTTGCGTCAACTTATTCCTTATTTGAGTTTCGTTTCTGCTTTAGAATATAAAACATGTCAGTTAGGCAAGAATCACTTTAGTACGTTTCACTCTAGTACGTTTCCTCGTTGTGTTAAGAGTCGTCAGTTGTAGTTCTTTGATCTTGTTCATACTGACATTTCGGGTCCTTTTAGAGTCAAAAATTTGAAATTTTTTCAGTAATTTGTTATCTTTGTCAATGATTGTTATCGAATGACTTGGTTATATTTAATAAAGGAACGTTTTGAGTTTCCATGTGTTATCCAACTTTTATATTAAATTTTTTGTTCAACTTGGTAATGTATTAAAGTTTTCATTCTGATAATGCTTTAGAGCATACTCGATTGTCTGTGGCTTTTTTTTGTGCTGATCGTGGCATTATTCATTAAACTAGTTGTGTCCATACCTCTCACTAAAATGATGTAGTTGAACACAAACACCAGTACCTTTTAGATGTGGTTCAAACTCTCATGTTCGATATGCATGCCCCTAAATATTATTCGGCATATTCTTCATGCATGTTATTTGATTAATGGTCTTGCCTGTCGGAAGGTCAACTTCCAGTTTGTCAGGGAGCTTGTCAGTCGCACTTATCTCAACAAATACTCTAGCAAAGGACAATCGAACTCTATCAGTCGTGTATTTGTCTGGCCATAGGGAGATTCCAACTCCGCTAGCCAGCTTCATAATAGCCGGGACACTCTATAGTTGGGGTGAAAGCCAAGGGAACCTAATCCAGATAGGTACGGATGTCAGCCGATCCCGTTCAAAATTAGTAGACGAGTCCCATCTTCTCAGGACAACCAATCTACCATCGGAAGTCCAAGGGCCATTTTGAATCACCTTTTCTAAATCTTCCAACATCCCAAACTTGATGAAATAGAAGTCATCCCCCCTAGAGTATATGTCCATGCTCCCTTTAGGTCTCCACATTCGTAAGGCGAATCCCTTTAGCTGATCGAAGTATGGTCGTGCTCCCATAACGTAGAGGAGAATAGTATTCTTCCAGAATACTTCTATTTTAGTAATGTCGTCCTTAGTGATAGAGATGACCTTTCTTTCTTCTTTAAGACTGGGCGCCATGTAGAGCATCTCAATGTCTTTTCTTGCCAGGTCGGGCCTGCATCGATCTGCCCAGGTGATAGGAGCAACTCCCGAGGTGTTAAAAGCATTAGGAACCCTTTCCGGCATTTTGCCAAACACCTGGGGTGCGTGTTCCGCCACCGATTTTCAAAGGTCTAAGGGAAGGCCGGAGACTCGTGAAGGATTGGCCGAAGTCGGATGACGAGAGCCGCCTCCCTTCTCCGTCCTGGGCGGACCTACTTGGGGTGCATGTCGCGCCACAGATGGGGGAACGCACATAGGCGCAGGTGACACACCTTTCCCCGAGTCACTATCGTCCATCCATCACTGGAGAGAGTCGAAACCTGCTTAGAGGCCGCCGGACGCCTCGGCGCCACCGAAGGCAGCCACGGACGCCGGCGCCCGCGGTTCTGGATCCGGATCCAGGAACCAGAGCAGGAAGGGAGGAGAAGAGGAATACTGGGAGATGGGTGTCAGGGCAGAGGGGAGCGGAGGAGGAGGAGGAGGGAAGCGGGAGGAAGAGAGGGGCCGGCGACTGGATGGAGTAAGAGGGAGGATCGGGAGGAGGGAGCTGCGCGGAAGTCGGGTGCGCCAGCGCAGGGATCAGAGGCGTAGACATTATATATATATATATATATATATATATATATATATATATATATATATATATATATATATATATATATATATATATATATATATATGGGTAAATTTTATTTCAAAAGCAACGTAATAATCTTACAACATACAATCAGAGTGGGACTCCCACTCATCAGATCCCCATAGTATTTACATCAAACTCTATGTTATGGAGGATGCCTATCGGAGGGGTGACTAGACCCTCAAAGATGCGACGGTTCCGTTCCCTCTATACATGCCATACAGCGGCTGCCAGTCGAACTCGGGCGGTCCGGAACCAGTCCTGTCCTCTTCTTCTGCTATACCGGAGCACAGTGATGATATCCCCAATCCCCTTTCTGGAGTCACAACCACCCAGCACCCTACTTTGATCAGCCCAGATCTGCCAAGACAGGGCACACTCAAAGAAAATGTGCCCTATAGATTCATTCGCTACACTGCATAGCACACACTTAGGGTCTGGAATCGGCACTCCAAAAATACTAAGTCGATCCCTCGTCAATAGGCGGCCCAGAAGAAGCTTGTAAACACAAAGTTGCATCTTCCGGGCAAGACCCTTGTACCATATGAATTTATAGTCTGTACTCGGAGGATAAGTGCGCCGAATGAGGTTGTAGCAGCTCCGAAATTGGAAGATTCCAGTCCCCGAAGCGTCTTCTGGCGGCTCCCAAATCTACCGATCAGCAGGCAGACCGGAAATGCTGGGCTTGATCTCCTGAATGCTGGGCTTGATCTCTAGGTTGTTGCTAGTCCGTGGGAGGTGCTCCGCCTTGCTGATCGGTAGGTCCAGGAATAATACTGCTGAAGAAGACGACATAGGGAACAATAAGGAAGGACCAGGACAGATCAACGATACAAGCATGTGATCAGATCAAGATTTTCAGGGATCAAGAGGATACGAACAGAGATCAAGGGAGAGTACTGATTGAGACATCTATTCGGTAAACCCTCACATATTTTGATTTATAAGACCTGCATGGGCCACCACTTAAACCATGTAACGCCCTAGAACCAGAATACTGGAGAGCGGGGACGGACATAACCAGCTACGTATAATGAAATGGAATCCACCTCATTATACGGTCACGGCTGTCTAGATATATGAGGGTTTAACTACAATCCATCAGTCTCTTATGGTCAATAACAAGCCTAGTGTCTCAATCACAAGCAAGTAAGTAAATGTTACAAGATGCAAGATCACCAAATATCACCAAATATACAATAGTAAGGCGTTCCAAACATTACATATTCAGCTGATCATGAAGCTAGTCGTTACAAAATGTGAGAATTAGCAAGAATTTTAGTCATATATGATCAACCCTAGGATTTGTCAATCATGTTACAGCCCGTAGACAGATAGTAAGTAAAAATGTACACGAGCTAACACTTGTTCGGCGGCTAAACGCCTCAAAAGAATAGTTTTACAATAGAGTGGGAGAGCCAAAATAAACCCACTCGTTGCCAGGATTCTGTCTAGTGTTCACCATCTGGCTGGAAAACCGGTAGATCCTCTGGAACTGCTCCGAAATCTGGCCATACAAAACCAGCTGGGTCAGACCCCAGAAAGAGCAAGTGCCACAAAAGAGGCTTCACTTAGGAACGAAAACCCGCAAATTGGCACAAGAATATAATTACATAATAAAATACAAATTAAAGAAAAGCATGACAGGTGATATACGATGAGATAACCATGGGACTATTCAGATAACCAGGTTACAACCCGTAAACCAAACAAGGACCGGGATTGTAACCCTTCGTCTGAACAGAACTTGGTTTCTCCCACCATTTATCGGCAAGATAAAATAAGAAATCAGGACATGTAACAATCTTATAGAGGATCAAGACAAGACTAGACTGAGTAAACTCCATCCAACATTTCACGGCCAAGCAATAAGTACGGCTTGATACTTTTAACTAACTAGGGTTATCACAAGCCTAGTTACTAACAAGATGCAGTGAGATTATTCTAACAGCCACAAGCCCTGCAGACCATCCAGGCTACCCAGGTCGAATATTAGTATAATAAGGGTGCAACATATGACAGTGTGCTGGAAATGTGCCCTACTCGTCGGCAGGCTACAAATCCACAAGTGCGTCCAGGTAACGGGATTGCCTGTAGCTGGGAGATCTCTTCATGACTATTGGATTATTCTAGTTATTAGCCTTAGTCAATTTACAGTAGGTACCCTTGACCGTGGTACTCAGGGGTCCCTGTCCTAGACATGATGTAAGACAAGACGGGTTCATTTGTACAAGCATAATCGTCCATGGTGTCCAGGTCATTCATACTTGTCATGTCAGGTTAGCCATCACAACAGTATTTCGAAAAATATCATGTCAGGTTTACTTGTCAAGAGTGCGCCACGGCGGGCCACTATCAAGAATTATCATGTCAAGTTTACTCGTCAAGTTCACTGTCAGGAGTGCGCCACGTCGGGCCACTATTAAGTCATGTCATTGTCAAAAGTGTACCACAACGGGTCACCATTGTGTCAGAAAACAATTAATATGGCACAAGCATACATGTGGTAATTAAATATTAGCAGGAGCAAGGGGCCGTAGAGGACTCATGCGGCTCAGGAAAATTAATGGCAATGCGACAAGAAATTAAATATTAATAATGGCCATGCGGCCAATAAATGCAGTGAGCCATATGCGGCCAACGAATTATTAATAGCCATGCGGCCAAGAGCTACTGGTCATGCAAAATAGCACATGCGGCCAAGCTAATGCATTGCGGCCAAGCAATTTCATGCGGCCACAAATATTAATCCATGTGGCTCAGCAATTGTGTGGCCAACATTTGATTGGCCATGCTAGCATTTATTTGCTAATGCATATAGGCAGCAAGCAGTTGCATGCAATTATTTAAATTGCCATACATGCAAGCATGCATACAAGTATGCAAATAATTACGTAAATGGCCATACATGCTCAGGAAGTTGCATGCAGCAACTTAATTAAGGGCCATGCAAAATAAATGGGAGGGAAAAACACATGCGGCCAAGCATATTGCTTGGGCCTATGCGGCCACAAGTAAATGGAGGGGGGGAGAGAGCCGCATATGCTTGAGCCTATGTGGCCAAATGAACAGTGATACCATATGCGGCTCACTAATATTCAAATAGCATACGGCCATAACATTAATTCTCATCCGGCCAACCTACTGTACAAAAATCATGCAAGCAAATAATGCTTGCAAGTATAAACATGTATGCTTGCATGCATTAATATAATGCATTAAATAATGCTTGTAAGTATAAACATGGGATTCCCATGCATTAATAACATGCGGCTGGTGCTAAATATACATGCATGCTTGCTTGCATTAATATAATGCATGCGGCTGGCTTTGGTATTGCTCCTTATGCGGCTCACTTGGTATTGTTTTCTTATGCGGCTAACAAATATTCCATGCGGCTAAGTGCAAGTTGTATACTCATGCTAATGAAATAATTAATTGGCCAACAAATGAGTTGTCCATATGCGGCTAAGTACTGTTCCCATGCGGCCAACTTGATTGGCCAAAGGTAATTAATTAATGCATTTCAATATAAAGGCCATACGGCCAACTCATATAAGCATGCCAGCAAATGCTCATGCGGCCCATTAGATTAAATATTCAATTAAATGGCCATGCGACTGGAAAAAACACTTGCCGCATGAAATAGTCATGCGGTCAAGTACTGTTCCTCTTCTCCAATTTCCGAGAAGAAGAACACCATGAAGCTATGCTTCCAAGCTCCATAATTCCATCATCCAGAGTCCAAATCCGAACTTCCATAGGTCAAAATGGGACAGAATGAAATTCTCTACAACATGGAACCATCAACTAGCAAAAATATGTAAGTTTGATAGATCAAAATTCATGGAAACTAAAAATACTACAAAACTAGATCTACAAGAAATTAACCACAGAAATAAAAAGTGCTAAGTACTAAAGTGGGTTAGAAACACATGAGGAAGACAGTAGAACAATAAAAATAGGGTTCCTCCATGAAGCAAGATGCACTTGCCTAAGCTCTCCACTCTCTCTCAGGTTGGTGGAGAAGTAATGGTGGAGAAGAAGAAGTAAATAAAGAGAGAGAATGAGGGGATGGGTTAATAAATGATGGTGGTTGGTGGGTGGGTTGGTTCACTATTAAAACCGAACCAAGCCGAACCAAATCAAGCCGAACCATAACCAAGCAAATAAAATTCCAAATAAACCAAGCAAGGAGACAGGCAATACGAGTCAAAATATGTACATATATTTCAAAATACATATTACGAATCATGGGCATTACAACAGTCGATAGGATTCACCGAAACATACTATGGCCAGCAGTACGTTTGGTATTTAAGGCCAGACTCAACCTGTTATCGGTAATGGTATGTCGGATAAATGTAGGTTTGCGAGCATTTGGTGACGAACTGATCAATAACGCTCCCTACCGTAAAGATTTTCCTAGGGTGGAGATGCCCTACACTTATTTAATTGGCTGGTTATTGTATCACAACTGCAACCTATTGCCGCCAGGCCCTGAAAATAATACAGAGGTATTTCTCCAAAAGTTTAGTAAAGCCACGTGGAATGTGACTTCAGTGGTGGATACCCGGGAAACACTAAACTTCTCCCATGGGTGGAACTTTTTCTGCACAAGACCACCAGTCCCAGCTGACTGTTTCGATGTGCAATTTGAAGATGTAGGTCAAGAGAGGACTGGGATACCTGTACCAGTCTTTAAATGGCTAATATGCATCAGACCCTCGCATCTGATGTATAGAACTGAAGACAACTGTATGTTCGAACCGTATCTACCCAGTCGGTTCGCTCGTCAATTCGGGTATGACCAACTTCACGTTGGTAATCCCTCCACTAGCTTCAACTATTATGGAAAATTAGTTGATGGTACAAGGGCATGGAGGTATTTTAGCGTTGGATGTACCGGTACTAGATTCCGTATATCCACTACCACAAGTACAACTGAGCTACGAATGCTCCATTCGTATGCTCATTTTTATGCATTCATTCGTTCCTTCACAAATGACTACAGCCTGAAGGAGAGTCTTCGATGGGACAAGGAAGAAAATGTCGAAGAACCAGTTATGGTACCTTCGGACATACCTGATGATGCTGCTGTTCCGGATGAATATCTGGAAGCACTCCCTATGGAAATGGAAGAAACAGCTGCAGGACCCATTACCATCACTACAACTCGAAAGTGGAAAACAGATACAGCTGTTATCCTTCGGGAAAAGAAGAAGAAGACTACTGTTAAAGGGCCTTCCAGACAGAGAGCCGCTACTCCAGAAAGCGAAACTCCTGTTGAAGAGCCTCAAAATATTACATCTTCTTTAGCTCATCCTGGAGAAGGGTCTTCAGCATCCCAGCCAGCAGCAGCAACAGAAATTATAGGAGTCCTATCTCCTGGAGGCTTCAGTACTTCACTACATCTTACTTTGCCACAAAAGGCGAAAGCTGTTGAAGACACCGCCACCACTCATACTGTTGATCCGGAACCATCCCCTCGGATGAACCGGCTCTTGAATTAGAAGATGATGACTAGGATATGGATTATGACGCACTCTTGTCGTGTCCTACACCCGCTCCAGGTAAAGATAAATTACACAAAATTTATACAAAAATATGTATTATTATTTTGTATATTAACTATTTTGCTTAATCTTTGTAGGTATCATCAATGTAGCAGAACCCATTGCTCCTCCTCCTTTTCAAGAGCCTATCCATGAAGAGGAAATAGAGTCTGAAGAAGAAAGTTCTTCTTCAAAAGAAGATTCTGCTTCTAAAGAATATTCTCCATCTATGGAGATACAACCAGAGCCTGAAGTAGAGGCATACCAGGAATTGCCTTCTCTTGCCGAAGGAAGAGAAGAAGAACCAGCAGCAGAAGAAGAACCAGTTGCAGCCGAAGAACCAGCTGCTAATGAATCAATTGCTGCTCAAGAACAAATTGTTGACGCAACATCAATTGCTGCTACCAGTACAGATCAAGTTCCTGAGACAGTTGTGTTCGAGTCTGAATCAAACATAGGAAGCAGTACCTCTATGATACCATCTTCTACCACCGGAGCTCATCCTCCTGAGGTAGCAAAAAAAGTTGCTAAAGATACAGTCCTGAAACTCCCTGAAAATCAATTGGCTATGGTAACGATAACAGATAGATTGTTGACTCAGCTTGCTACTACAGCAACGACAGCATCTATCTCCAGCTTTCAAGAAAAGAGATTAATAGATATCGTTGATACACCAAGCTCCAATACTGATATGAATCTGTTACTAGAGATTCATACTGAAACTTTTTATAAAACTTTAGCAGCATTGATCAAGATGGTTTTGAAGAAGGGCCTCAATTATGAGAGTTTGAAAAGTGTTGTTGCTACTACCATAGACAACATAGCGATGTTCAATGATACTGAAAGGGCAAACGGTTTACGGAAAATAGTCCAGGGACTTGAACAACCCATCAAAGATTACCTGAGGTTGTCAAGTGGGACTATAGAAAGCCTCATCCAATCCGAGTATGATGCTCTCACCAATGAGTACACAACTCGAGAAACCATCTTCAAGGAATCTCTTCAAGATTACAGCAATAAGGTTGTCGTGGAGAGGACTTTCTTGAAAGAAAATAAACCCTTATTGGAGCAGCATCAGCAAGCTTATGACTCCATGAATATCAAAATTCATGAGCAAAATGATAAAATTCGTAAAGTCGAGGCTGAGCTGGCTCGTTTAAAGGAGGAGCAGAACCGGATGACGGCAGATAGAGATCAATTCTTAAGACAAAGTTCCATTTTGGAGGAACAGATCTTTGGTTCTGAAGCAAAAATAAAAACCCTTGAAGATGCCAAAGACAAAATGATATATGCCTTTGCCGAACTCTCTCACCTCTGTACTGCGGAAGCCTGAAGATCTATAGCATACACAACTGTAGTGGGCTCTCGTGAAAAACGTCTGGCAGAGTTGCAGAAGATGATTGAAGATCTGTCTGCTCCACCTTAGCAATTTTTTTTTGTAATCAATAAAGAAATTTTTTTTATCTTCTGTCAATTCTTTCATTTTACTGATGTACTATTTCTAATCATGAAATAAATAAAATATATTTTAAAATATGTGTGAGATAGAAAACAATTATCAGAGGTAATATGGACATGATAAGTCTTCCATACTCAACAAAGTAGATTATATCTATCCAGAGGTAATGTGGACATGATAGATAATAAATCTTGTTTTCTTTTTAGAGTATACAATACTATTAGAGGTAATATAAACATAATAGATCGTAATGACTCAAAGAAAATAGATTAATATCTATTCAGAGGTAATATGGACATGATAGAAAATAATGAAAAGAAGTAGATTTAATATTTATTCAGAGGTAATGAGAACATGATAAATAAAAAATCTTTTTCTTTCTGAAATCAGCTGGTAAGACAAAAAATCAAAAATTTCTTTTAGGAGAATAAATAATCAGCTTAACCAAACCTTGGTAGCTGGGGAATAAAGAAGAAATTCAAACGTAATATTTCTTCAAGAATTTACCATTAATTGGCATCATGAGAAAATCTCCATTAGGTTTAGATAACCTATAAGCACCATTGGAGAATATGGTTTCGACTACATAAGGACCCTCCTATTTAGCTTGGAACTTGCCTTTACTCTTATGAGTCATAACCATAGGTCTTCGGACAGCTAGAACTAGCTCTCCTACTTTAAACACCCTTTCTTTATCTTTGTGATTGAAAGCTCGAGATATGCGGGCTTGATACAGCTCAATGTGCTGTTGTGCTTGAAGACGCTTCCCATCCAAACCTTCAAGTTCTTGGAGTCTTAAGCGGTCATTATTCTCTGTAGTTAGCTCATTAGCAATAGCTATTCTAAGAGATAGTATCTGGATCTCCAGTGGAAGAACAGCTTCACATCCGTAAACTAATGAAAATGGTGTAAAACCAGTTGGAGTTCGGACTGTTGTTCGATAAGCCCATAAACATTCTCCAAGTTTCTCGTTCCAATCATGTTTATTAGAGGAGACAAACTTTTTGAGAAGTTTAATAATTGTTTTGTTGAAAGCTTCTGCTAAACCATTAGCAGCTGGATTGTAAGCTGTAGAAGCTAAGTTCTTGATCCGATTCTTGTCACAAAATCGATAAAATGCCTGACTGGCAAATTGAGGCCCGTTATCATGGATTATCCTTCGGAGAATCCCAAAACGATAAGTGACATGATGTTTGATGAAGTTAATCACATTAGACGTTTTTACTTCAATAAGAGGAATTGCTTCTGCCCATTTAGAAAAATAATTGGTTATAGCCAGGATAAACCGATGTCCTTTGACAGAAGGGGGATTAATCGGACCAATAATATCCATACCCCAAGCTTCGAAAGGCCAAGAAGATGATGTAGGATATAAAAATTCAGAAGGTTGGTGAATAAAATCAGCATGAATCTGGCATGCTTTACACTGTCTGGCATAATCCACAGCGTCCGCTATCATAGAAGGCTAATAATAACCCATTCTTCGAATACGGTCTTGTAATTTTGGACCTGGTTGATGCGTACCACAAACTCCATCATGAGCTTCACGAAGTGTTTGCTTAGCTTCGCTTTCTGAGAGACAACGCAGTAAAAGCCCGTCATAAGAACAATGATACAATATGTGCATAGAAGTATCATAGTAAAATCAAAATGATCGTCTTTTGATTGATGCAGCTTCCTTTGGATCTTCAGGTAAAATCCCATAGACCGTATAATCAATAAATGGACTTCTCCAATCCCTTTGTTGAGAATTTGATTCGGTAACATAACTTTGTTCAATATGCAAATTATTCTTGACCCAGAATAGATCTCTATCTAACAATGTGATGGTATTTTGTCTTCTGATGGGAACTGCTAAGTCTGCAGCTAGACTAGCAAGAGCATCAGCTTCCAAATTTTGAGAACGCGGTACGAATTCAATGAAGAACCCTTTGAATAAAAGAGCCAGTTTGATTACCACTTGATGATAGGGAATGAGGTCAGGATTTTTGACTTCATATGTCCTTCTGACCTGATTGACGATCAGCTGAGAGTCTCCATAGGCTTCTAAGAACTCAATGTCTAATTGTTTTGCTACTTGAAGACCAATTAGCAGAGCGTTATACTCTGCCACATTATTGGAACATAGTTTATTGAGGGAATAAGAACGGTATATAACCATTTTATCAGGAGAGACCAAGACAATGCCTACTTCGGAGACAATATTGCCTTTAGGTCCAACTCGTGATGCTCCATCAAAGTATAGTTGCCAAATGTCATCCCTCAAAGTCATGTTGTAATCTATGACTTCATCTGGAATGTCATCATATAGCTAGGAACTTTCAGGTATAGGGTGAGCTGCTAAGAAGTCAGCTAATGCTTGACCCTTTACTAATTTTTGAGGTATGTAGACCATATCATAAGGGGTAAGTAACATTGCCCAGGTAGCTAACCGGGAGTTAAGAATACTCGACTTTTTCATCAATACCCGAATAGGATTTATTCTAGATATGACATGAATAGTCTGTCCCGTTATATAATGTCGCATCTTTTGAATAGCAAAAACCAAGGCTAGACATTCTTTCTCCACAGGAGTATACCTGTGTTCAGCTCCAACCATCATTCGGCTAAGATAATAAATTGCATGTTCATGACCCTTATCATTTTTCTGTGCAAGAAGAGCACCAAGAGAATGATCTAAGGCTCGAATATACAACAAAAATGGTCTTCCTACCACTGGGGGTACTAAAACAGGTAGATTTGTAAGGTATTGCTTAATGTCATTGAATGTATTTTGACATGCTTCATCCCAAACAAATGACACACACTTCTTCAATAAATGAGAGAAAGGTTGACATCTCCCAGAAAGATTGAATATAAATCTCCTGATATAGGCAATACGAGCTTGAAAGCCACGAAGTTCTTTCAGACTACGGAGAGGACGCATTTCAAGAATTGCTTTGACCTTATCAGGATCAACATGAATACCTTGAGAAGTAATGACAAATCCCAAAAATTTGCCACTGGAAACCCCTAAGAAAGACTTAGTGGAATTCATCTTTAATTAATGTCGACGCATCAACTCAAACACTGTCTTTAAATCTTAAATGTGATCATCCTTTAATTGACTTTTGACAGCGATATCATCCACATAACATTCAACTATTTTTCGTAGATGTTCTTGAAAGATATTGCTCATGGCCCTTTGATATATAGCACCGGCATTTTTCAAACCAAAAGGCATAACTGTGTAACAATAAACTCCAAGAGGTGTACGGAAAGCAGTATGCCTTTCATCTCCTGGATGTATCTTAATTTGGTTATATCCTGAAAATCCGTCCATAAAAGACATGCGTTCAAAACCACATGTATTGTCTATCATGACATCTGTGATCGAAAGTGGAAATTTATCTTTTGAACAAGCTGTATTGAGATCTCGAAAATCTATGCAAACTCAAAATTTTCCATTCTTCTTCATGACAGGAACAATATTGGCAACCCAATCTGGGTGTTGTTCTTCATGGACAAAACCACATATGATTAGCTTTTTAACTTCTGCTTCAATTGCATCCATCATATTCGGTCGAAAATACCGCTACTGTTGTTTTATAGGTTTGGCATTAGGAAGAATATTAAGTTTATGGGTAGCTACTTTAGGATCCAGACCCGGCATATCCTCATAGCTCCATGCAAAGATATCAATATATTCTTTAATCAACTTTATCAACTCTTCTTTTTCATCCTCAGAAAGATTTTTGCTGATGAATATTGGCTTCGATGTAGTCTCGTCTCCAACATCAATCTGGACGATCTCATCTTCTGTGGGTGGCTGTCGTTGTTCAAATCGAAGCTCCCACTGAGTATCTATTTGTTGTGCCCAAGGGTCATTTTTAAATAGTTCAGATTCATCATCGGTTTGAACCATATTGACTGAAAAGACACGCTCAGATTCAACATACTAGACTCCTTCAGAATCTGAGGATTGTAAAGAACTGAAAGAAAATTCCTCTTCTATATCTTCGTTAAACATGTGGGATGGATCGTATCCCAAACCATGATGAGTTCGTTGATAAAATTGGATCACCACATAACGGTAATCGTTTACCTTTGCCCTGATTGAGATCCAACATGGTTTTCAAGTCATATCCCATATTCTGGATAATCTTAAAAGATTGTTGACTATATCTGTCAATTCTGATTTTTCCTTTATCCTTCTCTTCGAAGCTATCTGTCTGTGTAACAGGAATATTCCTAGCCAAACTAAACACAATTTGACGCTTGTTTTTTTAGTAGACGGAATCACAAAATAAGATTCTTCATGATGTCTATAAGTTACACAAGCTTGGGATGATGAGACAACAGGTAGTAAATAAGGAGTAAATATTAGGAACCTCTGAGCATAGGGTCCAACATCGATATGAGAAGGAAAAGAATTCTTTTTATGGTTAATATATAAGGTTTCCTCTGTATTTATGTCAGTTTTATGTTGATGACTTTGATTATCAACAGATAAAGTCATTCTTTCAATAAATTTGACAGCCATATACTCTAAAAGAAATCTTTATTAAAATGAGAGAATACAAATTGATCAATATTTACATCATTGACAGACTAACTACTACGCTTTGGATTAATCATTAACGGACCATCATCCGTCTTCAGCGTAGACTTGCCCAGGTTGATAACTAGTGGCTCTGGATCAGTTGTACGAGAAGTACGTCCTTTAACCTTGATCATGAGAGGCTGATCACTAGTGTTGGCTTGAACTTGACCTTTGATCGAAATCTTCACAGATTCATCTGACGTGGCTTGAGTTTTCCCTTTGACTTTACACCAAAGGTTCGTCATTGACAGGTTGGGGTTCAATTCTACCTTTAATTTTAATCATCAAAGGTTGATCTTCTGAAGGTGATTGGTCTTCTGAAATCGATCGATCTTCTGAAGGCGATCGATCTTCCACCATATCAGATATTTCCTTCACATGCTCCTGTTTATAGAGAATTTAATCAAAGAAATAAGCTTCAACACCTTTAAAAGGATTGAGATCTGCAAATTCAGTCTTCACAACTCCCTGAGAATCCACATACTTGAAGCATTGGTGGAGAGTCGAAGGAACAATATTATGTTCATGTATCCATGGTCTTCCGAGGAGAATGTTATAAGATACATCTGAATTGATAACATAGAAGGTTGCCATGGTTCGAAGATCACCTATTTGAATCTTCAGACGAATTTTCCCCAATGGGTTACTCCTTCCAGAATTGAACCCGACAATTGTCGTACTAGTGTAAGTCAACTCACTAGTAGGAATCCTCAATGGTCGTAGTATACTCTGAAGAATAATGCTAATGGAGGACCCAGGATTGATATAAATCCTGTCAATTTCAGTAGAGTCGATATACCCTGTATAACACAAAGGCCTGCCATGTCGATTATGCTTCAACAGCATATCTTCCTGTGTGAAAGTAATGTTAGGAATTGATTCCATCACATTGTGGTATTGGGGACATGACACCGGTGTATTGTCAGGACTTTTGAGTTGAGCTAAGCATGAATCTGCCTGTAGCAATACTTCACTCAAGGTTTCTCGACTTTCTTTAGAAAGATGGAGCAGCTCAAAGATAGAAAGCCTAGCCGGAGTATTGGCTAATTGGGCTAGAATGTCAAACTTATAGGGTTTCATCAACCCTTGATTTGAACTAGACTTCAGCGGAACGTCAAAATGTACTGCCTTCTGTTTCCCTTTTTCAACCACTGGTGGTTTAGAAGTCTTACTTCGGCAGGAATAGAAGATGATTGAGTCGGCAGTGTTTCAATGGTATCATCCGTTTCTTTGGAAGTTCTCTCATAATCTTTATGGTAGTCTTTTTCAGATCTTGTACCAGCATAAGTTTCTTCTTCAGACTCAGGAGAATGAAGTACCATATTACATGATTATTCTTCTTTCCCTTAGTCTTCTTTTTATGGGAATTTTTATGAGGAACCTCAAATCCCAATCCGACAGAGGATTTCTGACCTTGAATTTGTAAAGGAACTCGCATACCTTTACCATAGTTCAAGCCTTTCGCTTTTTTAAAGTTTAGCCCATCTTTTTTATGAGATGGACCGATTGTTGACTGTACGTGTGAGTAGGTAACGGACTTTCAACGGACTGTTCAATAGATAAGAAGGAATAGAAATAAAGGTAGAAACTTTCGATGCAGGAGGTAAAATCCTAACCGGAGCTTTCTCGTAAGCAGTAAAAATTTGTTGTGCCCTATACAAAGGGATACTGTTCATGGCTAACCATTGTTGATGAGTAAGCTTTAGTTTGGTAGGAGGGGCCAAACTCAGAGAGCATATGTTCAGACCCCTTAGCCTATTTTCCAAAGGAATACCATCCCACAGATGATCAGAATCATCATGGTCTGGAGCAACAACATGAGAAATCATATTGCAGGTTTTAACTTTTTTATCTTTCTTGGATTTTGAAATTTTAATTTCATGTTCCATTTCAGGTACTAAGTCAGGATGCACCCACATGATTTCACCATTTTTTTAAGGTGAGAGGCACTAATTCTTCACTTTGATCTCTGGCTGGTGGAAGATTCACAATCTTTATTATCGCCTTCGAAATTAGGACAATCCCATCAGAAACTTGCTGTGGAGGAAAACCTCCACATTAAAGAGAAATTATATTGGTTGTAACTGTATGCTCATCATTAGTTAAAGCGATGGCTTTAGCATTTATCAACTCTTGAATTTTCTTCTTCAAGACATAGCAAGCTTTTGTAGGATAATTTATGTATCTATGATAGATACAATACTTGGGATTATCAACCAAATCTACTTCATTAGGTCATTTTGGCTCTGGAATCTGGAGTTTACCACTCTTCACGAGACATTGAAATATTCCAGGAATATCACTGTCATCGAAAGAGTATTCTTCTTTCGGCTTAGAAGATTTCAGATTACTTGGGGTAGTTTTGGATTTTGAAAGGTTTACCACTAGGGTTTCCTTTCCTTTTCCCATTGTGATTACCAGAGTTGTTGCCTGAAGAGGCTTTCTTTCCTTTATCTTCTGAAGCGAAGATCATCCCATGTTCACGAGCCAATCTACCATCGGTCTCAGCTGAAACTGCTGCTATAATGAACAAGGCCCAATCTGTGAATTGAGAGCCTGTAAAAATAGCGATGGTTGGTCACAGATTCATTTTGCATGTATCAATTAATGCTGAATCTAGCATACCAGGAGGCATTTTTAAAGTAGCCTGTCGAAAGCGTTCAATAAACGTCCGAGTATCCTCCTTTTCTTTTTATTTAATTTCTATGAAGGAAGACATATTCATGTCCATCCTTCCTTCATAGAAACGAGAGAGAAACATTGCTTTAAACTCGTCAAAAGACGATATGCAATTGTCGGATAGACTACGATACCAATCGTATGCTGAACCCGTTAAACACCCTATGAAGACTCGGGTGAGAAGAGCATCATTCTTCTGTAGATGTACAGTCATAATATCAAAAAATTGATATGTTGACTTGGAGAAGCCTTTCCATCAAACAATACCATAGATTGTGGCTTAAATTTGGGAGGAAAGGGTACCTCATTCCAGTGGGAAGGATAAGGTTGCTTAATCCCCAACTTCTGAAGCTGATCTTTGTACTTGAGGACCTCAAACTGTACTTTTAACTCCCGAATAGCTTGAATAGCTTCATTAGTTTGATGGAGTATGTTTGATTGAATAGTGGTTGGATGTATCGTAACCCCCACCGGAGGTGATACATCTTCTGGCATGAGAGGATCTGGAGATGCAGAGTTTTGATTGATAGTAGGCTCTTGACTCAGATTATTCAAAGGTATGTCAACCCCTTGACTATCTTGAGTTTGTGTTGCTACTTGTACCGGTGTTACCACTGCCGGTTGGACTGTTTGCTGATTCGTTATTAACTGATGCATATTTTGCATCATTGCAAGCATATCCTTTAGCGATTGTTCCACCGCAGAAAGATGCTATTCTGTATGAGAAATAGACGTCTCATGTTCTTCTCCGATAGCATAAGATTCAACTTCTCTTGAACTTACAGAGGGGTTGGTATACAAATATGAATCAACGCTATCAGTTTCTGACTCCAAGTACTGGGTACCCCCAGCTTATGAATCTGAAGAATGCATATTTAAAGTTCGTTGACTTCTTGACCGAGTATGTTGATATACTCCTTTAAAAGAGTCAAGGATTGGTTGAACCGTTGTTGACCTGGAGTTTGGGATAAATTGCGTCTTGATCGTCGTCCTCTATTGATATGAGATGCCATATTGACTGATGCATAGGACAACTCATGTTCTTGGTCATCAATTTGTTGCTGAGGTATGTTGTAGCTTAATCGGTCGAAAACTGACCGTTTAGTAGCAGAACAGCAATATTTGATCACAATTTGGTGACACTCACAATGATGGTTTTCTTGGGGGAGTGACATAGGAGATTTTTTATTTTTACGCTTTTGTACAAGTAACTCGCGTAAATCAGAAGAATTGGAAGGTAGTTTTTTTTTATATTTGGGACAGAAATATTTAGTCCCTTGTGTAAAAAGAAGATTACTAGCTTCATTGGCAGAAGAAAGTTATACATTTTTACGCGCCTGAAGTTCTGTGCGTAAATCTGGAGTTGATTTTTGTGCACTGCGAACGCCATCAGCATTACGCGTAATCCTAAGATTAGGCATTTTGCGTAAAGCAGCATTAGAAGATTATTGGCATAAAACAGAAGCTTTGCCAAAAAATTTATTTTCCTTGGATAAACCAAAGGAATTGTCTATCATAGTAACAGAAGACTTATTTTTACGCTGCATGCATGTAGGCAAGTTCATTTTAGGTGCAAAAGTACTATTGTGAACTTTATCTACCATGTCACCGACAGGAGATTTGCCTTTACGCGTATAGCACAAAATAGAAGTATCTGCCACATCACAGACGGGAGATTTGCCTTTACACGTATATCGCAAGACATAATTGTCTACCACGTCACAGACGGAAGACTGAATTTTATGCCCTGGACGTAAAACTGAAGTAGGAACTGCGTCGTCACCGATGGGAGCCCCAACAACAGGAGTGGGAAAAATTCCCTTGCCTTCAGAGATAGCAGAGGGATCAGAGGGTGCTTTGGACTTAGGAATCCAAACTTTGCGCACCTTTCGTGATTTTTAACATTGGAGTAGCGAGCACTACCCCCAGTTCGGAGCATTTCTTCGTAAGCACTCTGGTCGAATTGAACAACCAGAGTCTTCTTTGTCGATCCAATCGACACATCATCATATTGAGCAATTGCTTTCTCGTCAGAGGAGAAAGTCATCTCCAGCAGAGTCGCCATTTTGTTTCACTTAACAAAATGCCCTTAAAAGGCTTTTGAAAGAAAATGAGAAAAAAGTACAAGTAAATTCTGGAAAGTATTGCTATGGAAGTTTGATCTGAGAGCGATCACTTTGTTCCTTGGACCACACGATGATGATGAAGAGAACTGCTTGAAGAAGAACAACCGGAAGAACTAAGTCACCAGAAAGGTATCGACACAATTGGCACTAATGGCACAGTCGAATGCTTTCCTGCTTTGCTTCACTCTGTTCTTGAGAAAAAGTTAAAGAAAAACACTCTGGAAAATCACTTTGCTCTGAAAGTCTCTGGGCTCCAAAATCTTGTACCTCTATCTTAAAAAAGAAGTCTTTATATAGGCTTGTCTTCTGTGCGTAAAAAACTATCAATATTGAGTCTCTACACAAGCTATTAGGATAACTGTCACCCACGTATAGATATTAGCCTCTACGCATGGTGACACGTGTCTCATTACTTCAACAAAACAAGGAAAACACGTTCCCACATCCTCGAAAAATATGGCATGAAAGCCACGTATACAAGCCACGTTCACACATAATCAGGAAAAGCCGAGCGTAAAATAGCTCAAAGTAAGCTTCCTGCGTAAAGTGGCTAAGAAATAGCCTTAAGCGTATAGTTAGCTCAAATAAACTCTACGCACACAAAAAAAAGTAGCTAATGATAGCCTTGAGCGTAAAAAGCTCAAATAACTTTCATGCGTAAAGGAAGTTGTTTCTCAAGCTAAAGTAGCCCGTTTACACATATAATCATGGGTTAGTGTGAAACAGTCTTTTTGGCTTCTGTGCAAATCTTTGTCAGAAAATCAATATGTCAGAGCATTTAATGCGATGTAGACAGCCTGTATTCTGCGTAAAGTCTGAGGATGACTCTTGCGTAGAGCAACTTGCGTAGCGTCTGAGGATGGCTCTTGCGTAGAATTTGAATTAGATTCTATTTGACCTCTGCGTAGAGCTTGAGTTTGACTCTTGCGTAGAATTTGAACTTCTTTGATTTGGTCTTTTTATAAAATATGATAAAAATATAACATAATTTATTTTTGCTTCTACACCAGCAATGCCTAGCACCGAATCACGAATCTTACTCTCCCTAGGTTGATTCAGTCTGGTGCCCTGAATACCGTTTCAAGGAAAGTCATACCTTGTGCACAAGTTGTCCATGACCATTCAAGTGTGTGAATAGTTAAAACTATGAAACAGATGCATGTCATGAAACAGATTTAGTAGTATAATCGTTCTACTGATACAACAATTCATTTTCCTCAAAGTCGGACGTTCTGATTTGGTGCCCGTCGGCACCAAATACCCCGAGGTACTATGTCACAACAGATGTTTCATTGTTTAGTTCATAGGAAACAAATTATCTCTTTTATTGAATCTTAACTTTTGGCTTCGGTGTGCGAAGCTCATAACTCATGGTTTTTGAACCTTAAGTGCTCACTTCGAGTGCGAAGCTTATCATTCTGAGTTTAGAGCAAAACAACTCTAAATCGCTACATTATCCCAAATCTTTATCTTAGTAGTACAACATGCATTTAACTTGGCATTAATGTATTCGAGGCAACAAAAACTTTATTTGCAGGAAAGAGTAGAAAGAAGAGGCCAAACCACACCCAAGTATCGAATGTACGAGAGTATGAGCGGTTTGCAACGATCAAGCTTCAGTTATGCGAGCTCCTACAACTGTACTAACATTGTATTAGAATTCCTCCTTCAATCTTCGTTTTAAAATTCTTATGAATGAAAAAATTGAGCAAAAATACATTCGTCAAAACCAAGCAGCAAAAACTTCAAAAAAACCAACAACAGCTCAGTCTCGTTGAAGGGACTTCTATATAAGCTCACTTGTCGAGACGCAGTCCACTGCATCTAAATCTTATTCGAATAGAAGTCGATCCATTAGTTGGAATGGTTCTCATAGCATTCCTCTAAATCGATTTGTTTGATGCCACAAAGGATTTTCGTATACCAAGCTCTCGACTAAGTCAGACTAGTTGTAGTGCCCGCTCCACGAAGGCACTATATAGACAGAAAAATCAATTACTGGCTCTAGAACAGAAGACGATTGATCTGGATGAGTGGACAAGGACTATACTTTCTGATTCTCTCACGCCTAATAATAATAGTGTTTTCTAATGAATGTTATGGCTAATAACAAGTTGGTAATAATTAAGAATGTTAGTACATCGAATCAGTATGCTTATAAGATAATTTGTATGTTGTCCATAAAAGGACTGATCGGTTCTACAGAGATCAAAGCGAGGAGGAACGATCTTGCGGGATCGGGGCATGACATAATGGTACCAAAGCTAATACGATCCTCTGGCCAATTGTTGATTCACTATAATTCAAATATATCTCTTTGAATCAAAATTCTTTTGCCTACTTGATATCATAATAAGATGAATATTCCATACAGTGAGTCCGTAAATATTTTTATGATGCCGGCATATGTTTTATTAATTAATAGAGATATGTTATTGATCATGAGTTTGACATTTTACAGAACATGAGTTTTTATGTGTTCTTCAATTATGATTTTATGGATTAATGATGGCGAAGGATGAGGACTATCGCTGCTATAGATATCGTAAGTTTCTTCTTAAGTTTCGAGGATAAAACTTTTTCTCGGTGAAGTAATTATGTAGTGCCCCACTCCGCAAAGGTACTATATAGACAGAGAAATTGGATTGATGGCTCTGGAATAGAAGATAATTAATCTGGATGAGCAGACAAGGACTATACTTTCTGATTCTTTTACACCTAATAAGAATCTATATTTTTGAATGAATGTCATGGCTAATAACAAGTTGGTAATCATTAAGAATGTTAGTACATCGAATCAGTATGCTTATAAGAGAATTTATATGTTGCCACGCTAAAGTTAGAATGTTACTTCAATCGATAAACCCTACCATACTTAATAAGAAGAACCTGAAGTGTATGCTATCAATAAGAGAAGTATATATTTAATGATACCAAGATGCTACTCGGTATGTGTAAGTAGAATTGTTCACATGTTCCTTATCGACTGCTAATCTGATCGAATCGTACAAAAAGCACTTATTGCTTGAAATAATGGATATGGAACAGAAAAAAGATGAAATATTTGTTTATCGATAAACTGTGCATCGTAGATATTTTATCTAATAGATTACATTTATGCATAGGTCTGGACAACTTCTGTACAAGGTATAGTCTCTCGACCGGTTATTGGAGCACTGGGAGACGCCCAGTCCATGGAGGGATTGGGCATCCTGAGGTAAAAGAGACCTAGTAATTAGGGGTGCTGTCTCTATTAGTGAGATGGGCTAGAACGTCCCAACTGCTAATCATGGGGAGTGTCCCATGGATCGTCAAATAGATAGGTGTCGATTAGTGGAGAGCTGAACCATGAGCCGCAGCTGCTAGTACATGTGTATATCAGTGCAGAGCTGAACCTTGAGTCTCACAGCTGCTGGTGTATGCATGTATTAGTGTAGAGCTGAGCCTTAAGTTACAGCTACTAATCGATGTGAATGCATCGATAAAGATGTTTCAGCCTAATCAATGCAGAGACGAACAGGGAACACATTGTATATTTAATTCAAATATGTACACATTTGGTTTATGAAAATCCTTGTCGTGTGCAGGGATGGATCGTCGGTTTGTGTAAGAATTACTGATCGATTATGTCCAATTTGTGTGTTATGTTTACTTCCATGATCTGCTCCCATGAAATTTGTTCACATAACGTGTTGTCCTGATAATAGACATAGTACTGAACTACTATATGTTGTTAATTGTTATATAGAGAAAGAATGAGTAATGCATGATATGTTTATGCTATAGTCCCCTAACGAAATGTTATGTCTCACTAGATATGTTATGCACATCAAGATAGATAGAATTTTTATCGTACATGGATTTGACATGTTAGTTGGCTTGAATGAAAAAATAAAATGCTGCTTTTCGAAAGCGTTTTCAAAAAAATAAACTGACTCTGTACTGTATAAAATGAGCATAGGTAAAAGTATCAAGATCATTATCATAAGAAATATTTTCTCACTTACTTAGTGATTATTCCAGACGGTATAGCCTTTGTTCTTTTACCAGTACGTTAATGTACTGACCCACCACCAGTTTGCATGCAGGTGCTAGATGCTTGAAATGGAAAGTCTGAAGCGATAACCAGAGCCTCATCCTAAGGAGCCGGAAATCAGATGAATATGTAAAAGAGATGGTTTCTCTTTATAAAGGGATGTAATATATTGAACGAGATCATCGTAATTTTGTATATTTCAAAAGAGATTGTAAGCCAAATATAACATGTATCTGAGAGTCAATGAGAGCTTATAATCAGTTCAAAAGATATCAACAAAGAGAATTTATTTATGTTATCATTGTGTCCTAATTCTATTTTCTGTATTTATGTTCCGCTGCGTTGTTGTCTACCTTGTCTATCTTGTTATTGTACATGTTTTGGCCTTGTGTAAGCACAACTTAGGCTTGTATGGCATCACGCCCAAGCGAGAATGATCGGTTCCACAGAGATCAAAGTGAGGACGAATGATCTTGCGGGATCGGGGCGTGACACTAGCCATTTAAGTTCCCGATCGAGTTTAACTCGCCACGAGCTCATTACATAGTGCACCGTCCAAAGGATACGGGGCGCTACACCTAAATTGTCCATTCTTAAAATAGGGTAATTGATGTTTGATTGGTGAATTTCAGAGGAGAACGATCAGTAAGTTATTTAAACTTTCCTCTCTCGACTTCGAATTATTTTCTTAAAATTTTCTAATCGATTGGACCATGAACGATCTCTGAATTCATTATGTTGTCATCGCTCACCAAGTGTTCGATACTTGATCTCAGCGGAGTTCTGTGGAATGACATCGGATACGAATCATTGTCATATTTGATTTTATATCTAGGAAACTGTTTTGGACATGACTCGTGTCCATTACTTTGTGCAGGTAGCATTCTTTTTTATACATGACTTTGTATCTACTGGGGACATAAAGACTCGTGTCAATATCAGTATGAATATCGAACTTGTGTGCATCATGTTTGGACACGAGTCTTGTCCATTACTTTGTGCATGTAGCATTCTTTTTTTATATAGGACTATGTATCTACGGGGACACAAAGACTCGTGTTAGTGTTAGTATGAATATCGGACTTGTGTGCATCAGGTTTGGATACGGTGGCAACTAGATCTGTGTCTAGGACTGACATACAGGTTGGTGCTAGAAATAGACCGGTGTAGGCGTCTAACTTAACCGGCTTTAATATTTAAATGAATGTTACTATATTTTAGTTGTTGGGATTAGGTAGAGTGATAGACTAAGAAGTTGGTGTTCATTGGGTCAGCTTTGAGTAGGCTTTAGTCAAACCGAGCTTGGGCTATAGATTAAAATCAATATATTTAGACTGAATTGAATTCAACCTAGGTCAACTGTAGACTCTGGGGTGGGCTCTAGAATAGGCCCAAAGACAAGGTTCAGGGCCAGAGCCCAGTAAAACTAGATTTACAGATAATGGTTACCTTAATACCTATTAGTTAATAATGGTTGTTTAGTTAGTAATTAATAAGTGATTAGTTAGATAGTAAACTTAGAAATTAGCTAGAATCTACGTTAGTTGAGTCTAGAAAATCTTCTAGAATAAGAACCTTTTTTTTCCTTATTTTATAGGTGAATTAGAGGCAACTTCATCTTTCGATAAGATAAGTACATATTACTCAATGTTACTTAGCTACATTGCATTTCATGGTTTATACTCGTGTCACATTTTCTACCGTATTGTCTTATCGTATCATGTCATGTCAGAAGGGAAGAATACTCATGTGGCATGTAGTATTCCCTAGCCTTGGACAATTTACATGACTGTTAGCACTGTCGAAAGTCGTACCTTATGTCCAAACTCAGTGCATGACTGCTAGCATTGTTGAAAGACATGCCTTATGCTCCTTACATGCATGATTGCTAGCATATCGTCTCATGATATGCCTTATATATGTTTAGTCCCTACATGATTATTGGTGTTCTAATTGCACGTGATACACGTAGTTAATGCATGTAACCAGATACATTCTCTTTTTTCCTATTATTCTGTCGTCTCTGCCACCTAACTCCAGTATCTCCAAACGACTCGCCCGGCTATTCCCACTCCTCCATGCTCTGCCTCCTTCTCTGATTCAACATTAAACCACCACACTCGGCAACTCCTCTGCAGGACACACAGCACCACCACCATATCACTGCCCTACCTCCAGATCGGTGTCGCGGGAAGGAGGATCCCGTCGTCGACAAACCTCCGTCTTGAGTGCCACCGTCATGGCCGGCACCGCCACCGACCCTAATCCTTCATGCCAGTTCGGATCCGGTAGACTGCAGCGTTTCCCGACCTGACGCCGTCTTCCTACACCCACCTGGCCATGTCCAGAGCCGCTTTTGACCTCCTTCTCGAGTACAGCGCTGCCTTGTGGTTCCCGACCATGCCGACCTCTACCGCGAGATCTTGAACGCCACCATTCGACTCCGGTCACCGGCGTGCCTTCATCCCATCTCTCCGGGCAGACCCGGCCCGCGCATGATCGGATCTGAACCGGTCATCCCCTACCATCTTTGGCCACAGCGTCGTGCACCGTCTCGGTCCCTTCCCGCGCCGAGCGCTTCCACGATCGACAATTTTTGACCTTGGATAAGCCGCTCCGACGATCGCCGCTGGTAAACTCCTAACCTCACCTTCTCTTCTCTTCTTCTTCGAACCACTCCTCTTCTTTACGAACTTCATTTTCTCCTCTGAGTAATATCAACTGACATTTCTCTCTCCAAGTGGAGAGGCTTAGTTTTGAGCTCTAATTTAATTTGGTTTGTTGGCTCAGAAGTCCAATCAATTCAATTCGTTTATAAATATTATATATCTATTGAGTAGGACTGCAAGCGCATTCAAACAAAAATGTTTGATTCTAATGCCATTCTAATTCTTGCATATTTTGTAGATACTTTAGTGGACTGGCTTGAGTGTAATAAATCAGTTTAATTAGTATATTGGTTAATATTTTGTAATAATAATATAATAATGATTTCCAAATTAGTAAATTTGCTTTAAGATTAGATTAAATTAAGCAGTATTTTAATACTATCAATGTATGGATTACTTGGGCTGGCTTATTGTTACTAATATTATGACTATTAATATTGTTATATTTATTATCATTACCAATATTGTTGTTAATATTATCATAGTAACTTGTAAATAAATAAATATATCTTAAGAAATATCTTGCCGATATATATATATATATATATATATATATATATATATATATATATATATATATATATATATATATATATATATATATATATATATATATATATATATATATATACAATTGCTATGAAGATATTTCCCTAACATTTAGACTTTGTAAGTATTGATTCTAGCTAGCTTTTATTCGAGAAATGATTTTGCTAAAATGTATTTTAAGGTATTTTTACTAGTATGTAGATTGACTAGAACTAGAATATATTTATAACATCATTTATATAATTTGGCAGCTAATATTCTAATATGTTATATTTCAAAAAATAATAATTTAATCTAAGTAATATTTACTAAATTTTCCTTGCTAGCTAGGATATGTATAGTTAACTACTATAATATTATTGTCTAAAATTACCTTCTTGTTAGCTAGTATAGACGTATATGGTTAGCTAGTTAGCAAATAGATAAATAGATGCCATTATTTAGATTATGACCTATTCTTGCCCTACTCTAGGTGGAGATTGTGAGACAGATTTGAATTACAACGACAAAGGCAAGTACACCGACTTGAACTCTTTACTCTGTATTTTTGTCTTGCCTCATGTTCTATATTGGAGACGTTGTACACATGATTGTTCATGTGCTTCTGGTTCTGGTACTCATCATAGTCTTGTTCTTTACTTGTACATAGAGGGAGGGAAAATACTACAGATATGTGACCAAACCTAAACTTTAGCTAGGCATTGTTCAATAGCTTATGTCTCACATCATGTATGTAGGACTCTAAGTCATACCATTATTCATGTACCATGTACTACCCCCAGACAGTCACAAATTCTGATAGTTATTTCAAATTCACTATTGCACATATTGTCTAGATCATTATTCTAGATCTTGTACTATAGTTTTCATTGTTCCAATTCTTGTACTACTAGTTTCATATTTCGGTTCTTGTACCATAGTTCATATTGTAGTTCATTAATTGTGCATTTCAGTTTACTTTGTATAGTGCTTCTTGTCGGGGTTGTACTTTGCTCCTTTTTTTGACTGGATACGTTGTAGGTGTCAATGTATCCTACCTTAGCATTATGGCTTACAGGATGAGATGATAGTTAGCTAGCAGGCAGGCTACGTGGAGATCAGAGATGAGTTATGACATTGATGTACGGGTTTACTTTCAAATTTGATGATGTTTTACTAAAAAGATATAGTGATATATGAAATATTATTCTATCATGTGATTAGATGTTGTGATATGATACCATGATATTCCTTGAGTTCTTAGATACTTAGTACAGCTTACTACGTTGCGTCTTCCAACGTAGGCTGGGCGTGTCCGACTCGTATTCGAATATTCAGGAGCGGGTCGTGACAATACCATAAGCCAATTGTGTTATTAGGTGGTTATCTTTTGTGATTAAGGGGTATCATATATGGTATAACCTATGTTAAAACCTTCGAGGACGGGTGAGCACTATTGAATGATTGAAGAAAAATTTTATTAAAGGAAAGATTGGTAGATTCTAAGTTGGTGGAAGTGTATTGCGAGATTCATAGTTGAGAAGGTAAAACTTTTAGATGGTGGCTACTACAACAATCACATAAGATTGACAAATTTAGGTGTATTTTATTTCAAAATTATTTTTTGAGGAGTAACAATGAGTTACATAAGAAATTGTGAAAAAAACTTAAGGACAATGATTTGACTTTGAGGAAATATCTTATGGATCGAAATTGAAATGTTGATAGATGGAATTTAAAATTTTACACTTTGAGGATTTGTTTTGAATCTTAGATTTTAAGTGATAAATCATCAAAGATTTTATGGATGAAAATTAGAATTAAATTTTTTTTGACGACTTCGATGAGTACCTATGTAGGCTATAGTGATTATGGAGAATTTATAGAATAAAGGGACACCTTTTTTACTATTAGGGCCTAGAGAGTTCAAGATCATCCATGTATCCAAGTGGTGGGAGTTAATTCTCCATCATATCAACCCCTCCTCATATTGTGTTATTCATTAATTTTTCGTATCTCTTCTCAACCATGATTCCATATGTAGCTACTTCATACGTTGAAATTAATTCGTGCCATATTACCTTACTTAAAGCAGACTAGATTAACCCTTAGAATGCAACACATGATTTACATTTTTCCCCTTTTCGAGGTTGGGGTTCAATAATTCGCACTTGACCTTTCTCTACCATATTTCCTTCCCTTGTTATAAAATCATGCCTTATTCTTAATTTCGAGGACGAAATTCTTGTAAGTTGGGTAGAATGTAAACCCCTAAATTTTACTATAGATTTTTTTATTTTGGTATTCATACTTCAAATATGAATACGTATATACACAGTATTTATTTATTTTTTATACCAAAGGGTTATTATAGATTTTAATAGATATAGAAAATAAATATTTTGTTTCAATATATATATATATATATATATATATATATATATATATATATATATATATATATATATATATATATATATATATATATATATATATATATACACCTGGGACCTATCTCCGGGATACAACGTTGCTCCCCTTGATCCCAAACGCATCCTCCTCTATCTCTCGTCGACATCAGACGACAAGACAGTTCGGAAACACAGCTCGGGCAGGATAGGCAAACATTATTTTACTATATCCAAATGGGCCCCTGACGTCGACACTTTTGTATCGTCGATGGCGTCCACGTGGGTCACATTCCCGAACCTTCCACTCATTTGCTTTCCCCGGCGATGCTGAAGCGGATCGCCAGCTCCTTCGGCAAGTTTGTCGCATTGGTTGACGAAACGCGGCGCGTATCTAAGGGACATTACGCCAGAATCTGTATGGAGATTGATACATCCAGAGAGCTTCCTAAGTCCATACAAATAGAGTCGGATGGCAAACCCCACACCTAACAAATTATATACAACCGCAGAGGGAGCTTCTACAATTATTGTAACTCCAGCGGACACTCTTTTATACGATGCCATCGAAAATGCCAAAGAGCGACAGGGCCAGCGACCAGCCCCCCACCCTCTCCAGACAGTCTCCGACTAATCGTAAATCCCCTCCTCCCAATACCCTCCCCAACTCCCACACCCATTTCGAGTCTGACCCTGAATCCCCCCACATCCGATCACCCAACACCCCTGAAGACGCTTCCCCGATAACATCTTCGGAGCCCCTCACCTGCTCAGCCACCGCAGTCGCGGGCACGTCCCTCGCGGGATCCAAGACCAACGTTCACACCTCGTCCACCTCCCCCGGTCTGGCCACCATCAACCAATTCGAGATCCTCACTCAGGACACTCCAGAAGATCCCTCTGAAATTATCAACTTGGACCCCAGAGAACTCCCCTCCCTGGATCTTGTCCAGGCACAAGTTGTTGAAGAGGCAAACCTCATCACTCAGTCGCAGCAGTTCCATCAGCCTGGAATTTATGCCCCCTCTGAGTTAGAGGACCAGCAGCCCCTCCCCATAGTCCTGATTGCAGCCCCTCTTCGCTGGTCACCATCCAAAGACCCCAATAAGACCTTCACCCAGGTCCCCACAACACACATCAACCGAACGCCCTATCAAGATGACCCCGCTGTTACCTTAGAGATGACGATCAAAGATTCTCCGATCCATTATCGTGAGTATTTCGAGCGGATAGCAGAAGTTAGCTCCCCGGAGGAGGCGCTCCAGGAATTCAACGTCATCCGCGACATGCACGACAACCCGGATCTCGTATCTTCGATCATCCCCAGAATGCTAGAGGTCGAACAGGCGCTCGACGCGGCTCTCGGCATTCATAACAGCGACCACATCAACCCGGAGACCTACTATGCAGCCAAGAACAAGAAAGCTTTGATGCCCGCTGAACTGCGGTACTCCTTCAGCGGCAGGCGTAAGAAGAGGCAGACTAACCCTCCTAAACCTCCTTAGTCAGATCACCGCTCTGAGGACCCTTGTAGAGTTGCTACGGGGTCTCCCTCTCCTTCCACCCCTCCCTTTTGTTCCCCTCGCGGACCTCCGATTCCGCAGTGTCGGGTCTGGCTGGAGCTACATTTTCTTTCTTTGTCTTTTGGTTAGGCGTCCTCCCGCGGTGGAGGTTTTGTAGGGGCTTGGGCTATCTCTCGGCCCCCTTTTGTTCGCCGATTTATAGAATTGTTGTTTCGTAATAAATATATATATATATATATATATATATATATATATATATATATATATATATATATATATATATATATATATATATATTGGAAATATATTTTTCTATTTTTGTTTGAGTATAAAATGTGTTGCACCAGATTTACCAAACTTTATTTTAATGATTTTTATTATATAAAGGCTATTTTATTTGTTATACCAGTATAGGTAATAATTTAGAAAATAATGTTTTTCTTTTGTAAATAATATATATTATTTTGCATGCGATGTACATGAAATTAAATTCATGTATATTTAAAAATTTTAATTTTTGAAAATTATTTGGAATTATTTTAAATTTATAAAAGGGATATTTTAAATTTATTGCATGTTAATATTTAAATCATTGTGGTAATTTAAATTTGGATTAGATTTTATCAAATTAGTTTTAAATTGATTTAAATTAAAGGTGGAATTTCTCCAATGGGGTTTAAATCATTCATAATCCTTATCTAACTAGGATTCCTTCAACCTATTTATAAAGGAGCCTTCTCATTGTTTTTCTCCACAAATGTTTCTCCGCCATAATCAGCAACATTGTGTGTGCACCATGGCTGTTGTTTCACTTAACAAAATGCCAGAAAAAATTGGCTTTTGAAAATAAAACGAGAAAAAGTACAAGAAGTACAAATTTGATTCTGGGAAAGTATTGCTATGGAAGTCTGATCTGTAAATGATCACTTTGTTCCTTGGACCATACGATGATGATGAAGATCGCTGCTTGAAGTTGAACAACTGGAAGAACTAAGTCACCAGAAAGGTATCGACGCACTTGGGCACTGATGGCGAGGTCGAATGCTTTCCTGCTTTGCTTCACTATGTTCTGAAAGAAAGGTTGAAGAAGAATGCTCTGGAGAATCAAAATCTCTGAGTTCTAGTCTCTCTGTTTTCTCTTCTCCTGTCTCTCTGTCTCTGTGAGAAAAAATAAGTCTATTTATAGACTTGGGCTCTTGTGCGTAAAAACTCAGCAAAAGTTTCGTCTTTACGCTAACAACTGTCACCCATGACGAAAGTCATCCTCTGCATACGTTGACACGTGTCCCATCATTTCAGTAAGAATAGGATGCACGTACACACGTTCTTCGAGATGTGTGGTATGAAAGCCATGTAGGCAGACCACGTTCCAAACTGGTCAGATAAATAGGGCGTAAAAACATCCCCAATGTACTCTGAGCGTAAAGCAGTAGACTAGGCGTAAAATAGTCCTGATATAGACTTCCCGCGTAAAGTGGTTGTTAAATAACCTTGAGCATAAAAGTAGCTCAAATAGACTTTACGCACACGTCAACTTTTGAGTGTAGAAACTCATATAGTCTCCATACGTAAAAGAAGTAACACTATGAGCGTAAAGTAGCTCAGTCCACATACTAAACGACAACATTGGTCTCTGTATAAAACAAATTCCTTCGAATTCTGTGATATATGCCATCATTAATATCTTCATGTCAGAGTTTGCATTAAATGCAAGACTTGACAGCTTTGTCCAGCGTAAAAGTAGTTAGTCTGTTTTAGGCGTAAAACCATTGGCATAGACCCGAGCGTGAAATGGTTAGCCTGTCTTAGGCGTAAAGTGATTAGCCTCTCCTTGGCATAAAATAGATCATTATGAGTGGAATGATCCATCTCCTTAACTCATTCTATGAAGCACTTTTTACGCTCCTACAAGACCCCCTTCAAAGTTTTCAAATATTTCCAAAATTTGAAAGACTTTGAACAGAAGCGTAAAAGTTAAGATTTGACTAGTCAGCGTAAAATTCGGGATACGCAACAGTCATCCGCATAAAAGTGGGGATATCCAACAGTCGGCGTAAAAACCAAGAAAATGGTGTCGGTCAATACTTAACCGTCACAATGAATTTTCTTCTTGAAACTTTAGAAAGCTTCTTCATCTTCCCGAGTTTGCATTTAATAATGAGCAGTTTCCTATAAGGAATATGAAGAGTTGATTTGATTATATAAATAAGCAGAAATTCTTCATTTTTGCCATTCATCCTCATATTGTCATGGCGCCAAAGAAAAACGAAGAGGCTTCGAGCTCCAGGATTGATTTTGAGCGAGCATGCAACTTTTTAGAGTGCTTTAGAGTGACTCCGGCGGTCTTTAGTCATATCGATGGTGGTCCCTCAACTGCGTATGAAGGGCTAGGAGATGCAGAAGCATTTTTTAATCTGATGCGTCGCTCCGGGATTCGCAATATGCACGAGTTACGTGCCTCCCTTCGTCAGCCCAACGAAGGAGAGAAAAAATAATATTTTATATAAAAGTGACGCCTATGTATTGCGATCTGTAGGGCTTACTCCCCTTTATAAATGAAATCTTAATATTGATCTCGTCTCTTTGACTGCATCTATGGTTGTTTTATTCCCAAGAAACAAACCAACACGTGGCATCTGTTTTGTGGTCACGAGAGCCTTTTAATAGGATCTTTTCCCGAAATAGACTCACACCAACAGTTTCTTCAGCCTTTATAAATAGCTGAGAATGTTCTATATATTCTCATTCTCACTCTCATTCTTCTGAAGATTGGCAATATTTCATTTTTTAACAAATGACGATTGCGATGCTCTCCGATGTCGTTTCTTTGTACGCCCGGTAGCGCTTTGCAAGATTTTATTTTCCAACAAATGACGATGCTTTCCGATGTCGTTCTTCTGTACGCCCGATCACCAGACGTAGATTCAACCACTATTAGAGCCGAACCATTTGACCTAAGTGGTAAGTTTGATTCGTAAAACAATCGTCTGCCTTTGAACTTTTTGTTGAAAACAGGTGCTCATAAGCATAAATCCTTGATAGATGTAGAATCTCATAGGTAAGATGCACGGGCGTAAAACCTTGTTGAATGCTCATGAAACGTTGGCGTAAAAGCCTTGTTGAATGAGGTTCACACGAAATAATAGCGTAAAAGCCTTGTTGAATAGGGTGCATATGAGACACTGGCATAGATAGCCTTGTTGAATAAGGTACACCTGATACACGGGCATAAATCCTTTGCTCATGAATCACTGGCGTAAAAACCTCAGGCGTAAAGTCTTGTTGCATGTAAGACATTGGCGTAAAACCTTGCAGGTTAAGTGCACATGAATCACTGGCGTAAAACCTTGTAGGTTAAGTGCACCTGTTGAAGATAAATCAAGATGCGTAAGCATGCGTCTGATGATACTTCTGTTTAACACAATTTTTCTTTGGTGTTTTCTGCAGAAGTTTGGCTGAAGAGCTTTTCCAGAACCGGCATTGGCGACTTTGACGCTGTAAGAAGCATTCTTCTGACATCAACATCAGGGAGCTCATGCGCTTTTGACGCACAAATCAGACAACTCAGAACTCTTCGTGGGATAGAAGGGTCTTCCTCTGTTGGTAGGAAGAGCCTTTATACACGGAGAGTTGGATGGTGGAGTCAACTCTATCCCGAGAAATCGGGTAGTAGAGTTCCTTTCACGGCAGAACTAGGAATTGTATCCCAATGCTGGATACATTCCTATCTCCTTTGGAAGGCCGCCACTCCTCCACCAGTTGTATTGGCAGCAACACGCCTTCGGGCTGCCATACTCTGGGGTTTTCCTCTCATCTGGGAGAGAAGACCAGAGTTAATTCCTGCTGTTCTGGTCGCCACTGAGCCTCATACAGCAAGGAATTAACACCAACAACGAATCCGTCAAAGAAGATCCAAAGAAGAAATAGATCTCTATTAGGTTATCGTTGTCGTATAGAATGAAAATCTAAGATGTAATAGATTTCTATTATAATTTGTAAGAAAGTCTAAGAAATATAATAGACTTTTATGATATGAGAGTGGAAATGTCAAGTCTTCTATGCTCAATGATTTGTGTCTATCCAGATGTAATATGGACATGATAGATAATGAAATCTTGTTTTCTGTTTTAGAGTATACAATACTATCAGAGGTAATATGGACATGACAGTATGTAAGAACTCAAAAGAAAATTAGATTAATATCTATGCAGAGGTCAAATGGAAATGATAGATAGGAAAAGTAAGTAGATTTAATATTTATCCAGAGGTCATGAAAACATGATAAATAACAAATCCCACTTTTTAATCAATTGATAAAATAGAAGATTTAAAATCCCTCTCTAAGGAGACAAGAAAATCAGCTTAACCAAACCTTGGTAGCTGGGGAATAAGAAGACAGATATCATTGGAGATATACGTCAATGTCGGTAAATAAATGAACCAACGTATCTTTCAGGAAAAGAAAGGACAATTTAATTCCATAATTAAATGGATGAACCTGATAAAATGAACGGGAGGGCCTTTTCGGGAACGAAAAGTTGTTTTCAATTTCAAAGACCAGTTCATTAATAGTCCTCTTCTATAAATAGGCGAAAACTCTCTATAATCATTTCATTCTTATTTCTACTCCTCAATTGAAAATGTCTTCTGAGGATGTACAGCAAAAGAATAAAGTCTCCAGGAAAATTGAGGACATCATTGAGACATGCCCCGCTGAAATAGGTGAAAGTTCTTCTACGCCCAAGCCACCCCAAGACATCCTTGCTTTCTTATTAGAGCCGAGGAAAACTCCTGAAGAAGAAGCGCTGAGGATAGCTGCCTGCAAGTTTTTTATGAATTCAGGCAACGATGCCATTGAGGCATTAGCTGACTATATATTCAATAAGGAAGGCAAAGGCAGTGGCCCTCGTCCTTAATCTTTTGTCTGGAACAAAAATAATAATAAAAGAAAATTTATTTTTATTCTGTTTTTTTTATACATAGTATTTCTTAAGAAATTTGCCATTGATCGGCAGCAAGAGTAGATCTCCATTGGACTTTGATAACCGATAGGCGCCATTGGAAAACACGGACTCAATTACATAAGGGCCTTCCCATTTCGCTTGGAATTTTCCTTTGCTTTTGTGAGTCATCACCATCGGTCTTCGAACAGCTAATACAAGCTCGCCAACCTTGAATACCCTCTCTTTAACTTTATGATTGAAAGTTTGATATATACGGGCTTGATATAGCTCAATATGCTGTTGTGCTTGAAGACGCTTCTCGTCCAATCCTTCAAGTTCTTGGAGTCGTAAGCGATCATTATTCTCTGTAGTTAGCTCATTAGCAATAGCAATTCGAAGAGATGGAATCGGGATTTCCAATGGGGGGGGCAGCTTTACATCCATAAACCAATAAGAATGGTGTAAAACCAGTAGGAGTTCGGACTGTTGTTCGATAAGCCCATAAACATTCTCCAAGTTTCTTATTCCAATCACGTTTATTAGAAGAGACAAACTTTTTGAGAAGTTTGATGATCGTCTTGTTGAAAGCTTCAGCAAACCATTAGCAGCTGGATTATAAGCCGTAGAAGCCAGATTTTGAATTCGATTCTTATCACAGAACCGATAAAATGCCTGACTGGCAAATTGTGGTCCATTGTCATGAATTATTCGTCGAAGAATCCCGAAACGATAAATGACATGATGTTTAATGAAGCTGATTACATTAGATGTTTTTACTTCAGCAAGGAGAACTGCTTCTGCCCACTTAGAAAAGTAATCGGTTATAGCTAATATAAACCGATGTCCCTTAACAGAAGGAGGGTTAATAGGACCAATAATATCCATACCCCAAGCTTCGAAGGGCCAAAAGGCTGCTGTAGGATATAAAAATTCAGACGGTTGATAAATAAAATTAGCATGAATCTGACATACTTTACATCTTCTGGCATAGTCTACAGCATCTGCTATCATAGAAGGCCAATAATACCCCATTCTTCGAATACGGTCGTGTAATTTAGGACCCGGTTGATGAGCACCACAAACGCCATCATGAGCTTCTCGCAGTGTTTGTTTGGCTTCACTTTCTGAGAGACAGCGCAGCAAGAGTCCATCATATGAACGACGGTATAACATATGTAAAGACGAATCATAATAAAATCGAAACGATCGTCTCTTGATTGATACAGCTTCTTTTGGGTCTTCAGGCAAAATTCCATGAACTGCATAATCAATGAATGGAGTTCTCCAATCCTTCTGCTGGGAACTTGACTCTGTAACATAACTTTGTTCAATATACAGATTATTCTTCACACAGAACAAGTCTCGGTCCAATAAAGTAATTGTATTTTGCCTTCGGATTGGAACAGCCAAGTCTGCAGCTAAGCTAGCAAGAGCATCAGCCTCCGTATTCTGAGAACGTGGTACAAATTCAATGAAGAATCCTTTGAATGAAAGGACCAACTCGACTACCACTTGATGATAAGGGATGAGATCAGGATTTCTGACCTCATAAGTCCCTCTAACTTGATTAACGATCAATTGAGAATCTCCATAAGCTTCTAGGAACTCAATGTCCAATTGTTTTGCTACTTGGAGACCGATCAATAGAGCATTATATTCTACTACATTATTGGAGCATGGCTCATTGAGATAATAGGCATGGTATATGACCATTTTGTCAGGAGAAACCAAGACGATTCCTACCCCAGAGATAATATTGCCTTTAGGTCCTACTCGTGATGCTCCATCAAAATATAATTGCCATACGTCATTCTTCAAAGTCATGTTATAATCCACGACTTCATCTGGAATATCCTCATATAACTTCGAAGTTTCAGGTATAGGGTGAGCAGCTAAGAAATCAGCTAATGCTTGACCCTTCACTGATTTTTGAGGTACATAAACCATGTCATAAGGAGTAAGCAACATCGCCCAGGTAGCTAACCTGGAATTAAGAATGCTCGATTTTCTCATCAATACCCTAATGGGATTTATTCTGGAGATGACATGAATAGTCTGTCCAGTCACATAATGCATTGTCTTTTGGACGGTAAAAACCAAAGCTAGATATTCCTTTTCCACAGGAGTATACCTGTGTTCAGCTCCGACCATCATTCTACTCAGATAATATATTGCTTGTTCATGACCCATATCACTTTTCTGTACAAGAAGAGCGCCAAGTGAATGATCCAAGGCTCGAACATATAGCAAAATGGTCTTTCTACCACTGGAGGTACCAGAACAGGTGGGTTTGTAAGGTATTGCTTAATGTCATTGAAGGCTTTCTGACATGCTTCATCCCAAACAAATGATTCACCTTTCTTTAATAGACGGAAGAAAGGTTGACATCTCCCAGAAAGAATAGATATAAATCTTCTGATATAAGCAATACGACCCTGAAAGCCACGGAGTTCTTTCAGATTACGAGGAGGACGCATACGAAAAGCAGTATGCTTCTCATCTTCTGGATGCATCTTGATCTAATTGTATCCTGAGAATCCGTCCATGAAAGACATGCGTTCAAAACCACATGTATTGTCTATCATGACATCAGTAATTGGAAGTGGAAATTCGTCCTTTGGACAAGTCGCATTAAGATCTCGATAATCTATGCAAACTCGGACTTTTCCGTTCTTCTTCATAACAGGAACAATATTGGCAACCCAATCCGGGTGTTGCTCTTCACGAACAAAGCCACATGTAATCAAATTTTTGACTTCTACTTCAATTGCATCCATCATATCTGGTCTAAAGCACCGTTGCTGTTGTTTTACAGGCTTAACATTGGGCAAAATATTGAGTTTATGAGTAGTAACTTTAGGATCTAGCCCTGGCATATCCTCATAACTCCATGTAAAAATGTTAATATATTCTTCGATAAGTTTTATCAACTGTTCCTTTTCATCTTCGGAAAGATTCTTACTGATGAATATTGGTTTGGACGTAGTTCCATCTCCAACATCAATCTGGATAACCTCATCCTCTGTAGGTGGCTGTCGCTGTTCAAAATGAAGTTCCCACTGAGTATCCATCTGTTGAGCCCAAGGATCATTCTCAAATGGTTCAGATTCACCATCAATTTGAACCATATTGACTGAGAATATTTGTCCAAATTCATCATATAAGGAACGAGACATATCAGATTCGATGAATTGAATTTCCTTCGAATATGATGATTGTGAAGAACTAGAAGAGAATTCTTCTTGTATATCGTCATTAAACATATGGGACGGATCATATCCCAACCCATGACGAGTCTTCTGGTAAAATGGATCACCATATAATGGTAGTCGTCTACCCTTGCCTTGATTGAGACCTTGCATAGTCTTCAAATCATATCCCATATTCTGGATAATCTTGATAGATTGTTGACTATATTTGTCAATTCGGATTTTTCCTTTATCTTTATCTTTCAGAACATCCATCTGAGCCACAGGAATATTTCTAGCCAGGCCAAACATAATTTGGCGCTTGCTTTTCTTATTAGACGGAACCACGAAATAAGATTCTTCGTGACGTCTAAAAGTTACGCAAGCTTGTGATGAAGCGGCCACAGGTAGAAGATAGGGAGAAGATTTTAGGAACCTTTGAGCATAAGGTCCGACATCAACCTGAAGAGGAAAAGAATGTTCCTTATGGTCAATGTATAAAGTTTCTTCTGGTTCTATGTTGCCTTTATATTGATGACTTTGTTTATCAGAAGATAAAGTCATTCTTTCAATAAACTTGACAGCCATATACTCGAAAAGGAAATCTTTATTGATATCAAAAAGTACAGAATGATCAATATTTACATCATTTATAATTTGACTGCTACGCTTCGGATTAATCATCAGTGGACCATTATCCGTCTTCTGCATAGTTTTGCCAAGATTGACAATCAATGGTGGTTCTGGATCATTCGTACAAGAAGTATGCCCTTTGACATTGATCATAAAAGGTTGAACTTGGCTCTTAGCAGGAATATTTATTGATTCTTCAGATGAAGCTTGAGTTCTTCCTTTAACCTTGATTATCAAAGGTTAATCATTGACAGATTGGGATTGGATTCGTCCCTTGACTATGATCTTCAAAGGTTGCTCTTCTGGCAGATCTTCGTTAATAGACTGATCCTCAGTAGATGATTGATCTTCAGCTATGTCTGATATCTCTTTCACATGCTCTTGTTTATAAAGCCTTGAATCAGAGAAATAGGCTTCGACACCCTTGAAAGGATTGATATCAGCAAACTCATTCTTCACAACTCCTTGGGAATCCACATATTTGACGCATTGGTGGAGAGTTGAAGGCACAATATTATGTTCGTGAATCCATGGTCTCCCCAGAAGGATATTATAGGAGACGTCTGAGTTGATAACATAGAAAGTTACCATAGTTCGAAGATCACCAATCTGAATCTGCAGACGAATCTTCCCCAGTGGTTTGCTCTTGCCAGAGTTAAAACCAACTATCGTAGTAGTAGTGTAAGTCAGATCACTAGTAGGAATCCTCAGGGGTCTTAGCATACTCTGAAGAATTATGCTAATTGAGGACCCAGGATCAATATAAATCATGTCAATTTCAGTGGATCCAATATACCCAGTGTAGCACAGAGGCCTGTCATGTTTGTTATGCTTCAACAGCATATCCTCTTATGTAAAGGTGATGTTGGGAATTGCTTCCATCACACTATGACATTGCGGACATGACACTGGTGTATTATCAGGACTCTTGAGTTGAGCCAAACATGAATCTGCTTGAAGTAAAGCTTCACTCAAAGTCTCTATGCTTTCTCTAGAAAGGCGAAGCAGCTCAAATATAGATAGTCTAGCCGAAGTATTGGCTAACTGAGCTAGAATATCAAACTTGTAGGGTTTCATCACCACCCCCTGACTGGAAGCAGACTTCAATGGGACGTCAAAGCGTACTGCTTTCTATTTCCCCTTTTCAACCACAGAAGGTTTAACAGGAACAGGAGAAGCTTGAGCTGGTATTGTTTCTACTACGTCTTCTGCTTCTTTGGAGGATCCCTCATAATCTTTGTGGTACTCTTTCCCAGATCTTGTACCAGCAAAAGTTTCTTCTTCGGACTCAGGAGAAGGAAGTACCATATTACAGGATTTAGTCTTCCTTTCCTTAGCCTTCTTCTTGTGAGGATTGTTATGCGGAACTTCAGAACCCAATCCAACAGTGGAGTTTTGATTTTGAATTTGTAAAGGAAGTCGTATTCCTTTATCATAATTCAAACCTTCTGCCTTTTGAAAGTCATAATCCATCTTCTTCATGAGAAGAACAGATGGCTGACTGTACAAGTGAGTGGACAGCGGACTTTTGACAGGTGTTTCAACAGAAGAGGAAGAAGAAGGACCTTCTGTAACTACAGGAGAATGAAGCATAGATGTCTCTGTAGCTACGGGAGGAGAAGGATTCGAGATACGAGAAAAAATCCCTGTCGAAGCTTTTTCATAAGCAGCGAAGACTTGTTGTGCCTGGTATAAAAGAATACTATTCATGGCTAGCCACTGCTGATGAGTAAGCTTGAGCTTGGTAGGAGGAGCTAGACTTGGAGGACAGATGTTCAGTCCTCTCAATCTATCTTCTAAAGGAAGGTCATCCCATAGATGATCCAAATCATCAGAATCTGGAATAACATGAGAAATCATGTTGCAGGTTTTGACTTTCTTACCTTTCTTGGATTTTGAAGTTTTACCTTCATTTTCTAACTCAGGTACTAAGTCAGGATGCACCCACATGATTTCACCATTCTTTAGTGTGAGCGGCAGCAATCCTGCATTTTCTTCTCTAGCAGGCGGAATATTCACGATCTTCATTGTCGCCTTTGGGATTGGGATAATTCCATCTGGGACTTGCTGTGGAGGAAAATCCCCGAACTGAAGAGAAACCATATTGGTTGTAACCGTATGGTCATCATTAGTTAAAGCGATAGCACCACCATTTATCAGCTCTTGGATTTTCTTTTTCAAGACATAGCAAGCACTGGTAGGATGATTAATGTATCTATGATAGATACATAATTTGGGATTGTCAGTCAGATTCACCTCATTAGGCCTTTTTGGCTCCGGAATCTGAAGTTTGCCACTCTTCACCAGACATTAGAATATCCCTGGGATATCACTTTCATCAAAAGAGTATTCTTCCTTTGGCCTGGAAGATTCCTGATTATTCGGCATCGTTTTGTTCTTGGAAAGATTAACCATGAGAGTATCTTTTTCTTTCACATTACGATTGCCAGAATTATTACCAGGATTACTTTTCTTTCCTTTATCCTCTGAAGCGAAAATCATCCCATATTCACGAGCCAACCTACCATTGGTCTCGGCAGAAACTGCTGCTATTATAAACGAAGCCCAATCTGTGAATTGGGAACCCGTAAAGACAGCAATAGATGGTCGCAGATTCATCTGGCATACCAGGAGGCATCTTTAGAGTAGCCTATCGGAAACGTTCGATGAACGTCCGAGTATCTTCTTTTTCCTTTTATTTGATTTCTATCAAGGAGGACATGTTCATGTCCATACCTCCTTCATAGAAGCGGGAGAGAAATATTGCCTTGAATTCGTCAAAAGACGAAATAGAATTATCGGGTAAACTACGATACCAATCGTAAGCTGAACCCGTCAGGCACCCGATGAACACTCGAGTGAGAAGAGCATCATTTTTCTGCAAATGTACAGTCATAATATCAAAGTAATTGATATACTGACTGGAAGATGCTTTTCCATCGAACAAAACCATAGATTGTGGCTTAAATTTCGGTAGAAAGGGTACATCATTCCAATGAGGAGGATAAGGTTGCTTAATCCCTAACCTCTGGAGCTGATCTTTGTGCTTCAAAACTTCAAACTGTGCTTTGAGCTCACGCACTGCTTGAATGGCTTCACTGGTTTAAGGAAGCACATTTGACTGAATGGTTGTTGGATGTACCGTAACCTCCACTGGAGGTGGTACATCTTCAGGAATGATAGAATCTAGAGATGCAGAATTTTGGTTAACAGCAGGCTCTTGAATATTCAAAGGTATTTCAGCCCCTTGACTATCTTGAGTTTGTGCTGCTACTGGTACCGGTGTTACTACTGCCGGCTGTGCAGTTTGCTGAGTCAATATTATCTGATGCATGCTTTGCACCATGTTAAGCATGCCTTTCAGTGATTGCTCCACAGCAGTGAGACGTTGTTCCGTATTAGCAGATGACGTCTCTGGTTTATCTCCAATAGCATAGGATTCAACTTCTCTTGAAGATATAGAGGGATTAGTATAGAAGTATGAATCCACACTATCAGATTCAGACTCAAAAGAGTTGAGTACCCCCAGCTTCTGAATCAGAAGTCTGCGATTGTCTTTGTCTTCTTGATCGAGTATTCTGATATACTCCTTCAAAGGAATCAAGAAGTCTGTTGAACTGTTGTTGACCTGGAGTTTGGGACATATTCTGTTTCGGACGTCGTCCTCTGTTAGTATGAGATGCCATGTTGACTGACACATATGACAACTCATGTTCTTGGTCTTCAGCTTGATGTTGAGGCGAATTAAAACTTAATCGATCAAAAACTGACCGTTTTGAAGCCGAACAACAACAGTTGATCACAACCTGGTGATATTCACAATAATTTTTTTTTGGGGGAAATGTCACCGAAGACTGTCTGTTCTTACGCTTTTGCATTAGCAATTCACGTAAATCAGAAGGAGTAGAGGGAGTATTCTTCTTTATTACATTTGGGGTAGAGAAACGTTTAGTCCCTTGTGTATAAAGAAGATTACTGGCTGCATTCGCAGAACTAAACTGTATATTTTTACGCGTTTGGAGTTGTGTGCGTAAATCTTGAGATTTTTGAGCATGAAGGACTCCATTTTCATTGCGTATAATTTGTAGGTTTGGTACTTTGAGTAGAGCAGTATAAGAAGGTTGTTGGTGTAGGACTGAAGCTTTACCAACAATATTTTTACGCTGTATGCGTTTAGGTACATTTACATTAGATGTGCAAACATCATTGCGAATTTTATCTACACTATCACAGACAGGAGACTTACCTTTACGCGTAGAACGTAAAAATTGATTATCTACCACGTCACAGACGGGAGATTTTCCTTTACGCGAAGAGCGTAATTTGCGTGTGTCTACCACGTCACAGACGGGAGACTTATTCTTACACTCAGAAGCATTAGAGTCTGCCACATTACAAATGGGAGACTTATTCTTATGCCTTAAGCGTAAAACTTGGTTTTTACCCACTGGGCGTAAAACCTGATTATCTTTATCGTCATAGACGGGAGATAAATTGCCACACTTAGAGTGCGACGCTGAAGTAAGGACTGCCTCGTTACGAACGGAAGCCCCTACGACAGGAGTGGGAAGAATTCTATTGCTATCAGAAGCAACAGAGAGATCAGAAGCTACTTTGGATTTAGAAATCCAAACTTTTCGTGCTTTATAAGACTTTTGAACATTGAAGCAGCGAGAACCACCCCCAGTTCGGAGCATTTCTTCGTAGGCAGTCTGGTCGAAGTGCACAACCAGAGTCTTCTTGGTCGAACCGACCGAAACATCATCATATTGAGCAATTGCCTCCTCGTCAGAGAAGAAGGTCGTCCCCAGCAGAGTCGCCATTTTGTTTCATTTAACAAAATGCCAGGAAAAATTGGCTTTTGAAAATAAAACAAAAAAAAGTACAAGAAGTACAAATTTGATTCTGAAAAAGTATTGCTATGGAAGTCTGATCTGTAAATGATCACTTTGTTCCTTGGACCATACGATGATGATGAAGATCGCTGCTTGAAGTTGAACAACTGGAAGAACTAAGTCACCAGAAAGGTATCGACGCACTTGGGCACTGATGGCGAGGCCGAATGCTTTCCTGCTTTGCTTCACTATGTTCTGAAAGAAAGGTTGAAGAAGAATGCTTTGGAGAATCAAAATCTCTGAGTTCTAGTCCCTCTGTTTTCTCTTCTCCTGTCTCTCTGTCTCTGTGAGAAAAAATAATTCTATTTATAGACTTGGGCTCTTGTGCGTAAAAACTCAGCAAAAGTTTCGTCTTTACGCTAACAACTGTCACCCATGACCAAAGTCATCCTCTGCATACATTGACACGTGTCCCATCATTTCAGTAAGAATAGGATGCACGTACACACGTTCTTCGAGATGTGTGGCATGAAAGCCATGTAGGCAGACTACGTTCCAAACTGGTCAGATAAATAGGGCGTAAAAACATCCCCAATGTACTCTGAGCGTAAAGCAGTAGACTAGGCGTAAAATAGCTGTCACTCCCCGTTCCCAGAATGCGTAGTCTTATTCATGTACAACTCATGTGTATTTAATTTAATATTTATCATGTATTACCCTGTATTTAAATTCCTTTAATTCATGTTAATTAAGTTTCTGTTAACTAATTATCTGCCCTTTAATTCTTATGTTAATTTATTTCCTGCAATTAATTTTTTGTAATTTATTTCTGTATTTTATTACCTGCAATTTACTTCTCTGCTTTAGTTTTATTTTCGGTTGGATGAGCCCTTTAAACCCGACCCATTAAGAACCCGGCCCAACTCCCACCTACCACCCCTTTTGCTACTTAAAGCTACCCTCTCCCTTCTCTCTCCTCATTCACTCCTTCTTCACCATTACTTCTTCTTCCTTTCATTACTCTCTCCACCTACCAACTAGGCAAGTACATCTTGCTCTACATGAGGACCATATTTTATGGTTCAATATTCTTCCTCTCATGAGTCTAAGAGAGTTTAGTGCTTAGTATTTTTGATTTCATTGGTTCATTTCTTGTAGATCTAAGTTATTGTATTTTCGATTGTCTATGGGTTTTGATCTAGCAAACTCCTTTGTTCTCAAGATTTGATAGTTCCATGTCGTAGAGCAGTTCATCCTACCCAATTTTGACCTTTAGAAAGTTGGATTTGGACTTGTTTTGACCAAGTTATGGACTTTTGAAGCTTTGGGGTGCAACCATAGAGTTCTTGCTGTTTGGAGAAGACAGTGAGCAGTGTACGCTAGCTTTTTAGCTTGCGCCACTTAACTACGCGCGCTCTTTAGCGCAGCGCAGTCTGACCCATACGCTGCCTTTTTAGGAAGCGTGTGTCTTGCATACGCTGCCTTTTGGAAGCGTGTGTCGTATGAAGTCCATACGCTGCCTTTTGGGAGCGTATGACTTGCATACGCTGACTTGGATGGTCAGGAGTCGTATGAAGTCCATACGCTGCCTTTTTGGAGCGTATGACTTGCATACGCTGACTTGGATGGTCAGGAGTCGTATGGAGCTCATACGCTGCCTTTTTGGAGCGTATGACTTGCATACGCTGACTTGTTTGGTGAGGAGTCGTATGGAGCTCATACGCTGCCTTTTTGGAGCGTATGACTTACATACGCTCACTTGAGTGTCAAGGAGTCGTATGGAGTCCATACGCTGCCTTCCTGAGCGTAGCCTGACCTAAGCGTATGGCCTTTGGCTGACTTGGTCTTATGTCAGCATGTCAGTTTGGTTTCATTTTCCTGGCTGGATCTTTTATAGCCCTGTATATTGATATTTTATTAGATATTTTACGCCCATTTTATATCCTTACGCCTTTTTGGCATGAACCCGATAAATCATGATATGTTAATGTGCCCTGTGTCTTGATTGATTCACGGGTACCCAGTATGACTGGGACTTGACCATGAGAGTTATAGACTCGACCCCCGTTTAATGCTAATTGACTTTCATGCCTTGTCACCATTGATAATAATGGTTATCTTGGCTAAATTGATCATGCGTTCCTAGTTGGAACTACGAGACTGGCTAGTCGTCTTATTGAAATGAATGAATGAGACACGTTCATGTTATGGACTATTGTAATCGACTGGCTGATCCCGAATATTGACTTACATGCACATGCAGGCTTCAATCTATTTATTTATTTATTTACTTATTTAATTTCTACAAAAGAAGCATGTGTACTTCATGGTCAAGGCATGATTACCGTGGTTAGATTTGATTGTTGTATTACGCTATGTAAGACCTGCAACCTAACCGCACTGGTATCGTTGTAGAGTTGTGCATATCGTACCCCGTACGAAAGTACTCATTTGAATGACCATGATCCACGGCATAGGATTTCACTCAACGTAGGGACTATTAAGTTAAATAAAATAATGATGGCATGGAGAGAATAGATTCCCGAGTTCTTACATGGCAGCCCCCTTGGGACAAGTAGTACCCGACGGGCCGGCTGGTTCCCACAGATACTGTAAAACTGCCACACGGGCAGGGAACAGTACCTGCTTATATTATTATTGTATATTGTATATTGATGACGGGCGTCCTGCTAGGACTCGTCTAATTCATGCATGGCGCACATGATTCACTGGATAGACTAGCCTTGCTTGCATATAGTAAGAACTACGGAATCCCTAATTGCATTATTCCAGGATAACTTGGGACTCACAATAGCAAGCCGTAGTAGTTGAATGGCCATTTAAATTGATTTATTTGTGCACTGTACCTACTCTGTTACCTAACTGGGATGATCAGAATGTCAGGACATGACGGGCCAACTTTTGTCCTTGTTTGGTTGGGAGGTTGGTTCGAAGTGTCGTGATGTGATGTGAATCCTAGTAGCAAGCAGAGATTTATTAGTATTATTCTCTTACATTACTGGTTTTAGTTCTCATGTCGTGCTTCCTTGTGGTACTTGCTATTAGAGGTCTAACCTCTCTGGTTTTGCATGGCCAGATTTAGAGCCAGTCCCCGAGGATCCAGCTTACTTCTACCTCCAAGATGGTCAACACTAGAGGGATGATCGCAGGAGGACTCGAGTGGGTTCCTTAACTTCACCACTCGTTTTGTTATCTACTTTATACCTTGTCGTTTGGCACCGACATGTTAGTCGGATTGTCTTGTACTTACGTTTGCATAATTGTAATTAAGTCAGACTGCAGCTGATAACAATTGTGTACGTTTGCTATATCGTCTGGCTATGTTTTGTAAAGCCAGATCTCAAGAACATTTTGACTGAGCGTTTGGGATGCCTTACTGCTTTACCTTACATGTTCTATATTTCTGTTTCTTGTTTGAATGATTGAGACAATAGATGTGTAATGACCATAGTAAGACTTTTATGTAGTATGCACCCCCTCGTCTGGTTAGACAGCATTGATCGTATTATACGGTATTCATCTACCCGTAATACGTAGCTGGCTGAGTCACTCCCCCGCTCTCCAGTATTCTGGTTCTGGGGCGTGACAATAGCCCTGATATAGACTTCCCGCATAAAGTGGTTGTTAAATAACCTTGAGCGTAAAAGTAGCTCAAATAGACTTTACGCACACGTCAACTTTTGAGTGTAGAAACTCATATAGTCTCCATGCGTAAAAGAAGTCACACTATGAGCGTAAAGTAGCTCAGTCCACATACTAAACGACAACATTGGTCTCTGTATAAAACAAATCCCTTCGAATTCTGTGATATATGCCATCATTAATATCTTCATGTCAGAGTTTGCATTAAATGCAAGACTTGACAGCTTTGTCCAGCGTAAAAGTAGTTAGCCTGTCTTAGGCGTAAATCCATTGGCATAGACCCGAGCGTGAAATGGTTAGCCTGTCTTAGGCGTAAAGTGATTAGCCTCTCCTTGGCGTAAAATAGATCATTATGAGTGGAATGATCCATCTCCTTGACTCATTCTATGAAGCACTTTTTATGCTCCTATATCTGTGTCCACCACTTTCTCCGTGACGGCCTTAGGTCCGACTCCGGGGTGTCTTTCTACTATGTTGTATTAGTACAAATACATACATCATCATCTCTTCGTGTCCGACACAGTCGGACGCATCCATACATCCAACCCATCCCAAAAATCTTGTTATTATGTCTGACAAAGAGACACGTACAACCACCAAAATAGAACCCTAAACCTAGATGGCCTCTGGATCCCTGTTGCCACCACGTCGACCACCCAAGACCACCGTCGTCAATCACGATGGCAGCACCAGTGCCGATGGCATTGTGATCGACCCATCTCCGGCGTCGACTTCACCTATAACTTTGACCATCCACAGTCGACACCACTAGACATCTCTCCTCGTCCTCGCCACCACCTCCACCGTCACCGTCCTCGACTCCACACCGCACAACCACTACCTCGACCAAACCCCGTCCCAGTAATCTAACAACCCCACCACAACAAACCACCCGCCTTCACCTCCACGGACTCTTCCAGTCTCGGGCTCTTCGCCATCCGCCGCTATCTCACTACGACCCCAACTCCTCCACCAGCGTCCCCGATCCTCGTCGGTAGACACCGCTTCCACCACCACTGCCATCTCTATCAGACACCACACCGGCGCTGCACTACCATACCTGACGGCCAACCTCCATATACCGCCTCCATAAACCGATTTCCCAGTTCCACCTCTCTGGTTATGGCTGAGCCACCGATCTTCTCGTCGGATCCGGTCTTTCCCACCGGATTTGTGCCATGGCCACCATCACCTACTTGACATTTTTTATTGTTAAGTTTGTCTCTTCCCCTTTCTTTCCTTTTTGATTGTTAAGTTTGTAGGGAACAACTATTCTTTTATTTTCATTTTTTATTTTAAATATTATTATTATTAATGTTTTCAGAAGATATATGTCATAGTTATTATTCAATATATAAATCTAATACTTAGGATTAATATATAATTCCTTAAAAAATATTTTGTAAAATTATACGGTTATAGGCTTGGGCCCTACATCTATTTTCAAATAAGGTTTAAAATCCCTAAATATATTATTTTAGTATTTTATAGATATTTCAAAATATAGTTTTTAAACCTAAAAATTTTAGTTTGACAAAAATTATGTTCTAGCCCTAAAAACGATTTTCTATATTTCAAGTATTTATTTTAGATAATAAAAATATAGTTTCTAAAGATTATAATTAATTTCTAAAATAGTTTTGACCTAAAAAGATTTCCCTTGATGTTCGAGTATTTATCAAAAATTATTTTAACTACATATAATTTTCAAGTATTATAAATATTTCTAAAATAGTATATGTATTATTTACACATATCCCATCGATTATTAATTCTTGACCATGGCTAATCATATTTTCTATTATCTTGCGAAACTGGACTTTCTTATGTCGACCTAGATAATTGGACTATTCTGGACTCGATAGAATAATTTGTCTGATGATGGAGGCCATTTTATGAAATTTTAACACCGAAGTCAATTCAGTGCCATCATGATCATTCGTACCACACTAGGCACCATTACTAGGCAATATATCTTACCATTACTGTTATTTATTTTAGCTCACCATATTGCATGTATTTATTTATTATTTATTTTCTATAAATATAAACTTGTTCTTTCATATCATATTTAGATACAAATTACTGTTTAGTTATGTTCTCCGTTATTTTATTTATTTCTATGCACATTTGAGCTAGATCTAAGAGATCATCCTTTGTTTGTGCCAATGACACGTGTATGCCACGAAGTTGCGATTCGTATATAGACCTCGGACTTACGTAGTTGATTGGCCACTGGTACGTATAGACCGTGCGATAGGGTTAACTGCTAATGGTATTTGCATGATTAGTTTGACTTAGCAGTTAATATAGGTTATATGTGTTGTGGATACAACATAGATAGACATGAGGTAGGGAGGACAGTTCCTTAGCATATGAGCCAAGTATGCACTTCCCTTTTGTAACCCGAAAGCTCCGCTGGAGATACGGTGTGAGATGCCCCCTACTGTTACTGATGCCTCTGACATTCAAGGAACATTACAGACGTAGGCCCCTGGAATCCAGACAGGGGACTATGTCATTCCTATATAGCCAAAGTGTCCATGTGTTGGAGGTTTGTTCTTAAATTGCATTCACATAGAATGGTTAGGCGACCTTATCTGTTTACATATATGTACTTTCTAGTTTGTGTACTTATACCTGAGCACAGCTTGGAACAGTATTTTGTCATGAACTAGTGTGTCACACCTTATCCTTATTTGGTTGTAGGTGTGATTCACTGCTTCAATGATAAAATACTAAACCATATTGTGATCCGGATTCTACATCGAATTTATGGCACGAAAAAATACTTCATCATGGATTAGGGTGCCATTTCATGTCCTTATTTAGTTAGGGGGACGGTATAGTAATTCAAGGATGGAGTATTGGACCATGTTATTGATGGAACTGGAGATTCCCAGGACTCTTACTTTGGTGTGCGTATTGATCGATAGAAAGTTAAACAGGTTTAATACGTGTTCTAACCCTTCATAGGCGGAAACTAGGGTTCACGAATTATGCCTGCGGCAGAAAGAAGACAAGTAATTTCTGGCAATCTCGAGCGGACGACCCCAAGATCTTCTGCATGTATTCCTTCCTCGAGTTGGACGCCGTATGGGCGACGATCTTCCAACCTTTTCTTCTCCTTGGCAGCCCTCTCTTTCTCTCCTTACGTGAATCACGAATTTAAAGAAAGCTTCAGATTTCTGATCAGTAATTTGACGACCAGAGAATAGAAGATATATATAGGCTACGGCAGGGACCATGAGGAGAAATTAGGGTTAGGCCTCCTAACGGATCTGGATATCCCGTGTTCAGCCCGAACACACAATCCAGGCCCATTAACAATAGCTCGGTCCACTAATGAGCTATTGTTGCACTACCTCCCTAATCCCAAATTATGTTTGTGGGCTTCTTTTATTATATGCTCGTTTGGCTCCTAATGTTAAGATATCGTATGTCCGTCGATCAAATTAAGTTACTGACAACTATATTGATTCGACATCTTTTATCCTTAAGTAGTACCGCTCAACTTTATTTGTCATGTCGGATATAATCCACCTGCAGGGTTTACATGACAATCCTTATGAGCTCCTTAAGGGGACATCATCAACCTGATGTATCGGGACATGGATTCCATTTATAATCAACAGCCCATCATACATACAATGTTATTACCCAATTCATAGAGGTTGTTGATCCATAATGAATCTCACTCTTTCATGAGTCAAAGTAATGCACACTACATATGCATGTCTGTTATTGTATCTGGATTAAGAGCACAAGCATCCATAATAACAGAGTTGTTTGTTCTCTTATGTAGTCAGTACAAAGAGAACAACCTCAAGTGGTCCTGTTCAATACACACAAAGTGTACTAGTGTAAACTTATAGTCAAGATAGACTAATACCAGATTACACTACAATCTTTCCAATATATTGTCCAAGTCCATCTAGGTTGTGAACTATTTATATACTCCATAGGGAACTGATAATATGATCTTCTGTGTGACACCACACACCATATTATCTATAATATAGAATTTGCATTAACACTTGCAACAAATACAATATGCAAACATTTGCCCATATGATTCTCATTCAAAATTTAAGAAAATAAGGTTACTACAAAAGTGATGCTTTTAGTACATAACCCTAACAGTTATGATCCGACTTATTGTTGAGCAATTTATATTCAGTTATATGACATATTTTTCTGTATTATTACGTGTAATCCATCTTCCTGAAATTTGAAATATATTTTATTATTTATTTGAATTAAATAGGGATTTATGGAATTTTGTAAATATCTTAATTAAATAGTTATTATTATAGGCTTTAGTCATGGTTAAGATTTGGAGTACAAGATGACTAGTAATTATGGCACGGAGAGTGTAGTCGAGTGCTTTGAATAGTGTTTCAGCCAGAGTAGGAAAGGCCAAGCCATATGTGAGTTCTAACTAAAAAACCAGTCAAGTTATGACTTGACCCCAATAAATAACTTAATTATTTATTATTAAGATTATTGACTCTTTAGGAGACCCGTTTGAGTTAAACTAGTCAAACCGGACCCGAACCGAGCCCAAGCCCATGTAGAGACGTTATGTGCGGGAAGACGTCCATGTAGGTGTGTGTTTCTTATATATGTAAATACTTTGTAATTTATGGGCCAATAAATAATTTTCTAAATATTTGTTATATACATTAAATTTTTATTTTATTTCATAATATGATAATGTTTCCTTAAAAATCTCATTTTTGATTTTGGGCTATATACATAAATCTCTAGGTAAAGGAGTGTATGCAGAGTATGTAAATATATGCTTATACTTATATAGATTTCTATAATAAAATAAACAAGATTTGTAGTAAATAAATACTATGTATAGGACTATGGCTTATAATAAATCCTTATTAAAAATATATTTCTTAAAATATTCTTTGAAATTTAGAGTATATAATTATGTGAATATATATGTACATAAATAAAATATATAGTATGATTATTATATACATGCACTCTATACATATGGGTATGGACATTTTATACATGTATATGAATTTACACATATATATATACACCCATATATATATATGTATACATATAAGGTTGTTTAGTAAAAGAAAACAAATAAAAACAAAAACAAAAAAATCCCACAAAAGCAAGCCCAGCCGAGCTAGGCGTCCCCAACCCCCCCAAAAATTTGGCACAGCCGCCCCTTATATATGAAACGAGATGGAGAAAGAGGAAGAAACTAAAAACCCTAGCCCCAACCACGCCGTGGACCACCCCGACCCTGCGTGCGCCGTCCGAGTGCCGGAGAACCGTCGGAGCTCCGGCCGAGCGTGTAGCAAAGCGCACAGAAACAGCAGCGACGGCAGCATTAATGGCAGCGTCGCCCCCCCTTCGTGCTGCAGTTTCTTCGTTGTTTCTCCGTCGTTTCACGAACCAATTAGACAGGTGCGTACACAACCTATACGCCTTCATCCCCCCTTCAATTAGTTTAATATATTTTGCTTCGTGTGTGACAAAAATCGAGTTCCAAAATCGAGAAAAAACTCGATTTTCTGGATTTAGAAACCGTCCCAAAAGTTGGCGATCGATTTGCGACCAGGAATCACAAAACTTGGAAAATTGCTTAATAAACCTTGTAGACAACATAACCAAGATTGAAACCCTATTTTTAGTTTAATTTCTAGTTGGTTATTTTTTGTTTAAAATCAATTTGAAAATTAGGAAAACTTGGCAAAAATAGTTTTCAAAATTAGAATTTTTACCGATACGGCTTGCGCCCCGACAAATCGGGCGACGTGGTCACAAGCCGTGAGCAACGAAAAATGTGTACGGGTGTTGCAAACATGTGGAATTCGACGGTACTCGATTTCGCTGTGTGTGCGCAACGAAATCGAGACGTATCCGTCGAGATATCCCATATCGGCCCCTTCGCAAACTGGCACATAACTTCGTGCACGTTCATCATCTCGAGACGAAACTTGTGCCAACAGGACCGTGTCATTTTTTTGGTCATGTATGCCAAGTTTGGTCCGATTCTAAGAAGGTCGACCAGAACGCTATTTTGGCAGGCCCGCGACCCGATCCAATGGGCGAATTTTTGAACGACCCGTCGTAATCCAACTTTGGATATACGGTTGGGTTCGTATCATCAAACCAGATCTGTAGACATATAGTTTGACGACTTTAGAGACCGTAGGTATTGGCACACTTTTCGGTACAAAGCGGGTCCAATGACGGATATTATTTTGACTCAAAATTACAATTTTGCCCCTGTATCCAGAATTGGACTTTTGGGTAGGCATACTTAGACGTTTCTTTTATACCAAACATGTTGGTGATGTTTATTTCAGCATCCGGAGACTGTTGCACCATATGATTTTTGAGGCTCTTCGAAATTGAGAAATGAGCCATTATGTTGTTTCTTTGAGAAATAGGTGAGGAGAGAGATTGTGAGTGATGTATTTGCCAAGTCAGGATTGACATATGGGCTGGTTTTGGGTTTAGGATTATTGGGTCGGCCAGTGGAAAAATGCAGAAAAATAAATTGTGGTTTTGGACTGGCCTTGTATATTGTTATATTGTCATTATTTCTAATGTTTTTAGTGTTGCAACTATTACCAATAATAATTGCTATCAGTTGGCTAAATTGTTTGTTAGGCATTATTTTGGATACTAAGAATATTTCTAAAAAGGTTTATATAGTTATAATTTTGCTAGCACAATGTTTTAATATTTCTAAAATAGTTAAAAGTATTTTCTCTAAACATGAATAATTTCCTTATTAAAAATGGTTAAAGATATTTTAATTAATATGCATTTGGATAAATTTATATCTATACATATTTTCTAAAATATTATTTTTGATCAAGCTGTATATCTATATATAATTTCTAAAAGAAGATTTGCATTCTTATCAATATTCTAGTAATATTTCCATAAAGTAATTAATTTAGTAAATTGTAATCTATATTTATATATAGATTTGATCATAGTAAGATGGTATTTTAACTAATAGTTATTTTCAAAGAAATAATTTAAGTATTTTCCAAACATTATTTAAATTGCCTATTAAGCTAGTATATGTGTTTCTAAGGAGTAAAAATATTGATTATCTAAATTGTAATAAATATTATATAGCTTTTAACTAGTAATATTGTTAGAATTATTTAAACTATTTAATATCCATATTTTGTGAATAGTAGCTTTCAAGCATTTTTAGATACTATTAAATGAAGGATTTTGTTAAACATAGTTAAAATAATATTTTCTAAATATTGTTAACTAGTTATGGATATGTTTAGCTAATGCTTTTATTATAAACCCTAACAAAATTGTACAAAATATAACAGGTGAACAACCATGCAGTACTACTCACGTGCTTCCAAGGCGAGGCAAGTACACCGACTTGACTTTTACTTTGTCTTTCTGTCTTACATTCCTGTGCCATATTCTCATATCGGACACAAGATACACACGATTGTCTTGTACCTTGTTCATTGCTTGTAAGTCATTGTTTATTGCGGGAATTGGGGGAAATATTAGCTTTTGTGTGACCACACCCAACATAGGTATTGTGGATAGCCTAATCGTACACTTCACGTTCGATGAAGCCGGATCTTGTAGAATTGATTGACTCATTGATTGATTATGCTCCTTAGCCGGTCACACATTAGTTTAATATTTCAAAATTGTCACACTTGCATATTGATTGTCGTGTTCATTGATAGCCGTGTTCATTGTCTTGCATATTGATTGTCGCGTCCATTGCCTGCAGTTTTATATTTTATTTCTGGTACCGTAGTTTCATTTCCATTTCTGGTATTCTGGTTTTACCTTGTATTCTGTACTACAGATTACATTGTATATTGTTCTTGTCGGAAATGTACTTTGCTCTTTTCCTGACAGGATACGTTGCAGGTGTCACGACCCGCACCCTAGAGTAAGGGCACGAGAACATAACAACGCCCAGCCTACGCCGCAGTGTCGGCGGTAGAACGCTGTCCTAGGTCTCATGCATCTAACAGTATAAGGCTAAGCAGTTTATACTCCCCGAATGGGGGTGACATAGCAGAATGTAAACTCAATCACATCTAAGATAGAGCATAATGGAAGATAGATAAAACATGAAATCCAAAAGAGATACAGCAGATAGAAGTCTAAGTGTCTAAGATACAAACTCAGAATACATCTCAAAACTCAAATACAATAATCCATAAATACAACTCAAGACGACTGAAAATAAACTATAAGCAAAACCCTAGCTATCTATACAACCTCTACTGTCTCCTCTAGGCTAGCCGGCAACCTCCAGACTATCTGTAAAATTTATCAACAGGTCCAGTCAGGACAGGAGCGAGCACAATACATCTCAACAAGTCATAGCAGGAAAGGAAATATAATCATGCTAGAGAATAAAATACAGGATCTGAAGAATAGCATAATGTAAAAGAGAGACTGTAAATAAATATCTACGATATATATAAAGAGAGACAGTGCTAGTGATTCAGAGTACTGCATAAACATGTGAATGGCTAAGGACTGATTCATGATTACACTACTTGGAATTGATTCATGATTACACTACTTGGATTTATTCACATGTTCATTTATACTCCCCCATCCCCCAATCAATACACAAGGATCCATTCAAGTTACGTTAAGATTCATGATTATACTACGTTGCCCATAAAGGGTGATTCATGAATTGATTCGTGAAGGCTCGGTGATCATGAGGGTACATGAGTCACTAGCTGATTTTCGAAGATTCATGATAATAGAAGCATAAGATACGTGATGTAAGTGAAACACACATGAGACAAAAGTATCTGATGCTCCCGAGAGGGATAACATCTCATGAAGGGATCCATATAGTACCAATCCGTGTTCCAACGTGTCAGCATCAAGTAAGATAGTCTAAAACAGGAAATATAATCCTAAACATGATATAAAATGATCAGAGAATGTACTCGCCTGATAACCTGAACAGCTGATAAGTATAGGGGGTCCAACTGAAGCCACAGAATCCTATTTAAAGCAACACAGGTTACAAGGTGTTCAAGTTGTAATAAATGAATCTCTACAAACAATCTATTTTATCCTAGGTTCTTCTAAGTCAAATTAACTCTAGGTCAACTCCGGTCAATAATCTAGTCAAACTAGGTCAAGTGTTGACTTACAGTTGACTTTTGGTCAACTGGTCAACTCTGGTCAAATAGGGTCAATTCTAATCCAATTATTAAAGATATAAAGTGTACTTCATTATTCGTACGTCGAAACTTACGACACGCAAATCGAGATGAGATGATCAACGGTAAAGTTGATAATCTTATTATAGTGATCCACGTGTTCATCTTGTCAATTTTAGCGATGTGAGATCACTGGAATTGACTGATCTCAGTTTCGTTGTACTAATCCCGAAATACGAACATTATAAGAATTAATTATTAATTAATTATAAAAAGGTTAAACTCAGAGAAACTATCAACAAACATTATCGGACGATGAATTAAACAGCGCCAACGTGTCCAGAATGATCAAATTAGCTAGGATAGCCTACCCGTCGGTCCAATTTGGATACAAGGGCAAAAAGGTAATTTCGGGTCAAAACAGTGTCCGTGTCGGAGCCGTTTTGCATCGAAGAACGTACAAGAAAACAAGTCTACAAAACATAACAAATTATATGTCCACGAAACCAGAATGATGATACGAACCCAACGGTATCTCCAGAATTGGATTCCGTTGACCCGATCTCAATTTGGTCCGTTGACCAGAACTTGGAATTCCGATTTGCACGGAAATGCGTGCCGGAGCCAATGTTCTCAAAACTTAGCAAACTACATGTCAACGAGTCCAGAATAACGATACGAACTCAACGGCATATCCGGAATTGGATTTCGATGAGCCGATCTCAAAATGACCCGTTGACCCGGATATTGGTATCCGACTTGCACCGAAATGCCTACCGGATCCAATGTCCACCAAAACCTAGCAAATTATATGTCAACAAGTCCAGAATGACGATACGAACTCAACGGTATATCCGGAATTGAATTCTGATGAGCCGGCGTCAAAAAGTCCCGTTGACCCAGAATGTGGGATCCACTTTGCACCGAAAAATGTGCCAGGGCCCACGTTCTCCAAATCTAACAAATTTTATATGAAAAGATGCCAGAACGACGCCACGAGTCTAATACTGGTGTCAGAAATGAAATCTGGAGTCCCGTGTTCAAAAATGGAATTTTACAAGTTGGAAATTATGAATTCGGACGGCCAACTTTGGCATCGAATTCAACCAATCAAACAAGCTCACAATGAAACAAAACTGGAGGGGTAGTAAGAGGGTTATACCAGCTTCACACAGGAACTGGTAGCACGCCAAAAGGAGCTGCGGTGGAGGAGATACAAGCTGACGAAGTTGGCCCCGCGAAACTGTCAAAAAATTAATACAATTTAAACGGTCAACTTGGTGGCCGGTTTTGATGTATCAAACGATAAAACTAACGGACGAAAATTGACAGAAGCGAAGGTGGATATATCGAGATTGTGACGGAGCGAAGAAATTGCCGATCCAATGGTCAGATTTCTGGGAAAATGTGCACGAAGTCGCTGCGACGGAACGCAAATTCTGAATCAAACCCGCGCGCGTCACGACGGAACTTCGTACGAAACGTACGAATCGTCTCGACGGCGCGTCCCGGAGGACGGTGGCCGTCAGGGGGCTGCTCGCCGGAGTGGGGCACACCCACGGGGGGGGTCGCCGGAGTCACGACGGCCAACGGCGGTGGCCAGCGCCGTACGCGCGCGCGCCAGGGGTGGTTGCTCGGCCGGCTGTGCACTGCGCCGCAGCTGCTGTTGCGCTGCTGCCGTGCGCAGCTGAGCATGGGGCCGGCCTAGCCGGGCATGGCGATGGCGTGGGCGGTGGCGCGCGGCCGTGCGGGCTAAGGATGGTGGTGGTGGCGGTTGTTGAAGAAGTGGAGGAGGAGATGGAGGAGATGGAGGAGAATGGGGTTGCTCGGGTGGCCGACGGCCTGGAGGAGGGTGGTGGACGGCCGTCGGAGGTCGGGGGAGGTGAGGTGGTCGGGTGCATGGTGTTGCTGTGGTGATGTTGCTGTTGGTTTTGTTTGAGTTGTGAAGAAGTATGGGGAAAAATTTAAGGAAGGGGAGAGAGAATAATTAAATGTGTGTGTGAACAATGGAGGAGTGAGAGAGAGGATTTTGAAATTAGGGCCGGCCAATAATTGAGTGTGGGAGTTTGTTGGCTGCTATAGGGATGGAGGGAAATCAATGGTAAGGATATATTTGGGGAAATCAAGGGCTAGAATGAATTGTAAGGGAAATTGGCCATTCCTATAGAGATTTAATTCTACAGAATTTTTCAATAATTATTAAAAATAGGTAGAATGAGCAATTAGTATTTTTCAAGGGTAATGAGGCTGAGGATGATGGTGATAGAGAGTAACATGGAGCTGGGGCTGGGTTCGGTCAAGCTGGGTTGGATCAGAGCCGGACATGGCGAATTAATCAAATAAAAATAGGTGTTGATGATCATGGATAAATAAGTAGCACATGGGGATTCCAATAAATGGGACACAAGTGGCATGCGGGTAGTAGGCTCAATGTGGGCTATGTCCATAATTGGGGCTGACAGGTTTTGGTCGACAGGGTACCCACAAATTAAGTTGGAAAATGAATGTGACACCGTGGGGTGAAATAAAATCGGGTCACGTGTCAGGAAAGTTGTGCGAAACAAATGGAGCACAAAATGGCGTGTCTGAGTGGGACACGAAGGTCATGGGTGAAGATCGTCTCGAGTAGATCATGCATGATGAGTTGGTTTCAAGAAACTGACTGGTCTTGCGCTCCCAAATTAAAAGTCACGGGAACGTGCTAATAATGATCAAGAAAAAGAGTGGGAAAATCAATTAATGATCAAATGGTCTAAATCGACCCGAAGTTCTGCGAAGCAAAAGAGCACAAGGGAACAAGTTTGAGTGGGACACTATATACCGTCATGAAGGTAATCATGTCCACTACAAAACTCGTGAAGAAGATTTTCAGAGTTGAACATCCCTGACACTCCAAATATCAAAGGCACGGAAAAGTACACTTAAGGAAAAATAACAGAATAAATTATTTATCGAAACCAAACAATCAGAAAATAAAAAAATAAAAAAATTAACCCGAAATTCAGGACGCTCACATCCTACCCACCTTATAAAAATTTCGTCCTCGAAATTAAAATGTTCATACTCCCTCTAGGTCAAACCCCCACAATCAAAGTCCCAGAATTTAAACAAATCATGTGATAGAAAGAAGATGACATACAGGGTCATGGCATACGGTGGTAGTGAAGTCTCATCTAGGTATACTAGCCATGCTAACCAAAACGGTCATCGGGTATCAAAACACACAATCAATCTAGGGTGCTAAACTAGAAAAATTACAGAAATAACAAATCATCAAAACTGTAAGGCGGTCTACCATCCTATATGAAAACTGGTACTTATCAAAAAATAAAATAAAGGTAACTACCAATTATCTATAAAGGGTGCAGAAAATCAAATTCAAAAGTTAAAGAATTGAAAGTCACTTGCATTGAAATCCAATCACAATATATATAGAGAGCGTTAGAGAGGGATAACTAGCATTATGTAATGTTATGTGGTTTGTGTGTGTATGGGTGTATGTGAACAGGTTCATATGGTTAGATAGTAGGCATGTGTGTAAGTGAAATATACATGAAATTGTATATGAAGATTTGGGTTTCAAACAATAGCTATCCAGTTACACTACTCATGGCATATTGGTTAACCGATCTACAATACACAACCTATTTAATCATAACATGCATGGCTAACCATATATATCTATAAAGAGATAGAGATTTAGTTATGTATCTATATACATTATAACATGTATGCATAAACTCTATATATATATATAAATATATATATATATATATATATATATATATATATATATATATATATATATATATATATATATATATGAACATAACATAGAGGGAAAGGGTTAGGTTACATGACAGTGTATACTAAGTTAGGGTGTGTGTGTGTCCTTGTACAGGGTTATAGCTTAGTATTGAAAGGTTAAATCCAGTTTTAGTTCAGCATTTACATAAAAAAAATCTGAAAATAAGCTAACATTTAAACCAGTGTAATATTAACATAATACAGTCTCAGATTTTAGGGTTTTGAAACATCGCAACCAATCTCAACGCTCCCAATACATCCTAACATGATATAAATGAAACCCTAACATACTATCCATATATTTATCTAGGCATACAGTTCAATATTACATGTTAAATCTGAAATTGAACTAAACATTTGAAATCAATGTAAAAATGTTAACATGTATTCAGTTTTCAGGATTTTGGAGAAATTTGGACATCAAAACCAACTCAATGTTTATCACAACCTAACATGTAAGAACATGAAACCTAACATTATATCCCTACATACAACAATGTACACAGCTCTAAATATTACATTTAAAACAGCAATTTGAACTAACATTTAAAATCCAGTATTAAGGGTTAATATGCACACAGTCTTAGATTTGACAATTTCAAACACAAAACTCAACCAAACTTTTTTTTTTGAATTGAAACCCTAGGTATAACATACATGTGCAGTGATGTAAACATAACTAATAACATGAAATTTATATTTAAATTACGAATTTAAGCTGGAAAAAGCAGAGAACCAGAAATATTGGGGTTTGGAAATTTAACATCAACAACATATTAATATTTATTTAGATAGGTTGGAAATCAAGCATAGCATGTATATGTATCAGGCAAAGTGTTTGTGTCCACTATATCTATATTCTCATGACCCAATATAAAAACCAAATTCTATATCAAGAGCAACATTTAGATTTCTACCAAGATTGCAAGTAGGTGATTGACGTAATCAAGATAGTTTTATTATTATTATTATTTAATACTGGAATAATATCAAGAGAAGAAATAACGATAAAATCTGTTTGCTTATTTGTCTAAAAGGAGGAACCATTTTGAAACCCAGAGCTGAAATATCAAATCCAAAATAAGTCTAGCAAGATCATTGATTCATTGTATTAAGAAGAAATTCACAGAAGAAGTTACACAAAGGTTTATAAAAATAGCTACCTATTCCTAAGCAAAACAAAACAACAAGTAATAATTCCCCTTTTTTTTTGAAGGACTGAAACAAAAGTAGAGAAAACATGTTCGAAAACCTTTAAGGTATAATCTGATAATCATATGCGTCTGTCCAAAATCATGGTACACTAAATCCTCGTCATACTAGTAAGCAAGGCTACGATAATCACAGAGTCCTCGACTTAGGCACATACCTCTAAAATCATGGTATTTAACATTTTTGCGATGTCGCTAGCTTGGCTGTGAAAACCTTAAATTCCCACACCCGAGAGATATATCCAAGTCAAACTATATGTCCTCACCATGCTGGCTAATATGACTGTAGAAGACTAGACTCCCTAACTTAGATGACCTAGCCCATATAATTTCATCTTGACAAAAAATTAAATTAAATCAACAATGAATACCCAAAATCAAATCAAATTTATCAACGAACATCAAAATTCAAAATGAACAAAAATCCATCAAAATACAAACTCGGATGCAACAGCTATCATCAAGATTCAAAATTCAACAATCATCCATCAAAATCAATAAATACAAACTCAAATTCAACCATAATCCATCAAAATCAAATTCAAACAACAGAAAGTAAAGTTAAATCAGATCAAGGAAAAAAGAGTTTTCAAATCGAAGTTAAAATAAGATTCTCAAGGGTCGTCCCAGGAATCTCTCAAGGAATCCTAACTGTGATTGAGTACCTTCAAAATATATCCTAATCCTACTGCAGGGTGTAGTGGTACTCTAGTTCGAATACCACTACACAAACTCGACCTGCATGGGCCACCACTAAAAATGTGTCACGACCTGCACCCTAGAGTAAGGGCACGAGAACGTAACAATGCCCAGCCTATGCCGCAGAGTCAGCGGTAGAACGCTGTCCTAGGTCTCATACATCTAACAGTATAAGGCTAAGCAGTTTATACTCCCCGAATGGGGGTGACATAGCAGAATGTAAACTCAATCACATCTAAGGTAGAGCATAATGGAAGATAGATAAAACATGAAATCCAAAAGAGATACAGCAGATAGAAGTCTAAGTGTCTAAGATACAAACTCAGAATACATCTCAAAACTTAAATACAGTAATCCATAAATACAACTCAAGACGACAGAAAATAAACTATAAGCAAAACCCTAGCTATCTATACAACCTCTACTGTCTCCTCTAGGCTAGCAGGCAACCTCCAGGCTATCTGTAAAATTTATCAACAGGTCCAGTCAGGACAGGAGCGAGCACAATACATCTCAACAAGTCATAGCAGAAAAGGAAATGTAATCATGCTAGAGAATAAAATACAGGATCTGAAGAATAGTATAATGTAAAAGAGAGACTGTAAATAAATATCTACGATATATATAAAGAGAGACAGTGCTAGTGATTCAGAGTACTGCATAAACATGTGAATGGCTAAGGTCTGATTCATGATTACACTACTTGGAATTGATTCATGATTACACTACTTGGATTTATTCACATGTTCATTTATACTCCCCCATCCCCCAATCAATACACAAGGATCCATTCAAGTTACGTTAAGATTCATGATTATACTACGTTGCCCATAAAGGGTGATTCATGAATTAATTCGTGAAGGCTCGGTGATCATGAGGGTACATGAGTCACTAGCTGATTCCCGAAGATTCATGATAATAGAAGCATAAGATACGTGATGTAAGTGAAACACACATGAGACAAAAGTATCTGATGCTCCCGAAAGGGATAACATCTCATGAAGGGATCCATATAGTACCAATCCGTGTTCCAACGTGTCAGCATCAAGTAAGATAGTCTAAAGCAGGAAATATAATCCTAAACATGATATGAAATGATCAGAGAATGTACTCGCCTGATAACCTGAACAGTTGATAAGTATAGGGGGTCCAACTGAAGCCACAGAATCTTATTTAAAGTAACACAGGTTACAAGGTGTTCAAGTTGTAATAAATGAATCTCTACAAACAATCTATTTTATCCTAGGTTCTTCTAAGTCAAATTAACTCTAGGTCAACTCCGGTCAATAATCTAGTCAAACTAGGTCAAGTGTTGACTTACAGTTGACTTTTGGTCAACTGGTCAACTCTGGTCAAATAGGGTCAATTCTAGTCCAATTATTAAAGATATAAAGTGTACTTCGTTATTCGTACGTCGAAACTTACGACACGTAAATCGAGATGAGATGATCAACGGTAAAGTTGATAATCTTATTATAGTGATCCACATGTTCATCTTGTCAATTTCAGCGATGTGAGATCACTGGAATTGACTGATCTCAGTTTCGTTGTACTAATCCCGAAATACAAACATTATAAGAATTAATTATTAATTAATTATAAAAAGGTTAAACTCAAAGAAACTATCAATAAACATTGTCGGACGATGAATTAAACATCGCCAACGTGTCCAGAATGATCAAATTAGTTAGGATAGCCTACCCGTCGGTCCAATTTGGACACAAGGGCAAAAAGGTAATTTCGGGTCAAAACGGTGTCCGTATCGGAGCCGTTTTGCACCGAAGAACGTGCAAGAAAACAAGTCTATAAAACATAACAAATTATATGTCCACGAAACCAGAATGATGATACGAACCCAACGGTATCTCCAGAATTGGATTCCGTTGACCCGATCTCAATTTGGTCCGTTGACCAGAACTTGGAATTCTAATTTGCACAAAAATGCGTGCCCGAGCCAATGTTCTCAAAACTCAGCAAACTACATGTCAACGAGTCCAGAATGACGATACGAACTCAACGGTATATCCGGAATTGGATTCCGATGAGCCGATCTCAAAATGACCCGTTGACCCGGATATTGGTATCCGACTTGCACCGAAATGCGTATGTGTTTTCCCCTCAATCTCTAAATATTAGAGAGATATAAATTAAAGTTTACATTCCTATTATCTTCGATCATTTTCTTTCTAATCATGATCGTTTGTACCTTTCCTAAACATTGTCATATCGTAAGTTGTATCACTTATACTTTTCCTTGGACCTAAAGAATTATTATTTTTTTAAATAATTTCTCACTCAAAATATCTATATATTAATCTCGAGTTATTTTTGACACAATATTTTTCTCTTAATCATTGAAGATTGAATAGCCGTGAAATAGGGATTAGAAGATTTTTACTTATTTTGGCTTCGATCATTATCCTTCCTAATCAATTATTTTTCTTTTCAAGAACTGATAGTTATACTTGGAGGACAGATACTTACATCTTCTTGAAACTTGTTTGAAATTCTAGAACCTCCTTTGAAATTTTTAGGATTATAGTGAATCGTTGACTTACGATAGCAAGACAGTAGCGCACTGTCTCCATTTATTTGAATTATCGAGACTGCGGGTTCACTGCAGCCAGTAACGCACTAGCATGACATGATCCCTAAGTTGAAATAATTTCAAGTAAACGTAGGCTATCTAATGTTATTAAAAACTATATCCTGTTGTCCGATTTTGACCTTTGGGTTATTATGTCAATGTTAGACAAAGTTAATAGAATATTCGATACCGTATCCTTATTGGAGTCATGAAACCAGGAGTTTATTGCAGCCAGATGTACACTGGAGAGGCATGGATTCTCGGTAATATGATTTCGAGTGTGTTTACAATTTTCGAATACCATAGAGACTACGTCCTTTTTGGCATATGACTATTGATTTTATGATTTACGAATTCATGCATTCACTTAAAACGATTGATTGTTTGATTTTAACCTTACATCATTTGGCCCCTCCTTATTTAAAACCTATTAGTGGATTTTTATTCCATTCCACTAGATTCATAATCGTACCTAGATTATGATTCTATGATCATACCTATATAATTGATCGTGCTAAAACAATTTCGGTTTGGATCATCCTTAAAACGACTTTTGATCGCAACTAGACTATTTTGATTATATTTCGATCGTGTCAATTCGTATATTTTTTAGGTTTTGATTCTGTAATCATGCCTAAACAATTTTGCTTAAATAGTTAATCGGATTAATCGTGTCAAACAAATTTGAATTTTTACCGTTCCTAAAACAACTTTGATTGTGACTAAACTATTTGACCATAACCATATATAATCGTGCCTATACTTCAACTCTATTATTTATATTTCTATTCCACTACGATCATAACTATTTTAACCTCGTTCACGCTCGTGCCAACTTTTTAATTTTTATTATGATTGGATGATTTGCATGATTAATCTTGATCATGATTACATCTTAGCTGTATCTAAGTGATTTCAACCTTGTTTAGACCTCGTCTAAAATTTTATCGTCGACCATGCCTATATAATTTCCAACAGTAGTTAATCGTGCCTAATGACTCTTCTCGTTTAGCTAATACTATTTCGATTATATCCTTATGCATACTTAGACTTTGACCTTGAGTGAATTATTGACCATATAATTTGGTCATATCTTGATCGTGCCTAAAACGATCAATCGTGCTAAACCAAATTCTTTGATCATCCTTGAAACAAAACTTGATTGTGACTCAATCATAATATATTTTGATCGCGCCAAATCGCAATTTTCTTTTGTTTATTATTTTAATTTAATCTGCGATTACGCGTGACTAATTTGATCTAGAATTATATCATTCTCTTGATTATATCAAGCGTCGTTCTTATTCATATCGATTAAAATTTTGTTTCTTGGCTATATTCTACTCGTACCTAATCGTGTCCTTTGAAATTTCGAGGACGAAATTTTTCTAAGGTGGGTAGATTTGTAAGCCCACTTCCCGATTTGCAAACCTTTATTTTTCTAACTATTTATTTTATTTAAGCATCATAATTAGAAATACTTCCTCTTGAAACGATAAAAAATTGTTTGCTACTATTTTTGTACTTCAAAAACTAATTAAAGTTTATAGTTTGAAAATTGCTATTTAATTTTCTGAAAACATATGTTCTCGAATTTTTGGAATTATAAAAATGTTGTTCAATATTTGGGTTCTAAAAATAGTTGTAAAAGTTTTCCATTTATGTTTAAATAAGATTTGAGTTATAATAATATACTTTAAGTTATTTTGATAGGAACTAATAATTTTAATTTCCACTCTGTTATCTTTTGTTCAATGCTTCCTATTATTTTCTTGTCTATTTAATTTAAATTCAAGGACGAATTTATTTCTAAGGTGGGTAGATTTGTAATCCCTCTCCCCGAAATTTGAAATTTTTTTTATTTATTTGAATTAAATAGGGATTTATGGAATTTTGTAAATATCTTAATTAAATAGTTATTATTATAGAATGCTTTAGTCATGGTTAAGATTTGGAGTACAAGATAACTAGAAATTATGGCACGGAGGGTGTAGTCGAGTGCTTTGACGAGTGTTTCAGCCAGGGTAGGAAAGGCCAAGCCATATGTGAGTTCTAACTAGAAAAACCAGTCAAGTTGTGACTTGACCCCAATAAATGACTTAATTATTTATTATTAAGATTATTGACTCTTTAGGAGACCCGTTTGAGTTAAACTAGTCAAACCGGACCCGAACCGAGCCCAAGCCCATGTAGAGACGTTATGTGCGGGAAGACGTCCATGTATGTGTGCATTTCTTATATATGTAAATATTTTGTAATTTATGGGTCAATAAATAAATTTCTAAATATTTGTTATATACATTAAATTGTTATTTTATTTCATAATATGATAACGTTTCCTTAAAAATCTCAATTTTGATTTTGGGCTATATATATAAATCTCTAGGTAAAGGAGTATATGCAGAGTATGTAAATATAGGCTTATACTTATATATATATTTCTGTAATAAAATAAACAAGATTTGTAGTAAATAAATACTATGTATAGGACTATGGCTTATAATAAATCCTTATTAAATATTTTGGATTCTTTATTTAAAAATATATATCTTAAAATATTCTTAGAAATTTAGAGTATATAAGTATATATGTGAATATGTATGTACATAAATAAAATATATAGTATGATTATTATATACATGCACTCTATACATATGGGTATGGACATTTTATACATGTATATCACTTTACACACACACACACACACACACACACACACACACACACACACACACATATATATGAGGTTGTCTAGAAAAAGAAAACAAATAAAAACAAAAACAAAAAACCACAAAAGCAAGCCCAGCAGAGCCAAGCTTCCCCGACCCGCCCCCCCAAAAAATTAGGCACAGCCGCCCCTTATATATAAAACGAGAGAGAGAGAGAGAGAGAAAAGGGAAGAAACTAAAAACCCTAACCACAAAACCCTAGCCCTAACCCCGCCATGGACCACCCTGACCCTGCGTGCGCCGCCCGAGTACCGGAGAACCGCCGGAGCTCCGACCGAGCGCACAGCAAGGCACACAGAAACTACAACGACGGCAGCATTAATGGCAGCATCGACCCCCCTTCGTGCTGCAATTTCTTCACTGTTTCTTCGTCGTTTCATGAACCAATTAGACAGGTGTGTACACAACCTATACGCCTTCATCCCCCTTCAATTAGTTTAATTTATTTTGCTTCGTGTGCGACGAAAATCAAGTTCCAAAATAAATAAAAAAAAACTCGATTTTCTGGATTTAGAAACCGTCTCGAACCCCAAGTTGGCAGTCAATTTGCGACCAGGATATCGCAGAACTTGAAAAACCGCTTGAACAATCTTGTAGACAACATAATCGAGATTGAAACCCTATATTTAGTTTAATTTCTAGTTGGTTATTTTTTGTTTAAAATCAATTTGAAAATCAAGAAAAACTTGGCCAAAACAGTTTTTAAAATTAGAATTTTTACCGATACGGTGTGCGCCTCGACAAACCGAACAACGTGGTCGCAATCCGTGAGCAATGAAAGATGCGTACGGATGTTGCGGACGTGTGGAACTCGACGGAACTCGATTTTGTTGTGTGTGCGCAACGAAATCGAGGCATATCCGTCGAGATATCCCGTATCGGGCCCTTTGCAAACTAGCACATAACTTCGTGCACGTTCTTCATCTTGAGACAAAACTTGCGCCAACAGGACCGTGTCATTGTTTTGGTCCTATATGCCAAGTTTGGTCCGATTCTGAGAAGGTCGACCGGAACGCTATTTTGGCGGGCCCGCGACCCGATCCAACGGGCGAATTTGTGCACGACCCGCCGGAATCCAACTTTGGATATACGATTGGTTCGTATCATCAAATCGTATCCGTAGACATACAGTTTGACGACTTTAGAGATCGTAGATACTGGCACGCTTTTCGGTACAAAACTAGTCCAACGTCGGACATTATTTTGACCCAAAATTACGATTTTGCCCCTGTATCAAAAATTGGACTTTTGGATAGCATTCTTAGACATTTCTTTTATTCCAAACATGTTGGTGATGTTTGTTTCAGCATCCGAAGACTGTTGCGCGATATGATTTTTGTGGCTCACTGAGTGGTTGGATTTTGTGGGATTTGCGTGCTACCCTACCCAACTGGACTATTCTGACCGCGATGGTATTATCAGTATCACCAGCTAAGGACCTCAGGTGAGTATATTTCTGATAGTTTTCATATTTGATCATCTCTATGATTCATGTAATTAGTAGTGTTTTACATTGATATTCTGTTGATTCTCGACACGATGGTCACACGATGTAGTATGGATCCCTTGCATGTTTTATTCATGATTATTATTTTCATGTCTCGCGTATGACTTTCTGTTCATGACCTGCTTGGATCCATTGGTACTTGTCGAGCGAAAAAATACTCTAGACATGTAAACAAACCCAAAACTATTCGTGTCTGATAGCAGTCACACACTTCACGTGTGGGGTGCCAGATCTATTATTTGTGTCTGATAGCAGTCGCACATTTCGTGTGCGGGGTGCCAAATTTACCCTTAGTCGTTTACATGTTGAAGTAGTATTTCATCAACTCACTAGATAGGTGCAGTTTCTGGTTCTACTTTATAAGTTGCTAGTTACATGTCTTATCAGTTTCAGTACTCACTTGTCATTATTACCTTGCTTGTTCAGTTCCATGATTCCATGTTTTTGTTCATCGCGTATTTTATTATTATTTACGATTTTATAGATTTTGTCAAATTATTGGAACTGCTGTTAGAATGTACTCGTTCCATTCCTGACTGAAAACCAACATTTTTCAGGTTAGTCGCAGCTTTTCTTAGCATTTGGGAGACACGGGTATGCTGAGGTCAACCTAGAAGATTGGTTAGATAGAATAGTTATTTATTTCATTATGTGAGACTTGTAAATTCTTCAAATGTAAAACTTGTGAATATTATAAATTAATTTAATTTTGTGAATGAGCAATTATTGTAGTTTTTAAGCATTGTGGTCTAGACATCGTTCTACCGCCGACACTGCGGCGTAGGCTGGCTTGGACACACACTCGCATTCGGAAAAAAACAGGTGCAGGTCGTGACATTACGTCTCTTTAAGGACCTGGTGATCTCTCCAGGTTTATGTGTTCTTGACTATCCGTAGGATTTCCAACCAAGATCGTGATCTTCTCTCTCTATCGAAGATGACTTGCTCTTGGATCATTCCCTGCTGCGATTTTTAAATTCTTTTATTTGTTATTTCCTTTCTTCTAGTTTAATGCTTGGTAGTGGATTTGCCTCCATCCAACAACTTATATAATGACATTTCATATTTGATTTAATAATATATTTATTTCTTTATTTTGTGGATGAGATTAGTAAACCATGGCTATCTATGTACTGTATTTACATCTTACGTATAATTATTATACGGCTGACATGTACATTTCCTAGTCCTACGTATTTTGGGACTGGGACGTTACATATTCATTGTCATTATTTTATTATACATTATTGCATCATATTGTTGAGTATTGTTAAGTTTTATGTTACTTTGCTCCTTTCCTGACCAAATAGTTAACATATACATGTGGGAGACTGACTACCATACATACGATGGTCCACAGGAGGACTCAATGGTAGAGACCCTTCTGGAGGCCATTCAGGATCAGGAGGCTATCTCCGAGGGGATTTAGATTCTTATATATATGATGGATGATTTCATGTGATTGTTTGTGGTTTAATTGCGAATGTATGGAGTTGCTTTACCATTCACCAGATTTATTTTCGAATATCTCTTGTAAATGGCCTATAATAAAAGCAAGTGGATGATGTGGTGATTGTATGGTAGGGTAACGTGATAGAGCTGTGATGAGCGATTGATATATTTCTTTTGATGATCGTTACGGTTTAGGCGGTTGACTATCCCTATCCACAATAATGTAGGCCGGACGTACTGAGTCGTACCCGATTATTTGGGAGGGGGTCGTGACAATTAGGAATAAAAAAATTATTCGTGATTGCTGCATCTATGCTCAATAAAAATCTAGGTTGGCACCATTAGGTGACAATTCAAATTCGATCCTAGCGTACATATAGGTACGACATCTAGGTTGGATAATCGCATGTCTACGACACGGATTCCATATGATACAGTAGGATTACTTCACTAGTTAAATCGCATAGATCATATGAAGGAAAATAATCCCTAATTCGTGCTTCTTACTGGCTAGCCACCATATATTATGGCATGTCCTTATATTCTGGAGCGCAAAATTTGTTATATCACGTCTGACTCAGTGTCTGCCTTATAGGAGCGTTAGGACTATTATATTATACATCATTATTATTGACCCGTTGGCTGCTTTATGAGGGGTACCGTAGACTATTAGCAAGTTTATTATCATATGGTCTGGCCAGCCTTGTTTATGTAGTGCACGATTAACAAATCCTTATAGTGCATCTTAACTGGGATAACATAGGTACTAATTAATATAGCAAGAAATAGGAATTAATTGGCGAGTATTATTAACTCACTTGATTGTTATACTATATTTCCTATCAGTAATCTTGGGTACGTATACTATCGTACCCAAGACTTGTCCTTGTTTGCTGTAAATGTGGATTATTTTCTCGACGATAGCTTACAAACCTAGGCTATGGCACAGGTTCCTATGTATGATTTTATTTGTTCGATTTCATGCATTATTTACTCGTGCCTTTCTTATGGTACTTATTATCTAGGGTTGACCCCACTCGGTTTGCATGGTTAGGTATCTTAGTAGCACCAGAGGATCTATTGGTTCTTCCGAGGATGACCATACTAAGGCACTAGACTACAAATAGATTGTTTTTTCATCTTTTACTTGCATATCTTTATTTTATTTGTGGCGTTTAGCCCATGATAAGTGTTTAGCCCTTATAATCAGGAGCTTACTCCCTCTGTCCTTCGACGATGTGATTGTATACTCTAGACGATCGCTAGTTATATGGTTATGTACTGTGTTGGATACTATGTTAGTATTATATTTATTTAAACTTTGGAATGCCTTACAACTTTTCATATGCTCTTGTTCTTTACTTATTAGTATGGATTGAGATATATGATTTGTCAAACCCTAGGATCACGTTAGTGGTTTGATAGACTGGTTTCCCACTTGTCTCTAGACGTCAATGAACGCTATACGGGATATTGGAGTACTTCGTATGGCGTTGCTGGACTATTTTTGCCCCCGCTCTTCAGTATTCTGGTTCTGGGACGTGCCATCAATAATTTACACTATTCAATCGAACCCATAAAGTATAAAAAAATTAAAATTTATTTATTGTTCTTTATTAATATGACAAATGAGTTTGTTGTCCTTGTTATATTAAGGAACTACTTAACAAAATGAAGAGGTCAAAGGAGAGTAAAATTATATTTTTTTAATATGTTTTTCAAAGCAAATCCATCATTTTCTAAAATAATTGAGTAAATAAGTTGGAATGGTTTGGATTTCATGCTAGATTCAAATAAGATCCACTAGTAACCCAATTTTTACCCAAAAATTAATCAGGCTAAAAATTGAGCTCGGCTTGTTTCATAATTGGGTTAGAGTATGGTCAGACATTTTTCGGACCAGCATACGAACCATCGGGTCCGCCACAACCGATTATTATCCCTATTCGAACTCAAAATTGGACTTTGCTAGAGTTTGTCTCTACCTACCTGCCCCTTCTCGATTAGGTTTACCTCTCCAAATTTGTCTGGAGTTGTGTCTAATAATCAAAGCTCCATTGGACCCGACTTTATTTCTATTGGAAGCTAAGTCACTCGCAAAGCAATGACCAAAACTAAGGCCATCTCCAATGGGGGTTTCTATCTCCCCTATTTCTATGGTAGAAATCAACTTTTGAAAGAAAAAAATTTTCTCCCAATGGAGATTTCTATCTTAATTTCTATCATAGGTGGCATTGATGTAGGATGGAGAGTTTCTATAAGGATTTCTGCTCGTAGAAACTCTCCATCTCTTATACCAATTGATATTGGGTCACACAACATTAAAGTGATCATTTCATTTGTTGCCACATAGGATAACAATGGAGAACCATTGGAGGCTATTTTTTTATTTGTGTAATTTCTATATAAAAATTCTAACAACTATGATAGAAATTTGCTTAAAGTACTATGCCAAGTAGGATATAAACCCAATTTTAGAAATTCCCATTGGAGATGGCCAATAGGGGTTTATATCTCCCCTATTTCTATGGTAAAAAAATTTCTCCCAACCATGATTTCTGTCACAATTTCTATGATATATGACAGTGATGTAGGATTGAGAGTTTCTATAAGGATTTCAACATGTAGAAACTCTCATATAAATTCTCTATCTCTCGTAGTAATTAATATCAAGCCCTATGTCGTTAAATTGACAGTTTTATTTGTTGTCACGTAGGAAGGAAATAGAGAACCACAGGAAAATTTTGTGTGTGTGTGCAATTTATATGTAGAAAATCTATCAACTAGATAGAAATTTCCTTGAAGTGCAATGCCAAGTGAAAATTTCCATATTTCTGTGGTAGAAATCATCTTTAAAAAAACACCTCCTAATGAAGACTTCTATAACAATTTCTATCCTATGTAGCGGTGAGGTTGGATATGAAGACTTTTATACCAATTTATATCCTATGTGGTGGTGAGGTTGGATAGATAAATTTTTTGAGTGTTTCTATATGTAGAATGCCTCATAGAAATTTCTTCTCTTATAACAATTAATATTGAGCCCTACATCATTAAATTGATCGTTTTATTTTTTTTGCTACGTATGATAGTAATGGAGACCCATTGGAGAGTAGTTATGTGTGTGCATTTTCTATATAAAAACTCTAGCAACTAGGATAGAAAATTTTCATAAAGTACAACGACAAATAGGATATAAACTCAATTTTAAAAATCCTAGGCCATCTCCAATGAGATTTCTATCTCCTATTCTATGTAGAAACCTATTCTCGAAAAAACTTTTCCCAAGCATAATTTCTATCCCAATTTCTACCCTAGGCGGAGATGATGTAGGATGGAGAGTTTCTATGAGGGTTTCTACATGTAGAACTCTTTTATAAATTTTTCATCTCTCATACCAATTAATATTGGACCCCACATCATTAAATTGGTCATTTTGTTTATTGCTAGGTAAGGTAAAAATGGAGAAATATTGTAGAGTATTTTTTATGTATATAATTTATGTATAGAAACTCTGTCAACTAGGATAGAAATTTCAGTACAATCGACAAGACAAAAACTCAATTTCAGAATCTCCATAAATAAGTTGAGCGAAGTGGCTGTCATGATCTGACGTCCCTAACTAAGGAAAATTCTAAAGGCACTTTATATTTTACTTAGGACAGCCCATCACTTCATGACAATCCAGGTTTTTGCAATCTTTACCCAGGACAACCCCAAATTTACTTTGGGCTGTCCAACCCCCAAACCTTCCAAATTCCTTTGTTCTAAATTTTTATTCTCTCTTCAAATTTCCAAACCCTTTCTCTCTAACTCCTCCAATACCAAGCAATGTCTAAAATAGTTTTAGAACTAATTTAGGGTTGATATACAAACTTTTGAACCCTAAAATTAAATTAGGATTTCAAAAAACTGAACAGAGCAGACAGTCGGACTTCAAACCAACAAGACTGTAGGCAAATGCTACAGTCCTATACTATATATAGGACTGTAGAATTTTTCTATAGCCCTATAGTATCTGTAGGACTGTAGAAAATCCTACAGTCCTGGATTACTTATGGACTGTAGAATTTCCTACAGTCCTGTATATAAGCAGGACTTTAGAATTTCCTCACACTCTTAAAGGATTGAGAGCCAAAATATATGTTGGCAGTGAGATTCAATTAGGACTATTAACTAGCTGACCGTCCTATCATAATTTAGGGCTGTCAAGTTTGTTGATAGTCCTAAATGATTGTGGGCTATAATATATTGACAGTGAGTTTCAATTAGGACCGTCAACTTTTTTGACAGTTTTAATCTCTTATAGGATTGTCAATTTGTTGACAAGCCTAAAATAAAATTTTGGGCTACCTTCAAGCAAAAAAATTGAGTATATGGGATTGAACTAATTTGCTAATTCTATCCATCTTGAGTTTCAATTAGAACTGTCAACAAAGTTTACAGTCCTAATCTCTTATAGGACTATCAATTTGTTGACGGTCCTATATTATGGTAGGACTATTAACTTTATTGACAGTATTATGGTAGGACTATCAACTTTATTGACAATCCTAAAAGTAAAAAATTTGGGTTGTACTCAAGCAAAAAAAATTAAGTGACAGATTTGTAAATAAACAGAAAAAATTTTGGGCAATTTTTGAGATGCCTATATAATTTTCACGGGGAGTGTCAGCTCAGCTGGGATGTGCACTAACTAAAAGGCCTCGTTTGGTTCGCAGAATCATAAGGTTGAGAAAAGAAAGTGATTACTTTTCTATGTTTGGGTGCCAAAGGAATTAGAGAGGAAATGAAAGTAATTACCAATGGAAAGAAATTATAGGGGAAAGTAATTCCATCCATCCAAGGAAGGAAGCACTTTTTCACATTGAAGTATACATTTTTCTTTCCAAGTTTTTTGGTATTTCTAAATATTTTTCCAAAAGAAAGAAAATGCCAATGAATTGATTTCATTTCCCTTCCATTCCGCGAACCAAACCAGGCCAAAGGGTTGAAGGAGACGGAAAGGTTAGTCTAAAAAAAGGAGACGTAAAGGAGGAATAGACAGTAATGGAAGAAGAAGAATAAATACTAACTAAATAGGAATTGGATTGAAATAAAATAGGGTTTACAAATGCCGGTATTGGAAACCCCACTACCCCCCTGATTCCAGTAGTAATCTCATCTCTCTTTAGGTTTCCTCTCTCTTATTGTTGTGTAATTCTCAATCGATGGCGGCCGATTCTAGCATGGGGTTTGCGCACGGGCTGATGCAGTCTGCTTCGCGCGCTAAGCACATGGTCTCGTTTGCGAATTCCGGCGGCTTCGTCGGTCCGAGCCAGATCCAGATCCAGACCGGCAGTGGTGGAGGATTCGGCTATGGCTTAGTGAACGGCGGAGGAAATCTGGTGCAAGCCGGACATTCTTCCAGCAATACGGTGGCGGTCGCCGGGTCCAGGCAGGAGGAGGAGGAGGGTTTGACCCCCGAGTGGACTCTCGAGGAACAGATTATCCTCAATCGAGCACTCGTCAAGTATGTCGTTGACATGAATTCAAATCGCTAATTTCTTTCCTTATTTTCATCTTCAATTAGATTACTTATTCCTTGATGATTGAAGGATGTGATTAGATTGAAAGTTGTATGCAAACGTAATAGTCAAATCAAGAATTTCTTATTCTGATAATAGCTGATTTTTTGGGGTAGATATTTTATGATTATATTACTGGCAGTCAATTTGTTTATTCTTAACCATTTTAATGGAATTTAGAATTTCTCTTTAGTCTCTATTCTAGTGTTCACAACCCAAATAACTTTTGTTGCAGTAGAGAAAATAATGTTATGACCTGCTCCCAAATACTTGATTACGAGTACGCGAATACGTCCAACATATACATACTAGAAAACTCCTACTAAAAGTACCAAGTATATATACTATTCTATTTATAATCATCAAAGTGCAAAAATCCATTATCTCTATAAGTTACATCATATCAAACATCCACATAAGTATTGATCAAGAAACAATGAGTAGAACAGTATAGCCTAATAATAGTCTCAAATGAATAGATATTCTAATTCATCTAAATGGTCAAAGATCAAAATCGTCTAAAATATGTCATGTCTAACTCAGGAACAAACTGCTGAAATATAAGTATATCTAAAGCAGATAAGATGGAAGAGTTTACAAAACATAAGGAAAGAAGTATGCATTGACATACTAGGGTCTTCGGAAGAATGATAAGGAACATGTTCTCTATCATTAATCACGTCCTCATTTTTGCTAGCACTATAGAATTTGGATAAATATCATTCTCTAAAGCTGTCATGATTATGGTTGTCCAGTCAGGACTAGAGTAAAGTTCAAATACTAAATGAAAACCAAGGTTCTAAACGGCGGTAGGTGGGTGCACGACTGAGAGGGCCTGTGTACCGCCTAGGCGCCTAATACATCTTGTCTATATCTGTATGTAAATAAAATTCTAAAGAAGTTGAAGTTTGTTCTTTTTAATTTTGATGATTTTAAGTTTATTCAGACTGACAATATCTTTGGTGCAGAATATGGAGTTGGATTTCCCAACTGACATATGGTTATAAATTAGAATAAAGAGCGTCTAAAGTTCAGAAACTGTGACGTTCCTTCTTCTTTCAATTTTTTTTATCTATAAAATATATAGGTTTTTTTCGAGATAGGTGCCCGCCTACGCCGTCTCACCTACGCATACGTTATCAAACCGTCGTCAGCCGTCTACTCCACTGTCTACGGCAAAAGCGGTGAGGAGAGCGGCCGCCTAGCACCTAAGCAGCCGCCTCGACCGTCATTTAGAATACTGACGAAAACTAGAACATGTAAATTATATATGCATGTAACAAATCGATAGTGTGAACAATATGAATAGTATAGTAACATGTTCATTAAACATATATATAGCTAGATGATAACATAGAACAAGAGTATCAAACTAAATTATGACAATGATGATAACAAAATGGAAATCTAAATGTTCGTAACGTGTGTTTTAGGGAACAATTTTCTCACACGTGGACAGCTTGGGTGACTCGAGCTTGAATTAGTAAATCTACCTAATACTATATAGATGATAGTCCATGTGCCTAGTGTCTATTGCCCCATCCCATCACTTTCAGTACTAGATCACGATAATCACGAGACTCACGAAAATTGATACTACATGTTTAAAGATATCAATATAGAAAATTTTGCTAATGTATGTGAAAACATCCTTCAAGTCTCAATATAACAATGATGATAATAAAAACTAATCACGAATCACATGACAAATATTAGAAAAGCTGTAACTAGAAACATTAGGTGTTGTACTTGTCCGTTGACCGAGATTGAAGAAAAGGATCAAAATCATGAGCTATCCACGACTACACAGTCCTCAAGCATTCAATTGAAGCAAACAAGTATCCCTGCAATATCACATCCAAGAATCGCATACAAATAGCAACATTAAGACTATTTCTTAATTAAGTAAAGTAAATTAAGGTTCTTCTTTATTAACTTAACTAGGTTACTTATTAGGTAACTTATCCAAATTAATGCCAATTACTCTGTTTCTGTTAATTCTGAATCTCATAAGGGTTTAGAGTGGTTACTGGTTACCTCAAGGTTTCAGGGTCGGAAGGGTGTGGACACGCAAAACGAGAAAGCCAACACATTAAAACTTCTCGTCTCAAAATCACGATCAAAGTCGTTAATATTGAAGATCTCAACGCCACAAACTCGCTGGAATTGACTGCTCGTCAATCCGAAAAATGTATATCAAGATACAACCTGATACGGTACAACCACGAAACGATACAAGGTGAATTAGAATGCCAAACGATATCAAAACAAAACCAAATTCTGGTCATAGGGAAAATACCTTGCTACAAACATGTTGGTGAAGACGGATCAAAGATCCAATGTTCGAATTCTCAAGAAAATCCAAGAGATCAAAACTAGGTTGCTGTGCTGTTGGACCTCGTACTCGTTGTACAGACGTTGAGATGATGATACACATGCTAAATTGTAGAGGAAGTAGAGACTAAGAGATTAGCAGTGGTTTGATGTCAATTGGAGATCGGTCAACAAAGATATGACTCGGTGAAGTTGCGGGTGCTACTGGACAAAAATCGGACATGCGATGCGAATTCACCCGTCAAATGTCACGACTTCACAAAATTCTCCACAATGGAATTTGACGTGATCATACCAAATTCTCCATGGAAGAGAAGCTTACCACGAACGCAATGACGAAGACAGATCACAGTTTTGTCAAACAGATTGATCGTGGCGATCGCGGGAGGTTGACCCCTACAATCTAGGGTTGTCCAGGTTTGGCTTTTTGTCAGGGCTCGTGTGGGGTGCATGGTCGTCGAGATCGAGGGAGGAGAGGCCCCGGTGGAAGAGGAAAGGAGAGGAAACGGGTGGTGGTCTTGTTGAATTTTGATGCCAGGAAGGGGTTGACACGGGCACATGCGGGACATAGCTCGGGGTATGGTGGACAGAGAAAAAATTGTTATGGTACCAATCGAACACGGGGTGGGTGGGTGGGGTGGGGTGGGGTTCTGCTTTTTATACGCAGGTGGATTAGTCCGCATTGGACTCGGTTTGGCTGCGGGTCGGTGGGTATGAGGTTGGTTAATCTGAGGTTAAAATCTTGAGGATTCAACGTATACGATCCATTACCTAAAAGAATGGGTCAGGTTCATGTTAGGTTATAAAGGATTGATTGTACTGTCCAGATTAAAAGTTCAATTAGATCAACAATTTAGATAAGTAACTTAAAGACCATGTCTGATTCATGTTGGGCCTTAGCAGGTGTGACTCGTATATGCTGACAAATTAATTAGAAAATGTTTTAATTATTTAGAAGTTAGTTTTTAGGGTTTATTAATTAGGAAAAATAGTTTTAGGTCTCTGAAGCAACTTTAGAAAAATTCCTAAAAAATTCATAAAATACTAGAGGCTACTAAGAACCCATATGTCAAGTTTCTAAGGGATTATATAGTACGATTTTCAAATGGTAATTCATACTGCCGAACATGTAAATCATTTCCTTAATGTTTTTCTATTTTTAATCACCATAAAAATTCCTAAAAATGCGTAATAATTCTAGAAACTTATGGGGAACCATTTAATAGAGTTTAGGGCATAGATTAAGTGTTTTCCACGTTCTATGTTGTTTTGTTATCATTAGAAAAGCTTAAGGACATCGTTCCGGTAACCCCGACCAATACAAAATCTACCCAATACCCAATTACATATGTTGTTATTGTGTTAATTAGGGTTTACCGGGGATGCTACAAATGGACAAAGATTAGTAAATCAAAACTAAAGGGATTGTGGTAGGAAGAAGTGATTCACTGGGGTGATGTGAATCACCGATGCTCAAAACAATTCGATGATATAGTTGATTGCTTCCAGGAACCAACAAGTTTTGTCAGAGAACTTCTTGATTGCTCGCTTTCGCACGCATCAATTATGCTGTTGAACAACTTCTGTCGCATTAATGCTATGGATTGACACTATCTGCAAGCACCACACCGATCAATTGAGCATGTCGCATGGTTATACTTGTGGATCTTAATTCTGTAAGTCTACCCAATCTTGAAGAGGTGGTTCTTTAGTATAGAGGAACTAGACTAGCTGTTATGAGTGTTTTCGTTACCTAATAAGTTAGTGCATTTAAATGCACTGAATAAATGACCAAAGAGTTGGTGCAGTTATTAAATGCATCAATTTAGAATGCAATTAGGCTCAAACTGATAAAAGTGTAACCCCTGACTATATGACTCCTTACAACTGCCACTACTTCATATCTTGATGCCATAAGTGACGCGAGAATGAGGCATCCAACATAGCAACCATAAGGCAATAATTCAACGTATAATCTGGGCGTGCTCAGTGCATAATCAAAACGTCACTTTGCACCATAAAGCCCAATGTCTCGTTCAAACCCGAACCGGACCCCTGTGGGGCCTATAAGATCTTTAGAAATTGTGTCAGAAGATTATGAGAGACTTAGAAATCGAACCTTGTCTCTTTTTACGTACCACATAGGCCAATCCAATTTTTGTGGAATTTGAATTCGATTCAGTTAAATCTATCCATGATTCGTTCCTATCTTTTTGCTGTCAGTGTACGACCATGATTAGAGTTAGGGTTTCTGCCCAACTCTATAAATACTCTTTTCGTGTCTTCTTTGACGACTTACTCAGAAAAAAGAGACTAAGAGAGTTGAGAGGTCGCTGCCATTGGAGTCCAAGGAGTTCTGCGAGTTCAGTCAGGAGATGACAACGAGTGTTCCAGAAGTTCTTTTGTTCGAACTTGCTGGTTCCTGGGAGCAGATCGCAGTAGGATGAATCTTGCTTTGAGTAACGGTGATCTTCATCACCCCAGCAGAGTTACATCTTTATCTTCCTCCGTCTTCTTCTAAGAGGCTACAGGATCTTTAGAGAAGCAAAATTCTTTTGCTCTGAATTCTCTGAAGTTTCTCAAATACATAGTGTGAGCAAATTCGTTTGCAGAATCACTCTGTCTACTTACGTTCTTCCATCTAAGATCTGTTTCGGGTATAACAATCTCAAAGCAAGAATCAGATTTGATGGAGAACAGTCATGCAAACCTTCTCGACACAAGTTTTAACAAACTTGAGAAGTTTGACGGGGAGCATTACAACGTCTGGAAGAGAAATGTCAGTCTTAATCTTCAACTCTAAACGTAGACTACGTGTTGACAGATCCTGAGCCTTTGATTACAGAGGGTGAAAATGTTCGGAGGGTCGTTGAGGCCACTGCTCTACAATCTAAGTGGAGGAGAGATAACAACCTCTGCAAATTGCTTATCTTGAACTCTACGGAGGACTCTCTGGCGGAGTCTTACAGCAAGACGGTCAGTGTAAAGGACATCCGATAGTCTGTAGAGAATCTTTATAAGACAGACAAGAACATGAACAAAATCCTCTATAAGAAGATGGAGGTGGATCTTGAGCGCCTCTTGCACTGGATACATGTTGAAGACGAGTTGAAGGCTCAACTCAAAGTGGATACCTTGTCCAAACAGATGCCAAGGCCAACTTAGTGCAAGGAGGAAACCAACGTTCACAGTATCGATATCGGACTATTCCTATGAGTATTGGTATCGGTGATATCGGTAGTATCGGTGGTTTTGGATCGGAGTATCAGATTTGTTGGTATCGGAAAACAAATAATTATTAATAAATTATTTACATTTAAAAATATATATTTTATACATTTAGGCATAATTTTAAGTATTTTCAGTGTTATTTCTTAGTTGTTTTGAAATTAAATGAAATAATATTCACCCTTACCGATTGGTTTACATACAATAGATTGATTTTCTTCTTTTACATGCTTTTACAACCTTATTTGCTTTAAACCCTTGCTGATTTGTCTTTTTCGTTTAATTTTTGTTGTTGAATTGACCGGAAAAGAGACCCCCAATGTCGATATTGGTCGGTATCGGATCGGGACATGCCAAACCGTATCGGTATCGACCGTATCGAATCGGTATCGGCCGATACTTTAAACCATGGAGGAAACTCTAAGGGGAAGCAGAAGGCTCCCTACCATAAGAAGAAGGATGTTCACCATCTGAAGGTGAAGTCGGCTCAGTTCAAGCCAAAGTTCAAAGAACCGGGGACTTGTTTCAACTGTGGCAAGAAAGGCCACTAGAGGAAAGACTGCAAGGAAAAACCTAAACAGAAAGAGCAAGGTGAGGCTAACTTTGTTGCTATGATTACGCAGGTTGATTCTACTGGTGGTGACACGAATTGGTGGATAGACACTGGAGCATCGTGGCATGTTTGCTAAAAAAGAGAGTGGTTCACCACATACAAACCTGTTTCTGAGAAGGTTATGGTGGCGAACCAAACACAAGCTGAAGTACTTGGAATCGGGACAGTAGTATTGCAACTGATTTCGGGGAACTCGCTGACACTTCAGTATGTGAAGCATGTACCGGCCATAGCCAAGAACCTGGTCTCGGAAAGTCTGCTCTGCAACGCAGGCTTGAGGATGGATATTAATGCTGGTCAGGTTGTTATGTCTTATAAAGGAATATACTTCGGAAAGACCTTTTGTACTGAAGGAATGTTCAAAATTCAACTTGTAACTCCAATAGAGATAATAAATGCAGTAACTTCTTCTGGTTATTCTCTTGAGTTGTGGCATAATAGACTAGGACATGTTCATTGTAAATGAATAAACAAGATGTCTAGTCTAGTACTTATCTCCAAATGTGGGGGTAAGGAGTTGGAGAAGTGTGAGGTCTGTGCGCAGATGAAGATCACTAGAAAACCGTTCAAGCGGCTAAACCGAAGTACAAATCTTCTGGAGTTGGTACACTCCGATATATGTGACTTCAAACAGTTCTCCACAAAGGTCGGGATGAAGTATTTCATTACTTTCATCGACGATTTCTTAAAGTACGCATTTTTTTATCTGCTCAAGTCTAAGATGAAGTGTTTGAGAAATTTAAGGACTTCAAGGCTGAAGTCGAACGTCAAACCGGACAACAACTCAAGGGACTCAGAAGTGATCGAGGTGGAGAGTATAGGTCCTATGAATTCGCATCGTTCTGCAGAGAACATAGAATTGTCAACGAGACGACTGCTCCGTACTCACCTCAATCAAATGGTGTTGCAGAAAGGAAGAACAGAACATTAACAGAGATGATGAACTCAATGTTATTGACTGCGGGTCTTCCAAATTGCTTCTGGGGTGAAGCAGTGCTTACGGCTACTTTCATTTGGAATAGAGTGCTGCATGCAACTTTCGAGGTTACTCCTCATGAACTCTGATTCAAGGTCAGACCCAACTTGAATGTCATTCGAGTGTGGGGGTGCCTGGCGTATGTGAAACTTCTGGATTTGAAGATTCAGAAGTTAGGAACAAGGACTACGAAGACAATCTTTCTGGGTTATGTTGAAAATAGTGATGCTAGGAGATTTTTTGATATTGAGTCAAATCATATCATTGAAAGAATAGTATGGGTGCACATGAGGCTGAAGCTCCTAACAAAGATGTAGTCCAAGCAGAAGTTGTTGTTGCAGAAACAATTGTTGAACATAACTCATAGAACCAGTGTCTAAGCGAGTGAGGTGGCAGAAGGACTTCAGAGAAGATTTCGTCACCAATCATGTGGAAGCAGATCCGCTTACCTATGATGAGGCGATGAAGACCAGAGATGCCGTCTTATGGAAGGAGGCTATTAATGATGAGTATGACTCGATAACCTCCAACAACATGTAAATGTTGATCGATCTGCCTGAAGGAACAAAACCAATCAGATGTAAATGGATTTTCAAGAAGAAGATGAAGGCCGATGGAACTGTTGACAAGTTCAAGGCTAGGTTGGTAGCCAAGGGGTCTTCTTAGAAGTAGTGGATCGATTATTTTGACACATATGCTCCAGTAGCACGGATGACGACCATCAGGATGTTGAGTGCTCTGAGTGCAATTCACAAACTGGTTATTCATTAGATGGATGTTAAAACCACATTCCTTAATGGTGAGTTGACCGAAGAGATTTACATGCAACAACCAGAATGATTTGTCGTCAAGGTCCTTGAAGACAAAGTTTGCAAGTTGCTGAAATCATTATATGGTCTCAAGCAAGCTTTCAAGATGTGGCATGAGAAGTTTGATAAAGTCATAAGATCAATCGGCTACAAGGTCAGCGAGACGGACAAGTGTGTATATACAAAGTTCGCTGACGGAAGAGGAGTTGTCGTTTGTTTGTACGTGGATGACATGCTGATCTTGGGTACAGATCTAGCAAGTGTTAATGAGACAAAGAAGTTTCTCTCGTCTAAGTTCAGCATGAAGGACTTAGGGGAAGCTGATGTTATCCTAGGGATAAAGATCATCCGGATGGAAATTGGAGTGGCATTGTCACAGTCTTATTATATTGAGAAGATGCTCGCACGCTATGGGTATCATGATCTTCCAGGGATCGATACGCCATATAAGTGTCACAAGAAACTGAAGCCAAATCCAAGAAAAAGCTTCAGACAGCTGGAGTACTCAAGCGTCATCGGGAGTTTGATGTATGCGATTACTGCCACATGGCCTAACGTAACTTTTTCCGTGGGGATGCTGAGTTAGTTCACGAGCAATCCAGTTGTGTAGCACTGGAAAACTGTGAAGAGGGTAATGAGATACCTCAAGAGGACTCCGAAATATGTACTGCACTATTGCGGAGATCCAACAATAGTGGAAGGCTTCAGTGGTGCAAGCTGATGCTCAGAAGTAGAGTAAAAGGTCCACAGGAGGATATGTCTTCTCCATGGACGGAGCTGCTATATCGTGTAAGTCGAAGAAGCAGACTATGCTCTCACACTCTTCTATGGAATCTGAGTTCTATGCTTTGGCGGCTGCAACGGATGAAGCAGAATGGCTTCGGGAGTTCATGTATGATCTTTCAATGGTTGGTGTGCAGATACCGGCGGTACCGATATACTGCGACAACTAGGAGACTGTAGCGGTAACATCAAATGACCTCTTCAATGGCAAGAAGAGGACAGCGCGTCTAATGCACATGGCGGTAAATGATCTTATTAAAAGAGAAGTCATTGCCGTGGTTGATGTTCGGAGCCAGAAGAATCTGGCGGATCCGTTCATCAAAGGTCTCAAGCGCCAGCTGGTTGAAGACAACATGTAAAATGGGCTTGAAGACACTCTGATATTGTATCTTTGTAACTCTACTATAAAGTTTTATACTATTAGTTCAAAGATAAATTTACTAGGGATCTAGCTTTTAGTTCAAAGAAGGATTATTGACTGGAAGAATATTAGGAACAATGGGTAATCCTTTGGAAATTACGGGATTACGGACCCAGAACTACTGTCGACAGTTGGTAATCCTTTGGGAAATACAGGGTTACGGATCCAGAACCACTGTTGTCTACTGTTTGTTCTTTGTGTAGAACAAAGTCCTGTGAGAGAATGATTTGGAAGCCTTAATGAGTTCTCGGACATTTGGATGTCCGACGTGCTTTACAGGAAGCACGGGTAGCACAACACTACAAAGGAGCATAGTACCTCATGTTACAGTGGTGTGACGCCACATGAGATACCTAGAAAGTGTAAAGCCTCGGCTTCACGAGCTATGTCATAGTGGCGTAACACCGCAAGGAAGCGAAATGCTTCATGCTGGGTAGTTTGGCACTATAAAGAGGCTGTGCCACATGCTACAGTGGTATGACACCACATGAGACATTGCCTCGGCTTTAGGCCATGTCTTAGTGGCGTAGCACCGCAAGGAAGTGAAAGGCTTTATGCCAAGACTCTTTAAAAAAACTAACCTAGAGTGTATAGATAGAGATATAGGCTGTCTCTTGAGGAAAACCTTGTAGACACCCAATATACATACACCGAATCCAGACTGGCACATGGCCTTTAATGTGCAATCAGAAGCACAATTGATGTCATTATGTGAGTGGGAAGAATTGCAGTTATGGTGCATAATTCAAGGCTTAGTCCATTCTTGTATCGTGCTGTTATTTAATCCATGCGGGAAGATTCAAGTCGTAGCGACATCTATCCTAATGCATGATGGACAGTCACTGTGGAGAACGCTCAACCCATATATATATATATATATATATATATATGTTGGAGATTGTTGGTGTTTTTTCTTTGGAGATTAGAAAGATAGTCCCACATTACTCACACCAAAGAGTGAATATCTCTGTATAAATCTTTGCTTGTGTTGAGATGTGCACATGAGGTGTGGTGGGACACATGGGTGCCATGTGAAATCTGTATAAATCTTATGCTTTTTGTCATGCTCATGGGATTATTCCCTTAGGAGCTAAGCCCCGAAGGGGCTTAGCGACTCGGACTCGGACTCGGGGGCGCAAAGTGGCGCTTTGTTGGCGCACTTTGCACTTAACATGTCAGCATCGGCCCATGGCACTTTGTGCACTGTTGTTGCGGTCGTGCGCTCGTCTTATAGGCGAGTCGCATGTGCTAGGCGCATGGACTCAGCGCATGGGCGGACGCATGCGCGGGTGCATGTGCAGGGGCTTGTGCGGGTTGTGCGCGGCTATGCGCATTTACGCATATGCGCCGCTGCGGAGCTGTGCGCTTGCGCTGCTGCTTGCATGCGGGCTGTACGCCTGCGCGGTTGGGCGGTTGTGCGCGTAGTCGCATGGGCTGACGTGTTGCTGGGCGCATAGGCTGATTGGAAGATTTGAGCGGTTATGGAAAGATTGAGCCAATATTACAGATCCAATTTTTGTGGAATTTGAATTCGATTAAGTTAAATCTATCCATGATTTATTCCTATCTTTTCACAGTCAGTGAAAGGCTAGGATTAGAGTTAGGGTTTCTGTCCAACTCTATAAATACTCTCTTCGTGTCTTCTTTAACGACTTACTCAGAAAAAAAGAGATGAAGAGAGTTGAGAGGTCGCTGCCATTGGAGTCCAAGGAGTTCTGCGAGTTCAGTCAGGAGGTGATAGCGAGCGTTCCAGAAGTTCTTTTGTTCAATTCCTGGGAGCATATCGCAGTAGAACGAATCTTGGTTTGAGCAACGGTGATCTTTATCACCCCAGCAGAGTTGCATTTTCATCTTCGTCCGTCTTCTTCTAAGAGGCTACGTGAGCTTTAGAGGAGCAAAATTCTTTTGCTTTAAATTCTGTGAAGTTCCTCAAATATAGATTGTGTGAGCAAATTCATTTGCAGAATCACTTTGTCTACTTACGTTCTTCCATCTAAGATCTGTTTCGGATATAACATATTGTAGTTACCATTTAGGCCAATCTAATATTTTGTCATATTTTCAATATAAGTGAACCTGATATTGAAATAGGCAACCGGTTTGTCCTAAGTGCAACTTAGTTGGACGCATAGGAACAAACCTCAACAATAACAAGCAAATCATAGCATGTGAAGGTATTCTCATGGAATGATAATCTTCATTGGCTATTTAATAAAATCATAGACTATATGAGCTTTAGAAATTGTGTCAAAAAATTATGCTATAGGTTGGAATCAAACCTTGGCATCCTCATCCACACCTGTGCTAGTTATACCATTTAGGCCAATCTCATCTTTTGTCATATTTTCAATATAAGTGAACCTCATATTGAAATAGACAACCATTTTTTCCTAAGTGCAACTTGGTTGGACTTGGGTTAGGAACAAACCCCAACAATAACAAGCAAATCTTAGCATGTGAAGGTATTCTCTCATGGAATGATAATCTTTATTGACTATTTAATAAAATCATATTTATTTCTTTATCTTTGTCTAAGGACACTAGAAACTGATTCTATTAAATAAAACTGGTCTAAAGGAAAGAAGGAATCATGTTTTTAGATGTTTGACATTTGATACTTTTCAAAATAAATATTAATATCTCATAAATTTTCTATCAAATTTGGATTTTTGTTATAATGGATGTAGACAATATTCTTTTGGCTAATTTATACTTATATACCTTCAACTTTCTCCTATAATTGCTACCCTACTTGGACTTTTTTTAACGTTCAGTTTGGTATTTATTCAAATTGCTATCTAGGCAACCGATTTGTCCTAAGTGCAACTTAGTTGGACGCATAGGAACAAACCTCAACAATAACATGCAAATCATAGCATGCGAAGGTATTTTCATGGAATGATAATCTTCATTGGATATTTAATAAAATCATAGACTATATGAGCTTTAGAAATTGTGTCAAAACATTATGCTATAAGTTGGAATCAAACCTTGGCATCCTCATCCACACCTGTGCTAGTTATACCATTTAGGCCAATCTCATCTTTTGTCACATTTTCAATATAAGTGAACCTCATATTGAAATAGACAACCGGTTTGTCCTATGCAACTTGGTTGGACTTGGGTTAGGAACAAACCCCAACAATAACAAGCAAATCTTAGCATGCGAAGGTATTCTCTCATGGAATGATAATCTTTATTGGCTATTTAATAAAGTCATATTTATTTCTTTAATTTTGTCTAAGGACACTAGAAACTGATTCTATTAAATAAAACTGGTCTAAAGGAAGGAAGGAATCGTGTTTTTAGATGTTTGACATTTGATACTTTTCAAAAGAGATATTAATATCAGTTCATAAATTTTCCATTTTCTTCTGGATTTTTGTTATAATGGATGTAGACAATATTCTTTTGGCTAATTTATACTTTTATACCTTCAACTTTCTCCTATAATTGCTACCCTACTAGGACTTTTTTTAACGTTCAGTTTGGTATTTATTCAAATTGCTATCTTGCCGGTTAACGGAGAAGGTAAAATGCACTGCCATTTGCCTCAATACTGGCCAACCTTCCATCAACTCAACCCTTCTCCCAGCAATATTGCCCCCGCCGATCCCTTCCCCCCTCTCCCCCCTACTGGCCAACTTTCCATCAACTCAACCCGTCTCCCATCAACTCAAACCTTCCATCAACACACTCCAGGCATATTGGTGCAGCTATGTTCCCCTTTACCAATAGCAACCCTTAAGCGTGCACCTGCAGTGCACGTGGATGCAATAACGAGTACCATTTATTAGGATGAAAAAGGTCGCTTTTCCTTTGTGTAGGATAAATGGTCATTAGCCAGACAGACATGGCTGTTGAGTCTAACTGTAGACTAAGGTAGTAACAAATGCTGGTCTGTAATGTTTGCTTCCTTTTTTGGTACCTCACTTACATTACTGATTATTACATGATATTTACAGATATTCTACAGAACATAGCATGATGAAGTATATTAAGGTAGCGGCAGTGCTACCGAAGAAGACTGTAAGGGATGTTGCATTGAGGTGCCAATGGCTATCCGTGAGTTATTTTTTATGTATTATAGTGTGGTGACTTTTTTCTTTCCTACTTCTATCATAATGATTTGATGATTCACCTGCCTAGAAGTTATTTCTTGATTTGTAACATTTTAATGTGCCGCTTCCATATAAGTTAACAATTTTTTTCTAGACCATGCATATCTTTTTTGGGAAGGGAAGGAATAAAATACATTGTGTACTCACTGGCCCGACTTATTACCATTGCTTGGTTAGCTTCGCATACCGTACTTGGCAAGTTATTTAGTCATTTTTTCTTCCTTTGTAAGTCATTGAAGTTCTCCAATCTTTGTTGTAATTTTAGTTATAGGTTGACCTCTTGGTTGGCTATGTTAGGGAATCATATTAAGAACTTGATGGCTTCCTGTTATATGTTGTGGTTTTTCTCTATATGCTGATCGCATGTTGATGTTGTTTACAATGTTTGAGGGTGTGGGTTTGTCATCAAGATTACTTGGGCAGCTGCTAGGTATCAGATGTAATGCCTAGAATAATCTGATATGGAATCTTTCAAAATCTTTTGGATAAGAGGCTATATTTTTGCCACTTATGTGGATATATAAACATATTTGGATATTGTAATTAATAAGCTAGTCATTGGATCATTGCTTGGTCAACTGACTTCATTCGCAATGGAGGTTTGATATTTTTTAAGGTGCCTACTTATTGGTAGTATCTTCTTGATTTTACCATGTTCTGTGTTGTTCTTGTGATGCAGGACATGAACTAACAGGAAACCCTAGATGGACTACGGAGATGAGCACAATGAAGCACACAAATGCAAAAACCTAAACAATATCCTAGATGAATGCAATTACAGTGAGTTATGACAATAAATCAATGACTATTATGTATTATCAAATCTAACAGTAACAACTCTAAACGGTCATAAAAGGAACAATCAATAACAAAGCATTATTAGGGTTATACCTACGCAATCTATGTTTGTCCCGATGAAGATCAAAGATGGATCACAGTGGCCAGGAACAAACGTTCATGCAAACTTTTCGGTCTATCCTCTGTTTGATCCTGAAATTGTAGTCGAGGTTCAGAGATTCACGCAAACAAGTTTGCTCTCTGAATTACTCGATTCTAATGAATCTATAAATAACTTTCGATTACAACTTATGTAAATTTAGATTACAAATTGACGAAAACAAACTTCCTTCTTCCTTGCAAACACAGTTGCAATTGAGATAGAACGATTTACAACTTAGAAGAAAAAGACAGTTAGAACAACTTTTGCTGGGGTGTTGATAACCATCGTTGCTCAAAGCAACATTCGTCCGCTGACGATCCGCTCCCAGGAACTAGCAAGTTCTCAAAAGAACTTTTGGAACGCTTGCAGTCACCTTTGTTGCTGATTCGAAAGGACTCCTGAACTCCAATGACAACATGCACAATACTCTCTTATGTCTCTCAATTTTGAAGTAGTTCTCAAAGGAAACACGAAGCGAGTATTTATAGTGTAAGGAGGAAATCCTAACCCTAATCCTGACCGTTCTCTAATTGTGGAAAGACAGCAATCAATTAAATTCAAATTCCACAATCGGATCTGAATAATTGACTAGATCTTTCTATAACCATCTAAATCCCGCAATCAGTGGAGATATGCGCCTAACAGTGTTGTCTACGCATATGAGCACAACAACAACTGCTCTTGCGTGCATAGACCTAGAAGTATAGCGACTCATTCGCACATACGGGAACGAGTGTAGTAGCGCATACGCGTAGACGCGCATAGCTGTGCATAGCCTCACATATTCGCGCATAGCCCGCACATGAGCCCGTGCTAGCAAGTGTGGATGCAACTCGCTCATTAAACGAGCGTACGAGTGCAACATATGCGCACAAGCGTCATGTGATCGATGCAGACGCGCAAAGTGCGCCATGAAAGCGCCACTTTGCGCCATTGAGCCTGAGCCCATGTCGTTACGCACCTTCGGGGCTTAGCTTCTAAGGAAAATTTTCTAAGAGAGTGACAAAAAGTATGAATGTTTTCTTGAGGAGTTTAAACTTAATCCTACTGTTAAAACATCCCATATGGCACCTACTTGAGCCAACAAACCCCCTGTGCATACCTCAACATCAAGTATTATATTTTATTGAGATACTCACTTGAAGTATTTTCCAATTTGAGACTATCTTTCTAGCTATTTATAAGGAAAAAACTCCAACAATCTCCCACATATTTCAATATATGCGCAGCGCGTTCCCTATAGTGACTGTCCATCATGCATTATGATAGATGTCGTTTACGAGACTTGAATCTTTTCACATGGGTCAAATAACAATATGATGCATGAATGAACTAAGCCTTGAATTCAGTACCATCGTTGCTATTCTTTCCACTCATACAATGACATCAACTTTGATTCTAGTCGCACATTAAAGGTCCTGTGCTGACCTAGTCCTAGTGTATGTATCTTGAGTCTATACAAGCTTACCCTAAAGAGACAACTTGCATCTTTTTCCATACACATAGGTGAGTTCTTTAAGAGTGTTCAATATTTCCAACATGAAGTCTTGCGCTTCCTTGCGATGCTACGCTGCTATGGCATAGCCTAAAGTCGAGGTCCGCAATCTCTTGGTGGTGTTACTATACTTTAGCATATGAGGTTATCGGCCTCTTTGTAGTACTGTACTACCACTCCCTACATATTCGACATTAGGCTACCTACTTAGATGCGGTGCTACTGCCGCTATGACATGGCCCAGGCCGAGGCTCATCGTGGTGCCACACCACTGTAGCATTGGGGGTACCATCCCCTTTGTAGTGTTGAGCCACCCGTGCTTTCTGTAAAGCACGCCGGACATTCAAAATACATAAATACTCATTAAGGTTTATGGCCATCCTCCCACGGTACTTGTTTTATACAAAGAACAAATAGTAGATCACAGTGGAAGGATAATATCCTATCAATATTCCGAAGGACTAACCACTGTCTCTAATATTATCCTAGTCAATGATCATTCTTTGAATCAAAAGCTAGATGGCTAGTAGATTTCTCTTTGAACTAATAATATAGAACTTTATGGTTGAATTACAAATACAACGCTCGAGGCCTTTGGGGAATGGATCCGCCAGATTTTCCTGACTCCGAACATCAATATCTGCAATGACTCCAACCTTAATGTGATTATTCAGTTCTCTATATCTAAGCTGTACAGTCCTCTTGTTACCATTAAAGAGATCATTTGATGTCACCGCTGCAGTTGTTTGGTTGTCGTAGTAGATCGGTACCATCGGTATCTGTAGACCAACTATAGGAAAATCATACATGAGCTTGTGAAGCTATTCTGCTTCATCCGCTACAGCCGCCAATGCAAATAACTCAGATTCTATGGAGGAATGAGAGAGCATCGTATGCTTCTTCGACTTTCACTATATAGCAGCTCCACCCATGGAGTCCTAACCTTTTGTAGACCTTTCGCTCTCTACTTTTGACCATCAGCTTGCATCACTGAAGCTTTCTACTACTGTCGGATAACCACTATAGTGTAGTGCATACTTTTAAGTTCTCTTGAGATATCTTATAACTCTCTTCACAACTTTCCAGTGCCCAACTCCTAGATTGCTCGTGAATCGACTCAGCATTCCCACGACAAAAGCTATATCAGGTCTAGTGACACTCGTATTATACATCAAACTTCCTATGACGCTCGAGTACTCTAATTGCCTGATACGTTCTCCTGGATTTGACATCAGCTTCATGTCACACCTGTATGGAGTATCGATCATTGGAAGATCATGATATCTATTACATATGAGCATCTTCTCAATGTAATGAGATTGTGATAGTGCAATTTCAGTTTTTGTCTGGATGATCTTTATCTCAAGGATAACATCAGCTTTTTCTAAGTCTTTCATACTGAACATGGATGAGAGGAACTTCTTTGTCTTGATGAAACATTCTAATTTGTACCCAAGATTAGCACGTTGTCCGCGTAAAGACAAACTATGACTCTTCTTCCATCAACAAACTTAGTATAAACACACCTATCCGTCTCACTGACCCTGTAGCCATTTGATCTAATGATTTTATCAAACTTTTCATGCCACATTTTGGGAGCTTGCTTCATACCATACAGTGATTTCACCAACTTGCAGACTTTGTCTCAAGACCCTTGATGGCAAATCCTTCTGGTTGTTGTATGTAAATCTCTTCGGTCAGATCTCCATTCAAGAATGTTGTTTTAACATCCATCTTGTGAATTGTACTCATGGCAATAAGCATCCTGATGGTTGTCATCCGCGCCACTGGAGCATATGTGTCGAAATAATCGGTCTCCTACTTCTGAAAAAAATTCCTTGGCAACTAGCCTTGTCTTGAACTTGTCAACAGTTCCATCGGCCTTCATTTTCATTTTAAAGATCCATTTGCATTTTATTGGTTTTGCTCCTTCAGGTAGATCGACGAACACCACCCAAGTGTTGTTGGAGGTTATTGAGTCATATTCATCATTGACAATCTCCTTCCAGAAGATATCATCTCTGGTTTTCATCGCCTCATCATAGGTAAGAGGATCTCCTTCCATATGATAACTGACAAAATTATCTCTGAAGTTCTTCTACCTCCTCAATCGCTTTGTCGATGGCTCAACGATTCTGGTTCAAATGTTGTCTCTTCAACGATAACCTCTTCTTGGGCTATATCTTCTTTGGAAGCACTTACCTCCTTTGCACTAACACTATTCTTTAGAATCTGCGAGAACAATTTCTTATGCCTAGTAAATTTGTCTTCAAAAAATTCTGCGTCGCGAGATTCAATGATATGATTGGATTCAATATCAAGGAACCTCCGAACATCACTCTTTTCAGCATATCCCAGAAAGATGGTCTTTGTAGTCTTTGTTCCCATCTTCAGAATTTCAAATCCGGAAGCTTCACATATGCCAGACACCCCCACACTCGAATGATATTCAAGTTGGGTTTGACCTTGAACCAGAGTTCATATGGAGTGATCTCTGTAGTTGCATAGGACACTCTACTGAGAATAAAAGTAGCCATGAATGCAGCTTCTCCCTAAAAATAGTTTGGAAGTCTCGCGATCAACATGTAGTTCATCATCTCTGTTAACGTTCTGTTCTACCTTTCTGCAACTCCATTGGATTGAGGAGAATACGGAGCAGTTGTCTCGTTGACAATTTCATGTTCTCTGCAGACTCTGTCTCGATCACTTTTTAGTCTCTTGAGTTGTTATTCGGTTTGACGTTCGGCTTCAGCCTTGAAGTTCTTGAACTTCTCAAACGCTTTATCTTTCGATTTGGGAAGATAGACGAATGCGTATTTTGAGAAGTCATCAATGAAGGTAATAAAAAACTACATCTCGACTTTTGTGAAAAATTGTTTGAATTCACAGATATGTGAGTGCACCAACTCCAGAAGATCTGTGCTTCGGTTCACCCGTTTGAACGACTTTCTGACTATCTTCGTCTATGCACAAACTTCACACTCCTCTACCTCATTACCCCTACATTTGGAGATAAGTCCTAGACTAGACATCTTGTTGATTCTTTTACAATACATATGTCCTAGTCTATTATGCTACGACTCAAGAGGATAACCAGAAGAAGAGAGTACATTAACCTTTTCAGTCGGAGTTACAAGCTGAATTTTGAACATCCCTTCGGTTTAAAATGCTTTTTCGAAGTATGTTCATTTATATGACGTTACCATCTAACCACCGTTGATGTCCATCCTCAAACTTGCATTACACATGAGACTTCTGAGATCAGGTTCTTTATAATTATCGGCACGTGCTGTTGGCACATTTATTTTGATAACATTAACAATATCTTCTTTGTCTAGTTTTCTCTGTTTTCAGCTAACAGATAAATCTCTCAAAGCTCTCCTACAAAAAGATCTGTCCATTCAAGCCGAGTCATCAAAGCCTTATGGAAGTTCCTAAAAGAAGACTGAAGAAAAGACCATCGCTCCTTATAGACAGCTCTCAAAAGATTCAAGATTTCGAGTCTGTACAAGGTCTAGGACCTTCTGTATAAACACCTAAGGTTGGATGACTAACATAAAGCTCTTCTATTTTCTCAGTCAAAAATCAATATATAAAGAAACGACATACCGACGGTATACCGCTGTGTACCGACGGTATACCGTTTCTGAGCTCCAAAACGTTCTATGACAAAACTCGGCATACCGACGACATACTAACAAAATGTTCTGTGACGAACATCGGTATACCGATGGCATACCGCTGTATACCGACGGTATACCGGCTTCATCTGATTTGATTTTTGAATGGACAAAATACTAGCATTAAATGCTCCCAACGGATAAATTTATTACCGTTACTGTTCCGAACGATATGTCGACGGTATGCCGGTCCATACCGACGGCATGCCGACGGTATGTCGGTCCATACCGACGGCATGCCGTCAATGTTATGTTCAGGAGCATTAAATGCTATTCTCTTGGTTTTCTATATAAATGGATTCCTTCCTTCCATTGAAGGCTATCCACTTAAGCCATAAATTTCTCAACAACCAAGAGCTCCACCATCACACTCTACCCAAGCTTTTAATTGTCATCCAATCCAAAAGTGCTAGAGTATTCAAGATTTGTACTTTTCGATCTTCAAGTGTTGTAGAAGATCAACAGTTTCTTTTCCTTTCCTTTTGAAGTTGACGAGCCTTTGTAAGAAAACTCGTGTGTAAGAAGTTGGCGAGTTCTTCGAATCCAAACTCGTGTTGAAGTTGGCGAGTTCTTCGGATCCAAACTCGTGTGTAACTATTTACTCGATAGTAGAATTAAGCCGGAGAGAGTTCCGGGACTGGATTGCCTCTAGGGAGGAGACCAGGATACATCGAGTGTTTGATTCTCTCTCTCTCTCATTTTACTTCAGTAAAATAGCTTACTTGTGTTAAGTTTCATTTTATTACCCTATTCACCCCCCTCTAGGGTTCTACAATTGGTATCAGAGCTTTGTTCTCTTGATTTGGATTTACACCCTAAGAGTGATCCATGGCCACTAATCCTAGTGTCAACACATTCCACAATGAGGGACACTCCACAAATAGACCTCCTCTATTTGATGGAACCAACTATAACTATTGTAAGATTATGATGAACATTTATCTGAAGTCCATAGATTTCGATTTATGGGATTGTGTGATAAATGGTCTCCCTACTCCTTCCGGAGTTATTGAGGATGTTGTGTCTGACACCCTTAGGGATAAACTCACTGAGAATGTCAAGAAGCTTGCTAGTCGAGACGCTAAGGCTATGAACGCTCTTTACTGTGCTCTCGATAGCAGTGAATTCAATAGAATTTCTACTTGCAAGACTTCAAATGAAATTTGGAAGTTGCTAGAAGTCACTCACGAGGGAACATCACAAGTAAAGGAATCAAAGATTAGTAGACTCACACAAGAATATGAATCTTTTAAAATGAAATAAGATGAGTCTATTACTTGCATGTTTACTCGTTTCGGTGATATCATTAACCATCTTTCTTCTCTTGGTAAGGAATATCATGCTCATGAAAAGATCAGAAAAATTCTCAGAGGGTTGACTAAAGGATGGAGTCCTAAAGCTACCGCTATCATTGAAGGGAACGACTTGACAACCATGAACCTTGAGACCCTCGTGGGGAAGCTTATGACTCATGAATTTGACATGAAAGATCAAGAGGAGTCATCCATGCAAGAAAAGGAGAAGGAGAAGGCCAAAGAAAAGGAGAAGTCTCTGGCTCTCAAGGCTACAAAATTCTACTCAAAAGATAGCTCCGACGATAACGAGTTGGATGATGATGAAGAAATAGCTCTTACCGCAAAGCATTTCCGAAAGTTCCTCAACTTCAACAAAGCCAACCGCTTTAGACGGGACAACGAGGAAGATCCTGCTTGCTACCAATGCAGGAGAACCGGACACATCAAGAGAGATTGCCCTATGACAAGAAAAGACTCCACTAAGTACGAGAAGTCTAACAAAGGAAGCTCTTCCTCCAGGAAATATGCCAACACCAGCATCTGGTATGAAAGTGATGCTAGCGATTCAGACAACGACAAAGAATGCAAACACAATGCAAATGTTTGCCTCATGGCAACCGATGAGGTACTCGATGATCTCTCTTTGAATACTCTCTCTTATGATGACTTGAAAAATGCCATTCTTGAACTATACGAGGAACACAAAGGTGTTAGAAATAAGTACAAGAAATCTCTAAAAGAGGTTGAGGCACTCAAACTAGAAGTAGAGAGGCTTTCCAACATCATTATTGATGTAAAAGGGAAATCTCCCGCCTCTGACACGAATGAGATAGAATCTTTGCGACTCAAGTTACAAGAATATCAAGTCATCATTGAGAAAAAGGATGATGAGATTCAATCCCTCAGAAGGACTTATGATTTTGCTATGCATAAAGTTCAAGATGCTAATAGAAGAGAATATGTTACCTCTACTAAGTATAATGATCTTCTTGTGCAGGGTAAGATACTAGTTGATAAAAACACTGCTCGCACACATGCTCCAAGACACGTCTACACTCATCACAATACTAGTCACAATTCTTACATGAACAAGAACACTACACATAGGTCCTATTCTAACACAAGGAAATGACCCTTTGTTAAGAAGAACACCTCACATCATGCCTTCTATTATCATCACCATAACACTCATGATAGAACTCCTCGCACTGAAGCTCCACATGTGCATAACACTTGCACATTCTCTTCTAAATCTTTCATGATGTGCAACTATTGTGGTCTACTTGGACATACTTCTAATTATTGTCAAACAAGGAAACAGGTTGATATGAAAGTTTTTAAATGGATTCCTAAGACTAACAATCAAGGACCCAAACATTCTTGGATACCAAAATGTTCATCTTCAACTTATGTTGTAGGTGAAGAATCTTTCTCATGCTAGAAGCAAGTGGATCCTCGATAGCAGTTGCTCACGACACATGACCGATGATGCTTCTCTTTTTCAACGCTATCGATGAAGAAAGAAGGACATGTATCCTTTGGTAACAATCTAAAAGGCCACATCATAGGAAATGATAATATCGGCTCCCCTCCTTATCCTTGTATTAAGAATGTTTGTCTTGTTACAAATCTCAAACACAACCTTCTTAGTATCAGTCATCTTACGGATAATGGTTATGATATTAAGTTTGTTAAACTCAAATGCTTCATTACCGATAGCACTAGTGGATCTACGGTGTATGAAGGCATTAGAGAAAATAATATCTATGTTCTCTATCTTGTTGAAGGTACTAATAATGACAGGTGCTTAGTCGCAAAGAACGATGAAAGTTGGCTTTGGCACATGAGGCTTGGACACGCTAACATGGATACCATCTCCCGTCTTGCAACCAAGAAGCTTGTACGAGGACTTCCAAGTATCTCCTTCAAAAAGGATATGGTATGTGAAGAATGTGAGAAAAGTAAGTTGACCAAGTCATCCTTCAAATCCATCAACTCTGTGAGTACCACTAGACCACTTCAACTTATTCATATGGATTTATTTGGTCCTAGTAGAGTAGCTAGTCTTGGAGGCAAACTTTACGTTTTTGTTTTGGTTGATGATTTTTCAAGATTTACTTGGGTCATTTTTCTTGCAAGTAAAAGTTATACTTATCGTGAATTTGTTGCCTTTTGTAAACGTGTTCAAAATTAGAAAGGCATTACTATTAACAAGATTAGAAGTAATCATGGAGGAGAATTTGACAATGCCGATTTTAAACGATTTTACGAAACGAATGGTTTTGGTCATGATTTTGCTTGCCCTCGAACTCCTCAACAAAATGGTGTTGTGGAAAGAAAGAATAGAACCCTTGGCGATATGGTCCGGGTTATGTTAAACCAATTCAAGCTTCCCAATACTTTTGGGCGGAAGCCGTGAACACGACATGTCATGTTATAAATAGGGTCTTAATTAGACCTATTTCTAAAAAGACTCCTTATGAGCTTTGGTTTGCCAAAATTTCCTCTATTGAGTATTTTAAAGTTTTTGGATGTAAATGTTTTTTTTTTTTGAATACCAAGGACAACCTAGGCAAGTTTGAAGAAAAAGCTTATGGAGGTATTTTCCTTGGCTACTCAATACATAGTAAAGGTTTTCGTGTCTTTAACAAAAGAAGTCTCGTTGTCGAAGAGTCAATTAATGTCTCTTTTGATGAACTTAACTCTTCTACATCCTCCTCATCCGATGATATTGATGACATCTCTTTTGGTTTGGAGAACTCTTCTATTGGAGACTCTCGTCCTTCTTCATTTAACGATGAAATTGTGACCCCTCCAACCAAAGATTCTCCACCACTCGAGCCTCCTCAAGAGGACCTCCCAAAGGAATGGAGATTTGTCCCTCATCATCCTAAGGAGCTTATCATTGGTGATCCTTCATCTCGTGTCAGTACTAGATCCTCCACTCGTGATCTTTGTGCAAACGTGGCTTTTATTTCTCAAATAGAGCCTAAAAATATTAATGATGCTTTTCATGATAAATTTTGGATGATAGCGATACAAGAAGAGCTAAATCAATTTGAGCGAAACAAGGTTTGGGAACTTATCCCTAAACCTCACAACCACCCCATTATTGGAACTAAATGGGTGTTTCGTAATAAACTTAATGAAGATGGGTTAGTCACTCGTAACAAATTCCGATTGGTTGCTCAAGGCTATAACCAAGAGGAAGACATTGACTACGATGAAACCTATGCTCCGGTTGCTCGTCTTGAACCCATTCGCATGCTATGTGCTTTTGCTTGCTTTAATGATTTCAAACTTTTTCAAATGGATGTTAAAAGTGCTTTTCTAAATGGCATTATTAAAGAGGAAGTTTATGTTAAGCAACCTCCTGGTTTTGAAGATTTTCAATTCCCTCATCACGTCTTCAAACTATACAAAGCCCTTTATGGCCTCAAACAAGCTCCCCGTGCTTGGTATGAGCGCCTTAGTTCTTTCCTTATTCTCACAACTTTTCTAAGGGCAAAGTCGATACCACACTTTTTATCAAATCCCTTAATGGCACACTATTGTTAGTTCAAATTTATGTCGATGATATTATCTTTGGTTCCACTAACAATGCACTTTGTGTAGAATTTGCTAAAGTAATGCAGGATGAATTTGAAATGAGCATGATGGGAGAACTATCCTTCTTTTTGGGTTTGCAAATCAAACAAGGATCCAAAGGAACCTTCATCAATCAAGCCAAATATACAAAGGATCTCCTCAAACGCTTCGAACTTGACTCATCCAAATCAATGAGGACTCCTATGGCAACAACGATAAAACTTGATAATGATGAAGATGGTATCTCGGTCGACATTCGTATGTATCGAGGTATGATCGGAAGCTTACTCTATTTAACTGCTAGCCGACCTGATATTATGTTTAGTGTTTGTCTTTGTGCACGATACCAAGCAAATCCAAAGGAATCGCACTTATGTGCCGTAAAGCATATTTTTCGATATCTCAAAGGCACCATTAATATGGGACTTTGGTATCCGAAATCTTCATCCTTTGAACTTCACGGCTTCTCGGATGCAGATTTTGTCGGATGCAAAATTGACCGAAAAAGCACTAGCGGCACATGTCAATTCCTTGGAAAATCCTTAGTGTCGTGGTTTAGTAAAAAACAAAACTCTGTTGCTCTTTCAACCACTGAGGCCGAGTATATAGCGGCCGGATGCTGTTGTGCATAAATTCTTTGGATGTCACAAACACTTGTAGACTATGGTATTTCTTCTACTTGCACTTCCATTAAATGTGATAATACTAGTTCGATCAATCTCACGAAAAATTCGATTTGTCACTCCCGCACGAAGCACATTGAGATTAGACACCATTTTCTTCGTGACTATCATCAAAAGGGGGATATTCGCCTTGATTTTATTGACACTACTTATCTATTGGCCGACATCTTCACCAAACCACTCCCGGAGGATCGTTTCGTTTTTTTTTTGCCAAGAATTAGGCATCATTCATCTTGACGTCTAGCTCCACTCAGACGGCACACCGACGGCATACAGCGGCATACCGACGGCATGCCGATTTGTGTTCAAAACTAGTTTCTGTGCGCAACATCGGTATACCATCGGCATGCCGTTCGCGGCGGAGCCAGCCAATCAACTCAGCTTTTGGGCCCCACCTAAATCTTCCACTTTCTTTTAAATCTTTTCAACTTCCCTCCTTAACTACCCATCCCTTCATTCCTATCCCTCATTAACTACCCATCCCTTCATTCCTATCCCTCATTAATACCCATCCCACCCTTTCAACTCCTTACCTCTTTTCAAAATCTCCCTTCATTAATTACATTCATCATTCCTTTTTCAAAACCCCCAACTCATTCATTTCCTCTTCTCCTTTTAACCCCAAACTCTTTCTTCTTCCTCCTCTCCATACTCCTTCACTTCTTCCTCCTCCTACCATCACCCTCAATGGCCAGTCTCAAAAGACCTCTCTCCACCATCGTTTCCAACCCTTTCACTCCGGTGGCCCTACCTAATGGCGCCTATGATCCCAAGATCTTCACCTCCGCCCTTGCTGCCGATGCATGGTTCCATCATTTTGCCAACCACGTCGTCTACAAAGGCAAGGCCATAAACTGAAATGTCTTCTCTGGCCATCTCTCACTTTTTGAGACTGTCAGCCTCTCTTCTCTTTTGCGTATGCAAGTGTTTGTCTATCCGGCGGCACTGCGCCTATTCTACTGCAACCTCATTCCTGATCTGCAAAACAACGCCATCGAGACCATGGTCAATGATCGCCATTTTCGCCTCACGGCTCGTGACATTGCGAAGATTCTCGAGATAGCAAATCGCGGGGATGCTCTTCTGACCTTGGTCGGTCTCTATCCTACCGCCGAAGTCTCCTTCGATGAGTTCTACGGCATTATCTGCAAGGGACCAAATCCTCCTGCCATTCCGGCCCTCTCAAAGCAGTTGGAGCCCTTCTACTACGAGCTCCATCGGATCATCTGCCACACTCTTTACCCCACGTCCGGCAACTACGATGCGATCACCAATGACGCCCTCGTCTGCATGTATTTCTTGTACTCGAAGAAGACTTGGTCATTTCCCAAGACTCTCCTCAACGCTTTCTTCTCTGTTCTTCCTGCGGGGAAACAATCCCTCAACTATGGCACCTTCATCACCCTTATTTTGAGGCCAAGGGCGTGGACCTCTCTCTCTGCCAATCGGACGGTGTTCTCTCCTTTCTTGCCATTTCTCGCTCTGCCCCTGGTGCCTCCGCGTCTCGTGCTTCCTCCTCCCATGAACCACCGGCCGCTTCTCCTGCAGCAGCGCCTTCTGTGCCTCCTCCATCCGGCCGTTTTATGCTGCTGACCCAGCAGCATTTTGATATGCGTATGGCTCAGGCGGAGGAGCAGATGAGGGCCAACACCCGCGGCCTTGGGAATCTTATTCAAAGTTGCTTCCATGACCAAGCTTATTTCAGCCAGCGGACTCTTCAGGACCACAATCCTTATCTGGATCTTAACCTTCAGGATCCTCAATACCAAGGCTTCCGCTTCTCTGACCCCAATGCTTACGGATTTATGTACCCAGATGGTGTGGATCCATTCGGTGCTTTTTACGAGACTCAGGGTGGTGAGGACGATGATCCGGCGGATTAGTAGTTGCGGTCTCCTGTTGATGATGGTCGAATAAAGGATTGGTGTCCGTTTTAGTGTGTCTTTTGAGGTCCTTCGGGGACCACTACTTATGGTTCTATGTCTTGTGTGGTCCTACGGGGACCGTTTTCTGTCTTGCTCTGTCTGGCTTTACTCTCGTTAGGGAGAGTTTATTTATCTGTTTTTCTATGAAGTATCAAGCATGTATCTTTCTACTTTCACAATCAAATATATGCATGCTTTCATTCACTCTTACGCTTTCAAATTTTCTGGCTAAATTTTTTTTTGCTTTCCCATCTTTGAATAAGGGACAAAGGGGGAGAAAACGTATTGAGGGGGATTAGTCTACCTGCGGGGGAGTCACTCCCTGAAGATGCTCTATCTGTTTTGTCAATTATCAAAATGGGGGAGATTGTTGGCTCATTTATTTTGATAACATTAACAGCATCTTCGTAGTCTAGTTTTCTCTGTTTTCAGCTAACAGATAAATCTCTCAAAGCTCTCCTACAAAAAGATCTGTCCATTCAAGACGAGTCATCAAAGCCTTATGGAAGTTCCTAAAAGAAACTGAAGAAAAGACCAGCGCTCCTTATAGACGGCTCTTAAAAGATTCAAGATTTCGAGTCTGTACAAGGTCTAGGTCCTTCTGTGACAAAACGTTCCGTAACAAAACGTTCTGTGACAAAACTCGGCAAACCGACGGCATACTACAGTATATCGACAGTATACCGTTTTGTGAGCCACAAAATGTTCTGTGACGGACCTCGACATACCGACAATATACTACAGTATACCGACGGTATACCGTTTTGTGAGCCACAAAATGTTCTGTGACGAACTTCGGCATACCGACGGCATACTACAATATACCGACGGTATACCATTTTGTGAGTCACAAAATGTTCTGTGACGAACATCTGTATACCGACGGTATACCGCTGTATACCGACAGTATACCGACTTCATCTGGTTTAATTTTTGAATGGACAAAATACTAGCATTAAATGCTCTCAACGGATAAATTTATTACTGTTACTGTTCCGAACGGTATGCCGGTCCATACCGACGGCATGCCGTCAGTGTTATGTTCAGGAGCATTAAATGCTATCCTCTCTTGGTTTTCTATATAAATGGATTCCTTCCTTCCATTGAAGGCTATCCACTTAAGCCATAAATTTTTCAACAACCAAGAGCTCCACCATCACTACTCTACCCAAGCTTTTAATTGTCATCCAATCCAAAAGTGCTAGAGTATTCAAGAGTTGTACTTTTCGATCTTCAAGTGTTGTAGAAGATCAACAGTTTCTTTTCCTTTCCTTTTGAAGTCGACGAGCCTTCGTAAGAAAACTCGTGTGTAAGAAGTTGGCGAGTTCTTCGGATCCAAACTCGTGTTGAAGTTGGCGAGTTCTTCGGATCCAAACTCGTGTGTAACTATTTACTCAATAGTGGATTTAAGCCGGAGAGAGTTCCGGGACTGGATTGCCTCTAGGGAGGAGACCAGGATACATCGAGTGTTTGATTCTCTCTCTCTCTCTCATTTTACTTCAGTAAAATAGCTTACTTGTGTTAAGTTTCATTTTATTACCCTAGTCACCCCCCTCTAGGGTTCTACACGTGCTTCACGTTTTGTAGTGCCAGCGACTTCTTCGAAGTCGGGTTTAGCACCACTGTCCCAATTCCATGTACTTTAGCTTGTGCCTCGTTCGCCACGGAAACCTTCTTGGAAGTAGGCTTGTATGTAGTGAACAACTCCCTTTTTGAGCAAACATGGCAGGATGCACTAATGTCTCCCCACTAATTAGTGTCGACACTAGTTGAATTAACGTGCGCAATCATAGCAACCAAGTTAGAGTCACCTTGCTCTTTTGATTTGGGCTTGGATCTGCAGTCCTTCTTGTCACAGTTGTAGCAAGTCACGTCAGACTTTGGCTTTAGCTTGATAGAAGGTCGACTTTACCTTCAAATTGTTGATGTCCTTCTTTTTAATATTGTGAGAAACCTTCTATTTCCCCTTGGAATCTCCACATGCACCATGTTTACTTTAGCAAACTGCTTGGACAGAGTGTCCACTCTGATTTGAGTCCTGTTTTCATCTTCAATGTGAATCCAGTACAAAAGTTCTTCAAGATCGACCTCCATCTTTTTTCGCTTCATGTCTGTTGGGAATTTGTTCCTATCGAGTAGAAGTTTGGATACAATGGCTTCTACCATAAATTTGTCTTCTTGCTTCGTACCTTCTTCCTTAATGTTTTTGCTGTAACTTGAGTAATTTCTTGACTTACGGGAGCATTGTCATTTCATCTTCAAATTGCATTTTGAAAAGTTTGTCAACGAGATTGATTTTAGACATATTCTCTCGTCAGACTTGTAGTGCTTTTCCAAAGTCTCCAAGATGTCCTTAGTATAGTCCTTCTTGCTGTATGATTCCGTCATTAAATCATCCATGTCGTTCAGGATCAGCAACTTGCAGAGATTATTCTCTCCTCCACTTTGTTGCAGAGCAGTTGTCTCAGCAATCCTCCGGGCATTATCATTATCTAGAAGAGTAGGTTCAGGATATGTCAACACGTAATCATTGTTCACGAGTTGAAGATTAAGACCGATCTTCCTCTTCCAGATATTGTAGTGCTCGCCGTCAAACTTCTCAAGTTTGTTAAAACTTGTGTCGAGAAAACTTGTTCGATTGTTCTCCATCTTTATCGAATCTTGCTTTGAGATTGTAAGTTCAGATGAAGATCAAAGATGGATCACAGAGGCCAGGAACAAGGGTTCACGCAAACTTTTCAGTCTACCTTCTATTCGATCCGAAAGATGTAGTCGAGACTCAGAGATTCACGCAAACAAATTTGCTCTTTGAATTACTCGATTCTAACGAATCTCTCAATAACTTCTGATTACAACTTACAAAAATTCAGATTAGCAAATGACGAAAAAAAACTTCATTCTTCCTTGCAAACACAGTTGCAATTGAGATAGATTGATTTACAACTTAGAAGAGAGGAAAAGAAGAAGACAATAGAACAACCCTTGCTGGGGTGATGATAACGACCGTTGCTCAAAGCAAGATTCGTCCGCTGACGATCCGTTCCCAGGAACCAACAAGTTCTCAAAATAACATCTGGAACGCTCGCAGTCACCTCTGTTGCTGACTCGAAAGGACTCCTTAACTCCAATGGTAGGAGCGACAAGATACCCTCTGATGTCTCTTAATTTCGAAGTAGTTCCCAAAGGAGGCACGAAGAGAGTATTTATAGAGTAGGGAGGAAACCCTAACCCTAATCCTGGTCGTTCTTCAGTTCTGGAAAGATAGCAATCAATTAAATTCAAATCCCACAAAATCGGATCTGAAAAATTGACTAAATCTTTCTATAACCGTCCAAATCCCGCAATCAGCGGAGATATGCACCCAACAACGCTGTCTGCGCAGTACAACAACACATACGCGTAGCTGTGCATATCAAAGTGTGATATCAAAGCGCCATTTTGCGCTCTTGAGCTCGAGTCCGAGTCGGGCTTAGCTCTTAAAGGAAATTTTCCAAGAGTTACAAAAAGCATGAATGCTTCCTTGAAAATGCATGAATGCCTCATGGAGGAGTTTAAACTTAATCCTACTAGTAAGACATTCCATATGGCACCTACTTGGGCCACCACAGTCCATGTGCATACCTCAACACCTAACATGGTATTATATTGAGATACCCACTTGGAGTGTTTTTCAATGTGGGAGTATCTTCCTAGCTATTCATAAGGAAAAAAACTCCAACAATCTAAACTTGCCCAAATCTAATTCTGCAAGAAGATTTATCTGCTTCAAAGCCTTTTTGTTCAGGATCCAACTATCAATCTTGATTGCTATGCGAGGAAGGAACAAGAGGGTCGGGTGTTTGAGTTTTGTTTATGGTGTGTAAAAGTCGAAGAGACGGGATGGTTTGTTTTTGCAATTGGTCTGGAGAGGGGAATTGACAGCAGCCAATCTAGAAACCAAAAGGTAGTTTGGCAGTTATGACGAGTGGGAAGGGATAGAGAAGATGGTTCTTTAATATACATGATTTGCTGATGCAGGACAAGACTTAAAAAGGGCAACCTGTACAGGTAAATTCACGATCATACAATTGAGATTGGCAGAAGTCTAATTAATTACTAAGTGTTGGGATCGAAATGCGAAAATCGTTCTCCCAAACCAAAGAGACTGCAAGATAACCAAAGAAAAGCACACAAAACCAAATATCCAAAATCACACAAAGTCAAACGCAGACACAAGCAATTTTTGACGTGGAAAATTCTTGCGGAAAAAACCACGGGATAATCGGAGTCAATCCTGAAAAGCCTATACTAATGGAATAAGAAATACACCGACTTCTTACAAGCTCCTTGTCGATCACCACAACTCCTTAAAGATAAAAACACAATTACAAGCACATGAAGAACGAAGATGACGATAAAGAATTACCCGAAATGATCTTCTCTTCGATGTAGCCGTCAATCCTCTCTCTCTTAATAGTTGTAAAGCACTTTTACATCCTTTTGCAATGTTTAGAGATATATTTTAGGGTTAGGAAACACCTAATATATATAGCTTCAAACCTACAACTAATCTGAACTATTGAGGTATTCCTATTATATGTAGGAATACTCAATCCAAACTATTGATGTATTCCTATTATATATAGGAATACCCAATCCAACTCCATTGAGATATTCGTATTATATATAGGAATATCCAATACAACTCCGGGTTGTTTTCCATATAGGTTGGAACCCATCCACTCTAACAAATCTCCCCCTTCCCAACTAGGTGGAGGAGTTCGTCATACCGACGATCCGCTTGCAGTACTCAAACTTTCCCTTGGTAGAACCTTCGTGAGCATATCTTTTCCATTGTCCTCCGTGTGAACCTTCTCAAGCGCCGCGTCCTTCTCAATCGTATCTCATATCCAATGATACGAAGTCTCAATATGGTTGGACCGACTGTGAAATGTCGGGTTCTTTCCAAGGTGGGTTGCACTTTGGCTATCGCTAAGTAAAACGTACTGCTATTGCTTTAGCCCAATTTTCTGCAACCAACTTCTTCATCCACAGTAACTCCTTGCAAGCCTCCGTCGCTGCAATGTACTCTGCCTTTGTTATAGACAAGGCATCACACTTCTGCAACCGCGATCAACTGCCACGATACCGCTCTACAAGCAAACATCATCACATAGCCCGAATTCGATCGCCTCGTGTCTACATCTTCAGCTATATCAGCGTCAGTATATCCGACCAGCTTCGTTCGTCACCATCAAATGAAAGCCTCCAATCAACAGTATGTTGAAGGTATCGTAGAATCCACTTGATCGCACTCCAATGTGTTCTCCCAGGATTGGAGAGATACCTGCTAACCATGCCAACTACGTGAACGATATCTGGTCTTGTATACACCATGACATACACGAGACTCTCCACCGCTAAAGCATATGAAACCCGTTCGATATCTTCCTTCTCATCCTCGGTAGATAGACACTACTCAGCAGTAAGCTTAAAGTAAGTCGTAAGGGGGTTGCTTACTTTCTTTAACCCGTCCATCCCGAAACGCTGAAGTACTCGGTGAATATACTTCATGGGACAAATGAAACAGCTTGGACCAAGGTTGTAAAAATCGCTAGTCGGCCGCTAGTCGGTTCGCGGGGACTAGGGATTAATCGGATTAATCGGGGACTAGTCGGGGACTAGTCGGATTAGTCGGTTTGGAATTTTTAATTAAATATAAATATTATGCAATAAAAATATATAATATGTCATATGTCATAAAAAAATACAATTATATATATATATATATGTATATATATATATATATATATATAATTGGTGTTTTGTTATTTGGTATTAATATGACATTGGAATGCTCAATCAGCATATGTTACATTGGAATGCAGCCAAAAAACCAGTCCATCCCAAAGAAACATTGATGCAGTGCAGTGCATCAAAAGCAGTGCCCAATCAGCTAATAAAAAAGCAGCAAAAGCAGAATAATGCCAACAAAACAGCAAAAGCAGCAGTGCTCAGTAGCCAAGAAAAGAAAAAGCAGAAAAATGCAAAAAAGCAAAAGTAGCAAGTCGGGTCACCAAAAGGCAGTGGTCAGTCACAAAAAAAACGCAGAAAAAATTGCAGAAAGTGAAAATTTTTACCTGCGGAAGCTGCCGTCGGCGAGGCGGTTGGTGGCGAGGCGAGGCGACGCGGGCGGTCGGCGGTCAATCCGTTTTCCCTTCTCCGTTTCTTCCTTCTCTTCCTTCTCCATTGGAACTTTTTGGGTTTTACTTTCTGTCGGCGGTTTTTTTTAATCGTGGCTTAGTCGGCCGACTAGGCCCGGCTGGCCGCCTAATCGGCCGACTAGGCCCGATCACTGCACTCCCCGATTTCTCCGCCGCCTAGCACCGTAAACGAGTCGGAGGATGCCGACTGCCGACTAGTCGCCGACTAGTCGGCCGCCTAGGCCGCTTTTTACAACACTGGCTTGGACTCTCTCTCTCTCTCGGTTGATTTCCATTCCAAGAATAGTCTTCGCTGTGCCTAAATCCTTTATAGAGAAGGCCGCACCCAGTTAGTACTTTAACTTCGCTATCCTGGTGACATTTTGATCCACCAATAGCATATCATCAACATAGAGCACTAATATATGATAAAATCATCCTTGGCAAAGTACCTTACAAATACACAACGATCCAATGTTGTCCGTGCATAACCATGCTCTCCTATAAATGACTCCAACTTTTTGTACCACTACCTCGGAGCCTGCTTCAGACCATACAAACTCTTCCTCAACCGGTAGACCAAGTGTGACTTGCCCTTCTCGCAGAATTCCTCTAGCTGCTCCATATATAACTCCTCTAAATCAACATGGAGGAATGTCGTCTTCACGTCCATCTGCTCAACCTCCAAGTTGAGACTGACTGCTTACGCTAGCACTACCCTAATAGATGACAATTGGCGACCGACGAGAAGATCTTATCGAAATCCACGTCCTTCCGCTGACCGTAGCCTTTAACTAGTAGCCTTGCTTTGTATTGAGGGCGAGTAGCATCATTTGTCTGCTTCACTCTGAACACCCATCGATTCTTCAATGCCTTCTTGCTCTTTGGCAAGCATACCAGCTCATAAGTGGAGTTTTCTTGTAAGGAACTCATCTCCTCCTGCATGACCTGCATACACTTCTGCTTGTGTTCGTCTTCCATCGCCTCTGCGAAACTTTCGGTCTCTCCTACGTCAGTCCGCAGCACATACTCATCAGTGAGTATCTCGTAGATGGTCGACTCACTCTCGTGCTCCTCCTCAGTGGAACCTCTGGTGCTGGCTGCGTACCGATAGTCTCCTTTCCTTCAGGAACTGCATTCTCGGCATGCTTATCCTCATGCGGGTCACCCTGACCACCATCAGCAGGCTAATGATCAAGGTTGGGAGCATTTCTAGGTATTGGCTCTCCCGTAATTGGATCCTCTGTAGTGTCCTGGAAACGACTCGAAGCGAAATGACTCTAAATTAGGTAATTCCTCAGCCTCAGAAGGCATCTCAGAATCCTGAGTGTTGGTCATGGTCTGATCTTCGACGAATACAACATCTCTGCTTTTATAGAGCTTTCTTTCTACCGGGTCGTAGAGTATATAGCCAAACTCATCCCGACTATAGTCGACAAAGATGCACTGCCTCGTCTTCGGCTCAAGTTTGGATCTCTCGTTATTCGGTACATGCACGAAGGTCTTACAACCAAACACTCGAAGGTGACTGTACGACAGCTCCTTGTCGTACCATACTTTGTCAGGCACAGCACCCTGCAAGGGGCACTAGGAGATAAATTAATAGTATAAACAACAATGTTGAGTCTCACCTCAATAACTGTCCGACAAATTTGCTTATGACAACACATACCGTACCATTTCCATCAATATCTTCTTCATATGTTTCGCTACACCATTGAGCTGAGGTACCTCTGCTGAGTCTCCTGGTATCGTATTCTTTGCTCTTTGCAATACACATCAAAGAGACTAATGTATTCGCCGCCATTGTCGGACCGAATACACTTCAACTTCTTGCCTGTCTTTCTTTCAATAGAGGCCTGAAACTTTTTGAAAGTAGGCAACACCTAATCCTTGGTCTTTAGAGCATAGAACCAAAAATCCCTGGAACAATCATCAATAAAAGTAACAAAGTAAGAAATACCACCAATAGTTTATCTTCAGTGGATCGCAGATTTTCTAGTGAACTAACTCGAGCAACGTCGGTTTCCTTGAAGATGGGTGACTTTAGAAAGACATCCGATTTTGCTTTCCGCCAAATAGTGCGTGCTTCTCTCCAACTTTGCAGACTTTAGCTCTGGAATCACTTTCCTATTCAACAAGTAGTTCTTTCTCTTGTCGCTGATATGACTAAGTCGTTTGTGCCACAACTCGGTAGACGCATCATTGACTGCGTTCACCTCCTGTGTCCCCAGCGCGCTCTCTCCCATATAGTAGAGACCGGACTTCTTGCTTCCTCTGGCAATCACCATAGTACTCCTAGAAAACTTTCACTGACCGTTCTCGAAGAGATTGAAGAATCCCTCCTCGTCCAACCTTTCAACCGACCCCGGTTCTTAAATGCACATGTCCACCAGCAACAACTTTTGACACATCTCTATTGTCCATTTTGAATACTCCACAGTCTCCTATTGTGTAAGTGGCAAACAATTGTAGCACTCTGAGTCCTTGTCCCGATCCTTGGACTTGCCTTTGCTTTTGTCTCTGTCATCGTCTGGACCCTTGCTTTTACTCCTTCTACGGCTCTATGAAACAAGCGCCTGTGAATGGGATGAAGAAGACGTGCCCTGAGATTTCCTCTGCATCTCTTCATTCAGTAGAAGTAGGACTGTTAAGAAGTGATCATGGACACTCGTACGATCTCCCATGAGTCTTGCAAAGTACACAACAACCATAGCCTATAAACTTCATCGTCGAACTTGACTCCCATCGAGGATAACTGGTCAACCACGTCCTAGAACTCACTTAAGTGATTCATGATAGATGTACCATCTTTGTACCGTAGGCCCATCATCGTTCGGATCAGGAACAACTTATTTATCTCGGTTTCTTCGCGTACAGAGATTCCAGCTTCTTCCAAAGTGTATTTGCGTGCTCTATATTGGCAACGTAATTATTCAAACGAATTGACGTATGTACCCACATACCTGTATGTGCTCGAAATTTTAGTCCTCTTCGGATTTATTACTGGACTTCTCGAAAGCAAATATCCGAAGATGCAATTTTTGACAAATAACAAATTCTTCATCTTGCTTTGCCAGTAGTGGTAATTAGAACCATTTAGGTTTACCATGTGAACAGGCTTCACGTCCATCTCTTCTCCTTGGTTTGATTGTCAATCCTGATACTAACCAATAGCTCTGATACCACGTGTTGGGAACGAAGACAAGCATTTTTTGACGTGGAAAATCCTTGCGGAAAAAACCCACAAGACAATCGGAGTTCAATCATTAAAAGCTTCCACTAATGGAATAAGAAATACACTGACTCCTTACAAACTGATCACCCATCCAAACGGATCACTACAACTCCTTGAAGAAGAAAACATAATTACAAACACACGAAAAACGAAGATGACGAGAAAGAATTTACCCGGAACGATCTCCTCTTCGATGTAGCCGTCAATTCCCTCTTTTCTCTCCAATAGTTGTAAAGCACTCTTGCCTCCTTTTACAATATTTAAAGATATATTTTAGGGTTAGGAAACACCTACTATATATAGCCTCAAACCTACAACTAATCGGAACCATTGAGGTATTTCTATTATATGTAGGAATACTCAATCCAAATCATTGATGTATTCCTATTATATATAGGAATACCCAATCCAACTTCATTGAGATTTCTATTATATATATGAATACCTAATCCGACTCCGTGGTGTTTTCCATATAGGTTGGAAACCCCACCCACTTCAACACTAAGAAATTAGGTTAACATTAATCTACCAACAAATAACCATAGTAGTAGTAGATATTGGAATAAGCAATTGTATTCAGGAGATAAAAGGCACATGTTTACCAAAGAGGCATGATAAAGTGAATCCACATATTCGGGACCATCCAAATCCACTCCAAAGAAGATGACACTACACGTCTTAGCTTTTGTGTCCAAAATTCATTTCTGACTTCAACAACAAAATCAAAGACCACAACAACAAATCTTAAATTTTTCATACACCAACGTCGTAGTCTTGAAGTCAGCATTCAAATTGAGGTTGAAGTAGCAAAAATATGATCGATTTCCTCCAGCTGCATAGTGCAGATCTGCTGTGACAAATTTTGTAGACGACTAACAGCAAATTTGGGATTTGAGTAATTTGATTACTTGGGTTTGGGCTTCGGTTATGGAATGGAGAAGAAAGATGCGGTTTAGTTGTTTATGAATGACTAATTTGATACGAAGGAGAGATTAAATCCAAGATAGGCTATCGCGCCACAACTCATATATAATTATCTTCATATAATTGTTTATGTAGGCCTATAAGGTCGGCAATTTGGGCTTGACACACCAACTCGACCTATCAACCCCTCTTCTTAGGCAGGTTTGGGCCAGGCCTAAGTGGTCTTTGGGTATAAATGGGTTGACCCACCTAACCTGTTTATTAAACGGCTTGGGTTCGGGTTTAAGCGGTGACCCATTTATCCTGTTTTGTTCAATCACAAGGGCATAATTTTTCAAACTAGCTACTTCGCATCCCATTTGACCACACTGCCAGTCAACCAACAAAGGACATATGTTACACTGTGTGAAATAATCCAATCCTCTTCAGAACCAGGTCATGTACTGTACCAAATAAAGAACCAGTTTATGTATGTGTCTCACACCACACAATTGGTTGAAAATAATGTCCTACTATTCTGTCATATGTCATGATTCATGCTAGTTGCTACTTTTTATTGATTGCCAAATGGTGAATGTGTGAGCCACACATGCTCCTCTTGTTTCTGTTGAGGAACCAAGGTAGTTTTTCCAATTGCCCTTCCATAGATACACTCTCCCTTCCCTTCCGTTCCTTTCTCCTGTATTTATCCCATATTAAATTGAAGTATAGTACTTAAATTTTTTTCTTAAATTTAATGGCCATTGGTGTTCCAAAAGTGCCTTTTCGGAGTTTTGGAGAGGAAGATGCAGTTTGGGTTGACGTATAACTCTTCTTCCTAAGATCCTTCTCTCAAAGAAGTTCTTTCTTTCACGCTTGCTTGGCTTCCGTTGCTGCTTTTGAAAGAGCTAACCATCTCCTATCTTAACAAGGCTTCACTTGGGAGAATGAATTCCTTGAACGGGCTATGTACGCGCCATGATTCACCATCTAAAAACCACCACAAATTCAAACTCATGTGAGGAAGAGGAAGAAGATAATAAAAGAAAATAAACAAATGAAGAAGAAAGAGGGGAGAGTAGTCTCGAGACAACCTAGTCCCGAAATAACCAAACCCTTTTTGAAGACTTTAACACCTTTGTAGAAGCTTTGATATTGTCCTTCGCCCACTGGTCCACCAGTGTTGCATCTAGTTGCTTCACTTTTCCCAAAATCCACTGCCTGATGTAACCATAATTACTGTCGAGAAAACTAGGGCATATATTAAATGGATCAAACAGGTCGGATCGGGTTGACCTGTTATTTCAAGGCTTGGTCAAACATAAACCTGTCATGTTTGGGTTGAGTATTGGTCAACTGAACTTACCTAACCCTTACCTGCTTGCTACCCAAGAAACTTGGCAATTAGAGAGGTTCATAGTAGTGAAGCAGTATAGTTGTGAGTGAGGATTATTACATATCTTCAACAGGAGGTCGAGTAGGCTCAATGAGTTTGCAGTTAGAGATAGGATATTGGTGAGGGCGAGATCAGAGTCTCTCTCTACCTTGTTATAGAGTATTGGTGAGGGTGAGAATCCTCTCAATTGGTAGACTGCTCCTCTAGGTTCGGCTCTCAATCAACCTCTATCTGTTTATCTGGATTCATCCCCCTTTTAATATTTACGCGTATATTGCGTCCAGGGAGATTCAAACCTCCCATCTGGATTCCCCGGTTCTTATTTTCCAAGACTTGACCACTTGGACCAATGCTTGTTTTGATGGAAATGGCCCTAGCTAATATTAGAAATTGACAATCAAAGTCAAGATGTAAGACACATGTTTACTAAAGAGCAGTGAAACTGATCCCGTAAGTAGAATGAGTCAATTATTGTTCCGAGAAGATTAATCCCCATGTTAGGCCTCCGTGTCCAAAATTGGTTTCTAACTTCAACAACAGATTCAAAGACCTTACACACAAAATCTTATATCTTTTGAAAACAAAATTTGTAGGTGTTGGAAGTCAACTTTGAATTGGGTTGCACGCCAAAATGGACCTTTGTAATGGAAGATACAATGGATTTCCCACCTTCGAACTGTTGGATTTGTTTGGGGTGGGTTCGTGAGCGGGGTAGAACAAATTATTTCCAGTCTAATTGAGGTGGGGGTTTTATTCATAGCAAGCAAGGGGAAAGGGTTTTGGAATGATTTGGGACTTATCATGAAATATTTGAAGAATTTGAGAGTTAGATTCTAACGTGTTTAGAACTTTAGATCTTATGAGCAATTCATAAAATAGACTTCTTTATTCTCTTCATCAAATAAAATAATGTTTACAACAGTTCATATGGGCCATGCACGCTAGGCCTCCAACAAACTCAAACCTAGTCAAACTTAGTAAACATAACTAATTGTAGAAAATAACCATTTCCATAATAATAAAGCTAAATGCACCATAACATCTGTACCCAGAAATGAACCGATCATTTGATGTTTCAAATTTGTGCAAAACTGGACCCTAGAAATAAACAAAACTAAACCACAATAAACCAATTGTTACCAAATAAACCAAATATACAGATAATCACGAGTCAAATCAATCAGAATGTATTCAGCGTCCTCCCTCACCATGCTCCGAGACGGTAGTTTTGCACAGGCTCTCGATCAGCATAAAAAAACTGGGCATTTTGTATAGTCTTTCAGCATGTAATGAGCTGTATGAAATATAGATCGGTTTAGCATTTAGGTTTCTAATTGTGGCATTATAGACATAAAATGACAAGGAGAACAACATAAACAATGACAAACTCTACTCAATTCATACAGGGTACAGTTGGTAGTTGCTTAGTAAAGTAAAGGGCTAATTAGAGTTTAGACCCTGGATTTTATACCAAGTTAGAGTTTAAGCCCTATCATGTCCAATTGGAAAGTTTAGGCCCTGGATTTTTTTTTAAACGCTCCATTTTATATAGAAAACTTTCATTCTCAGATATTAGGAGGAAGGGCGTAATGGAAAATAAAAATAAAAAGAAATATTCAGGGTCCAAACTTTCCACTTGGACATGTTAGGGCTTAAACTCTAAGTTGATATAAAACCCAGAGTCTAAACACTAATTCGCCCTAAAATAAATGCATATCGACATAGGTTTTCTTCAATGTCGTATTTTCTCATCCAGCATAGAATCTTCATTTTTGTATTTGAGGACCCAAAATTTCTAAAAACATATTGCCTAGGGTTCACATGTATCATCCTTACATTTAGCAGCTGGGGCTGCGACATGTACTTAGTAGTTTGGCATAACAATCATTTCTTTATGTTGTACTAAATTCTCCTGCATATTTTTCTAGATAAGTGTTATTGGCCAATTCCAGAAGCTGATTCTCTGTGTGTAATAATAGAGGATTGCCTTTATATACTTCTAATTTGACATTCAATGTTATATTTCTTCTATGCATCTTTCTGTATTGTTTGCTTCTTTAACATTTTCTTCTCACTTCAGAATCACAACAACGTCAAGCGACAAAGATTTGAAGAACTGTTATCAGGAAAAAGGATGGAAGACAAAAAGGTGATAATCATATAGTAGGTTTTTCTGTACTGTAATTTTTTATTTTTTTTATAGTTTCTTGTTAACTACAAGTGTTGAGGGATGCCAACTTAGTTGACGACCCACTTTGTATTAAAGAAGTTAAATGTAATTCTAATTTGTATTAAATAAGTTGAATGTGATTCTAATTGGTGGAAAATTATGTAGGAAAAGGTGGTGGAATCTTGCTACAATGAAAGCATTCCCATGGTCCCCCAAGGCAACATTTTATCTTATCCACTTATGTTTGATCTATTGAGCCAGAATGATCAGTTTTCATGTGAAGGTTGGTGGGAATTAGCATGCTAATTACTTAGATTCCAACATTTACATTTATCGTTTTTGACTCCGTACAGATATGGTGTTTGAAAATTTGTTCAGAGTTATTTTAGAACTGTTAGAGATATTATTCTTATTTATCTTATATGGGTACAATGAAGTAATTGTGAGTGTATTTATCATCATGCATATTAATATAAATACATATGAGGTGCAACCTAGGGAATAAGTCCTTGCAGTCCCTTTTCTCATATTCTTTCCTCTTTTTTCGCATATTTTTTGGTCTATTTTTCATAATTCGTCGTTCGTTGTCATTCTTGGTTTGTTGATGAGATCTAGGATTTTTACAGATCTCGGTGTTCGAGGTTGATAGTCATTGTTGGTGGGTGTTCGTGGTTGATAGTCATTGTTGGTTGTGAGATCTAGGATTTCTATAGATCTCTGTTGGTTGTTCATTGTTGGTTGTGTTGTGAGATCTAGGGTTCCAGATTTCTCGTTCTTTTTTTTTTGCATCTGCAAGTATGATGTGGACCGATTCTTTTGTCGAGATTAATAGTGCTGATGGTAGTAGTGGGGGTGATCCTCCTTTTATTGTTATTGATAATGATGAATTGGGAAAATCGATTACAACAGTGGAACTCAATAGTGCGAACTACCTTGTTTGGTCCAAGTTTATCAAAGTAGTGTTGAGGGTGGCGAAGAAAATGTTAGTTTTTGACGTAAGAACCCTTCTTGAAACGTTCACTAGGTATAAGGATTGGATGAGTGTCGATGCATATGTTATGTCGTGGTTGTGGCATAGTATGGAAATGTACATCGCCTCTATTATTCGGTGGTGTGAATCTTCCAAACAGATTTGGGCATCTCTTGAAGAATCATATTCGTAGAAGCGGAATGTGGCCAGTATTTATGAGTTGTAAGAGTTATTGTTTAATACAGAGCAGAATGGAATCCTGTCACCTGTGAATGAATATCTGATTTCAAAGAAGGCTTTGTGATGTAATACATGCTTGTTAACCCTATTTTTATGTCTCTATGTTGTGCAGGTTATGGAAATCAGCAAGAAGAACAAGAATCAATGACAATCTATGAAGAACAACTAATTAAGTAGCAGATTTAAAATTCAATGTTGGAATATCAATGGTTTTCTTTTAAAAAGAAGCATAGTCACATTTGCAAAGCTTGTATTCGTGATTCATTAGAAAATTAATGTAATAAATTATACTCAATTTTAGTTCCAAATTTAATATCGGTTCTTTAGCAAATATAATGTCCTTTATCACGCAGATTCGTTCCTCACAATCAAAGCATGATAACAACCATGAATGGTTGAAAATATTAAAGAGATCTTTTTTTTTATCATAACAGTGATGATTTCGCAAATATTATAGAAATTGGAATGGTGCACCTGGATCTTTGGATAGGAAGAAGGATATTGGTTGCCGGATCTACGCGACGGTAGACGGACAGCCTGACGACGTGCGGCTTGACGGCGAGCGGCTTCACGGTGGAAGGTCTGCGATACCAAGGGAGGAAGGTGGACGATCAGGACGGGAGGTAGGACAACTGGGAGCTGCTGACACCGTCTGGATCGTATGGCGGACGGCTTGGCGGCGAGGCAGGAGAGAGGAGGAGGTCGAGGGCGCTCAATGAATGACTACCCTAGGGTTTCACACGCCCAGGGAGGAAGGGGAAGGGAAAGGGGAGAGGGGGAGAGATTATGTTTCACACTCTAATCTCAAAAAAAATTAAGTAGCAAGAATTTTCTTCTCACAAATTTTCATTCATTAATTGATGCCTTTAATGTGAAAGGAGCAAGCCTATATATAGGTATACAGAAGCGCAAAGTGCTATCCCACAGGCGATGTGGGACTAAAGATGTGAATAAGAAAGAAACAAATTCTCCACAAGTCATATGAGACAAAATAAACCTAATAAAATACTAACTCAAATTCAAAACCATATGAGCAATGATGTATCTTTTTCGAGATGCTTTCTGCGTCTGTACACGTGTCGAAAATCTCGTGTGCACTGTATGATGTCCTCATCATTCTCCCCAGATAAGGGAGAGCTCGACTCTGTCGAAGCTGGGGCTCTACTACTCTCATAGTACTCTAATGAATCTGGATCAAGTCTTTGTAGATCATCTCGGGCTAGCCAAGTGTCCTCAGACTCAAGACGACCTCTCGAACGAACTAAGTACCTGCGAATACCACTACTGCTAGTAGAAATAGTATGATCATCAATAATATTTTCAATATCATGTGCTGCAGTGGTTGTATTTCTGGTAGTGGTGGTAGAGAAGGTCCCTCAAGAATAGGCTCAGGGGTAAGGCCATCAACCAATGGGTTGTCTGGGTTAAAATCTGGACATTTATATTCAACTAAGTCCTCAATATTAAATGTGGAACTAAAATTAAACCCTTCTGGAAGGTTGAGGACAAAAGCATTATCATTAATTTTCTTTAGAATTTTGAATGGACCTGCACTTCGTGCATGCAACTTCTTGACGGTTCCTGGAGGAAACCGTTATGGACGAATCCGAACCATTACATCATTACCAACTTTGAATTCTTTAAACCTCCTCTTTAGATCAGCACGTAATTTATAGTTGACATTATTCTGTTCAATTCGCTTGCTGATTTCTTTATGCAAATCATGGATGCGAGATGCAAATGCAGATGCTGACTCAGATACCCTATGAGATGCAGATGTAGGAATGAGGTCTATGGGTTGTCTCAGTTTGTAACCATAAACTATCTCAGCTGGACAGACGCCGGTAGACCTATTGACAGAATTGTTAGAAGCAAATTCAGCAATGGATAACTGTAGGTCCCAATTTCCTAGATTTTCACCAACTAATGTTCTCAACAAAATTTCCAAACTTCTATTAACAACTTCCGTTTGACCGTCGGTTTGGGGGTGAAAGGCCGTGGAAAAGTGTAGGTTTGTTTTCATTTTGTGCCAAAGGGTTTTCCAAAAGTAACTCGTAAACTTAGCGTCCCTATCTGACACGATGGTCTTAGATAATCCATGTGATCGAACAAACCCAATCAATGTAAAGCTTGGCAATTCAGGAAGCATCGTTGGTTTTGGAACAAGGTATAAAATATGCCATTTTAGAAAATCTGTCCATAACCACAAAAATAGAATCATGCTTCCTAATGGTCTTAGGAAAGCCTAATACAAAGTCCATACTAATATCATGCCGTGGACGATCAGGGACAAGTAATGGTGTGTAAAGACCGGTATTTTGTTTTCGTTGCTTTGCTAGCTGACAAGTGTGACATTGTCCAACAAGCCTAACAACATCTCGTTTAATGCTCGGCCAAAAGAAACGACGTTCTACAGCTTCAATAGTCTTATTGCTCCCAAAATGTCCTGCAAGACCCCCATCATGAATTTCCCAAACAAGAAAATCCCTTAAAGATGTGCTAGAGATACACAACTTGCTACACTTGAACAAATATCCTTCATGGATAAGGAAATCATCCATCTCACGAATGTTGTGATTGTTTAACAAGATAAAAATATCTTGAAAATCAGGACATGATGCGTACTCTCCCTTAATTCGTTCAAAATCGACTACTTCAGCCCCCATTTCACAAAGGAGTAATGATCGACGGCTGAGTGCATCGACAACCTTATTCTCAACACCCTCATTATGTCGAATGGTGTAAGTGTAATCATGTAGAAACTCTATCCATCTTCCATGTCTAGAATTTAAGCTCTTTTGTGAGTTGATATACTTAAGTGCTTCATGGTCTGAAAAGATAACGAATTCTTGTGGAAGCAAGTAATGATGCCAATAGCGAAGAGCTTGTATCACCGCGTAGAACTCCTTATCGTAAGTAGAATAACGTTGTCGAGTATCGTTCAGCTTCTCACTGAAGTAGGCAATTGGGTGGTTTTCTTGGGATAGAATTCCACCTATACCAATGCCCGAAGCGTCACAAATGACTTCAAACACCTTCGAGAAGTCAGGAAGGCACATGACAGGAGCTTCTACCATCCTTGTCTTAATTTCCTTAAAAGCTCTAGCAGTAGCTTTGGTCCACTTAAATTCATCTCCTTTTAAGCATTCAGTCATAGGTGCCATAATGATACTAAACCCCTTAATAAATCTCCGATAAAATGTGGCAAGTCCATAAAAACTTCTCACATCTCGTATGCTCTTGGGTTCAGGCCATTCCTCGATTGCCCTAATTTTCTCGGGATTAGCAGAGACTCCCTCAGAAGAGACCACAAATCCCAAAAAAATTACTTTGTCTGTGAGAAAGGTGCACTTCTTTGGATTAGCATACAATTGCTCTTTTCTCAAGACAGAACAAACTTGACGTAGATGGTCCAAATGTTGCTCACGAGATTGGCTATAAATGAGGATGTCGTCAAAGTATACGACCAAAAAGTGTCCCATAAAAGGTTTTAAAACTTGTGTCATCACTCGCATGAATGTACTTGGAGCATTACTCAACCCGAAAGGCATAACCATCCACTCGTATAGACCATCCTTCGTCTTGAAGGCAATTTTCCACTTATAACCCGGTCGGATGCGAATTTGATGATAGCCACTTTTGAGATCAATCTTAGAGAAGATTGTGGCTCCAGACATCATGTCTAGCATATCATCTAACCGAGGGATCGGAAATCGATATTTAACGGTGATCTTATTGATGGCACGACTGTCTACGCATATGCACCAAGTACCATCCTTCTTGGGTGTCAACAAGGCAGGTACTGCACAAGGGCTCAAACTCTCTCGTACAAATCATTTCCTAAGCAACTTGTCAACTTGTCTTTTTAGTTCCGCATGTTCATTTGGGTTCATTCAATAATGTGGCAGATTGGGCAAACTTGCTCCTGGTACAAGGTCAATTGCGTGTTGAATGTCACACATCGGGGATAAGTTATCTGGAAGGTCTTCAGGAAAGATATCAGAAAACTCCTCTGATTATCAGGGATGGAATCTGGAGGCCTGAGGACTATCGGTACACTGTTCAGTTTTGAGAGGAGATTCGCCGGGTCACCATTGATGCTAGCCAGCAGGCAGATTCCTGGAGTTGGGCTGGTCCTGGTGTGGATGGTGGGGCAGGTCCCTTCCACTTCAAGAGTTGCTACAATCTGGTCAGGACCCCTCATGACAGGATTGCGGAGTTCGATTTTATCTGGGGAAATGGGATTGCTCGGAAAATGCAGCTATGTGCATACAAGCTTCTGCTTGGCAGGTTGATGACGAGGGACAGGCTCATCAGGTTTGGGGTGCAAATTCCACACCCGAAGTGCATACTATGTTCATCGGAGGCTGAATCTATTGGCCACCTATTCTTTGAGTGTCCGGTAACTTGGCATATCTGGTCAGAGCAATGCACGAGGTCGCTGGGAGGTGTTGGCAGGGCTAGAGATATACGGGAGATCCTCACTTGGATTAGAGATCGCCGAGGTATGGAGCTTGGTTGGGCTAGGATGGCCAGAGTTCGTCTTGCGTACTATGTTCATCGGAGGCTGAATCTATTGGCCACCTATTCTTTGAGTGTCCGGTAACTTGGCATATCTGGTCAGAGCAATGCACGAGGTCGCTGGGAGGTGTTGGCAGGGCTAGAGATATACGGGAGATCCTCACTTGGATTAGAGATCGCCGAGGTATGGAGCTTGGTTGGGCTAGGATGGCCAGAGTTCGTCTTGCTGCTTCAGTTTGGCACGTCTGAAGGGAGCGTAACAGACGTATATTTGAGGGGCTGATTACCCCTCCTGTTGGAATTCTAAATAATTTAGAATTCGATGTATCTGTAACGGCCCCTTAATTGGGATGGGAGAGATGTGAGATTGTGTACTGTAATATTATTACTGAGTTCTGCGTGGAATAAAATTTTACCCTTATTCCATATATATATATATATATATATATATATATAAACAAGTAGGTTAGCTGGAACTAAAAGGATAAATGGAGAGCGTTCCTTTAAGGTTTGCGTCGGCTTCCAGCGGTGGACTATGGTTTATGCCAGGGAGACTGTGGGTTCCCGGCTCCTCCTCGAGAGGAAGCAGTGAGAAGATGACGGGATTAGGCGTAAGCGGGCGACAAGAGGCTGATGGGGGTTGGACCACGGTGGCACGACGGAAACGAGTGCCAAGGAGGACGTTGACTACGGGTCAGTGGAGGGAGATGATCGGAGGTAGCGTCCAAAGGCAGCAGCAGGGTGCAGACGGCGGTCGTGGACAAGGGGCGAGGATGGGCGGCGCTCCGGTCAGAATCTCAGTGGGCGTGGAGAAAGCTGGTCCGGCCAAGCACGCGAGGGGGCTACAGGTGCGAAGACAGTCGGAGCAACGACAGGAGGGGATGGCGTCGACGGTTGCTGCCGTGATGGAGAAGGGGGGTAGTGCACAATTCTGGACATCATAAAGAAAAAGAGCCGATCCATATGTATGGGAGGTTGTGGGCTGATTTATGTAGGGGTGGTTCGGAGACAGCGAATACTTACCAAAGAGCGTAGATGGGGAGCATAGGGCTACCTTTACTGAGGAAGAGATAGCAGAGATGACGAAGCATTGGCGGAACACTATTGTTCTTTGTGTGCTTGGAGACAAACCATTTTATGGGTAGATCCGTGCCTTTGCGGCTAGGATTTGTTGGCCGAAAGGGGGCATGGAATTCTTTGCTAGTGAGGTGAGGGGGTTTCTTCTTTGTTAAGTTTGGTATGAGGGAGGACATGGACCCTATCCTACATGGAGCGCCTTGGGCGTTTGATGGCAGGCTTACCATTCTAAAGGAGTGCCAGACATGTTGCAAGTGCTAGCAGGATCTCCTCTATACAGTACCTGTTTGGGTACGTTTCCCTGGGTTGCCAATATCCTATTGGAGCACGTCGATGATAATGGTTATTTCTTAATGTGCCCCTTTTACCAGAAAATGCCGTCTGCTGTCTTTCAAGTAACTTGATTGAAACTGTATCTGCTGTCTTTCTTAATGTGCCCCTTTTACCAGAAAATGCTATCTGCTGTCTTTCAAGTAACTTGATACTATCTGTAACTTTGTTTCTAAGTTTATTTGATCTCTTTACTCATAATGTTACCTTCTGTTGGATAAAATTTCCTCTTTTAAATCATGTTTTGCAGTTGTATTATGTGACTTGTTTCCTCATATTATCTTTTATTCTCTTTTTCTCAACAGTCCCAGTTTTAGATGATGCAACTCAGCAACTTATGGATAGAAATATTCAAATTCTTAATCAAATTTCAATTAATCTTGCAGCATCAAAGGTATGTATGTGACCATGCTTTCAAACAATCATATAGTAAGGAATATTATCTGCTACATAATGATTTTTGGCCTTGACTATATTGATAAAAGGAGAATAGATGAACTGAATGAGTTTGTCTGTAATCCTGATCTCTCCCTCCTTTCTGATTCCCATCTTTTTTGAACTGGATATTCATTCTTGTGCACAAAAGAAATTTAGGTGGTTGGGTGGGGGAGTAGTAAGAATGGTGTAGAGGAATATTTCGTTGACGTGATTTTGCACTTCTTTTGGCTATCAGAGATACTTGGTGGGTGAAAAATCCAGGGTTTAGAGTTGTTTTCTTCTTCTACTATGTAATAAACCACGACTTACCGTGATCACTATATGGGATAATAGCTAAAACAAGGTTCACAAGCCAAACAGTTGGTACAGATAAGCAAACAGTGCATGATTATCTCCAATAGATCTCCCCTTTTATTCAGCAGTTGAGTGTTTCTCTCCATTCCTTGTTCCCAGGTTTAGAGCAATCAAAATGCACTAGACAGTAAATGAATCCGTCAAACCACATGCTTTGTTAGGATGTTTTATTTGAAACTTGGATAATTTATGATGAAACCTCAACATCAAATACTTGAACATGTTCACCTCATTCGTGCTAATGTTGATACTTCCCACAATTCTTAGCTGCAAATTTTTGTAGTTGGATAAATATAACAGTATTAGAATAAGAGAGCTTTGGAGAAGACTTGATCTCTCATTATAATGAATATGATTGTATACAAGACTATCTAGCAAGTTGGTATACAAGTTAGGAGACCTAAACATGGAAAGTCCTGAAGATTATGTAATTAGTTATATAGTTACAAGAAAGATTATGTAGGGCCATATTTCTATATTTACCACCCCCTCAAACTCGCGGTGGATCATAAATTGGGAGTTGGAGAAGAAAAACTAAGACTGAGCCTTGGGAAGAGATCATGTACTTGCTCTTCACTAGAGATATAAGGAATTTAGTAAAGATATAAGCAAGGTTGTGAAAAGCGCTAGGCGCTAGTCGGGCGGGTACCCGCCGCCTAGCGCCTAGCCCGCCTAGGCGGTTGCCTATATCTAGGCGGTTCAAAAATAAATAAAATAAATCCTAAATCCTACTGAAAATTGTAGAAAAAGTCCATAAAACCCCAAAACATGCATAGTCGGGCGTCGAGGGGTCTAGGCGGGCGCCTAGGCAGGCATCGGGCGGGCACCAGGCGCCTAGCGCCTAGGTGGCTGCCTAGACCGCCTTTTAGAACAGTGGATATAAGGAAGAAAAATCTGATGAGTTTTATGTTCCTGACGAGATATGTTTTCTGTGCTAATGATGAATTGGATTAGTGAAGATGTCCAGAGCAGTTTGGTTGCCAGTGTAAAGAATTGACAAGAGATACAATCACAATCATATCTCCATTATAGACTTCACAACTATTTTAGTTCAACATTAGTGTTGCCCATCCCTCGATATTCTGCCTTGTTACGACCGAGACACCATTTGTTGATGCTTACTTTGCCTACAAATGCGGGAACCCAAAAAGATACATCCAGATGTTGAGTGACAAGTATCCTGATCATCAGCTTGACCTGCATCAAGGTAAGCCCAAATAGAGATGAGTTAGAACGTAATAATAATTGGGAATGAGTCATGGTGCTATGTAGATAGCGTAGAACACACAGAATAACATAAGAATGTGTAGATGTAGGCAGATTCACAAACTGACTAGTATGTACTTTATAAGCTATTTAGACGAGTGATATGGAGATACATGAGCTACAAACTCTCGTTAGCGTATTGGTTAGAGCAAAAGTTCGTCATCTCAACAAAGTTTCAGATTCAATTCCATAGGTTTAGAAATAGGACTAAAATCAGTTCGTCTGTAAGTGCAGTTCGCTGAAGAATATCAGAAATGTATTTCTATTGGAAAAGAAGAAAACTTCAAAAGAAGCAGCAAACCTCAATTTCTAAGTAATGGAGATATCCAAAATACTTCATTTTAAATTGATTGTGAATGCCTCTTCAAGAATGAGATAGTAGCAATGTTTTAAAAAACGTTCCTGAACGCATTTTGGGGCGAGTTTTGGGGTGAGGCATACAAAGAAAGTTCAGAAAAACTCCCAGTATTTAAAATTTCGTACTCAAGTCCTGTGGGGCGTTAATTTTTTCGGTCGTGGAGTAAGACTTGAGCCCAGGAGGTATGTTGTAATATGTGCTGTTTTTTTGAATCTGTTTAATAAGTGGGAGGCCCACAGGCCACTCTCACTCAAACCCTAATTTGTATCTCCAGAGCCCTCTCCCTCTCGACAAGCCTCTTCCCTCTCTCCTTCAAAGCACCTATGCACCCTTTTGACGTTGTTGTGTTCGCCAAGTTCAACCATCCCTTCCTTCTGCTAGATTCAGACCTTGAGCCCCCTGCCTTCCGTGAACAAAGTATTCTTTCTAATCCTTTTTTTCTTCCTTTTTTTGTTCTGTATTTCTACCTATGTTTTTTCCCCCGCTATTTTTTCTGTTTTTTCATAGTTTCTTACTCGAGTTCCAATAACTTTTTTTTACTTCTTTTTTCATCTGTTTCTTTCGATGCTTATTTCCTGTTTTTTCTTTGTTTCCATAACAGATATGAGTATGTCGTGTTTAATTAATGGAGCCTTATGACTTTATAAAAAGTTTGGAATATGTTTGATCATTGGCCTTTGGAATTTGGATCATTCGCGTAGCTTATGTTATATGACTTATGGTTTTCATTCATTTCTTTTAGCATTTTTAACTATATTATAATTTTTAGTACCCAAAGAAATGACGCACCACGTCTTGGCACCTCGTCTGAGGGTGCCAAAGTGCCTCGCCTTGCGCCTTCGCCTATTGATAGTAGATGTGCTATCCTTTATAATAGTAATATCATCAAAGTGTGGATGTGTTATCATCTATAATAGTAATATCATCAATGTAGAGCAGTAAGTTGACATATCCTTTAGACTAGTTTAGATATAACATGGTACAATCAACGGAGATTTTAGTAAAGATAATGACAAGAAGAGACCGATGGAAGCACTTAAACCAGGCTCATGGGGCATGCTGAAGACGACAAATATGGATCGGAACGTAAACACCCTGAGGAGGTTGTATACAGACAAAATGCTCACCATTAAAAAAGACATTCTTAACAAAGTCATATGATATAAAGACCATTTTTGAACAGCAACATTGATAAGGTAGAAACAATGCCATCTTAGTAACTGGAGCAGAAGTCTTTCATAGTCGTTGCAATACTCTTGCGAGAACCCTTGATCAACAAGATGAGTTTTAGAATGCCTAGATCGATAGGAACTTCGATTTGTTCTTATATCCATTTGTAGCACCTCGGAAGGTAAAGACATCATATTCCAAGTATGTGTGCGGTGTAGTGCTCAAGTTCTTACATAGCATGTTGTCATTATGGATATTTATTACATTCTGATATGCCCTAGGTTCCTGTAGAGTGAATAGTAAGAAGGGAGGAAACTGAGCTAATAAGACTATAAAAGTTAGTTATAAAATTAATGTAACAAGCTTGGAAGTCGTGGCTCCCGTGCATGATGGCAATGAGGAGACACATCCAGAAAAGATGAATAGTGTAGTGAACTGTTGGTTATTGGAGCATCAAGGCAGGTTGTCGGGGTGGATATGGAGGACTTGGGAGACAACTAGCAATTGAAGTGGTTGGGGCACAAGAAGTGCATGAAGATGGAAGAGAGATCAGAATGTCAAGATGTGGTGAAGCAGGGTACATTTTCAAAAAATATGACATGTCGAGGTATAAGAAGGCGACATGTACGTGGGTTTATAGGAGTGGTAGCCTTTATTGATATAACTTCTATGGCCTTGACACATATTACTACACGACACCATGAGTGAGGTTTCATATGCATGAGTTTGCACATTGACTGACCATCAGTGCGTTGACTCATTGGATAGTTAGATCGTGTCTAGGTAGGATGACTTGGCATTGAGAAATGAGTTGTCCGAGTCATGGATACGACTTGTGCAAGTCCATGGGCTTGGAAGACTACCAGAAGATGTATGAAATTACCTTACTGGACTTCGTAATCTTCGGAGGAGATTGCGAGGTCATGAGCCTTGGGGGCGTTTGGTATGCGGTATACTATATAGCCGGGAATTCTATATTCCAGGGAATCAAATTTCAAGTAATAAATTCCCTGGAAAATTACATTCCCATGTTTGGCGACTATATAAATATTCCCGGGAAAAAAATGATTAAAAAACGGGAAAAAAGAAAGGAAAAACCAAAAACGAAATAACGTCAAAAAGGAAAAAAAAAAGTAAAAACGACAAAAAACGATCAAAAGAAAAACGACAAAAAGCGACAAAAACAAAAATAAAAAACGAAAAAAGAAAAAAATCAAATAAAAGTACCAAAAAGCGAAAAAAAACGACAAATGCGACAAAAAGCCAAAAAATGACAAAAAACAACAAAAATGATAAAAAACAAAAAGGCAAAAAAGGACAACTTAAAAATGACCAAAACCGAAAAAAAAAAACAAAAACAATCAAAAACGACAAAAAAACTACTTAAAAAACGACAAAAAGGACAAAAAAGACAAAACAAAAAAAAGATAGAAAAAGATAGTAAATTACCAAACAACGACAAAAATGACAAAAAAACTAGTAAAAAGACGGGACAAAAAAGATAAAAAACGATAAAAACAACAAAAAGATAAAAACGACAAAAAATGACCAAAAAAGAGCAAAAACGGAAAAAAGACAAAAGACGACAAAAAATCCAAGAAATGACAAAAAAAAACGACAAAAAGGACAAAAAATGACAGAAAAGCGACAAAATAGACAAAAAACGATAGGAAAGCGACCAAAATCGATAAAAAAGGACAACAAATGGCCAAAAAGCGGCAAAAATGATAAAGACTACAAAAATGACAAAAAAGTCAAAAAACGACAAAAAACTACTAAAGAACGACAAGGAAAAAAAAATGACAAAAACGATAAAAACGACAAAAAATGACCAAAAAGCGGCAAAAAACGAAAAAAAGACAAGACGACATAAAAGTCCAAAAAATGACCAAAAAACTAATAAAATTCTACAAAACGACAAAAAAGCGACAAAAATGGCAAAAAATGACCAAAGAACGATAGAAAACGACGAAAGACAACAAAAAAGTCCAAAAAAGGACAAAAATTGACAAAAACTACCAAAAAAACTACAAAAGGGATAAAAAACGACAAAAAAGATAAAAACGAAATAAAGACAAAATGACCAAAAATGACAAACGACAAAAAGGGGAAAAATGATAAAAAAGAAAATAACGTTAAAAAATGATAAAAAAAGAAGCAAATTTAAGCAAAAGTTTTTTTCCGGGCAAACAAATTATACCCACCTATTTTTAAGGGATAGGATTCCCATGCTTTATGGGTAAACTATTTACCCGGGTATTTCTAATTCCCGTGAATAAAGTTTTTATAGACAAAACAAATATGGTAATAGATTTCCCCCCCTAAATTTTCGTAGGAATAAAAATAAATACCGCATACCAAACGCCCCCTTATCGTTCATAGTTACCTGTTTGGTTCGTAGTTCATAGTTCTCTGTGATCCGACACGGACTTGTGTTCGGTGCTATACCCTTATCACCTATCCATACGTCCAAAGTCGTCTTCAACATGCATTCACATAGCCGTGGGACATTGTCTTATCACGGAATAGTGCGCCACCCCTTGTCCTTGTTTGGTTGTAGGTGTGGTCACTGTTTTGGTGATGGGGTATTGGATCGTGTTGTTATCTAGGTTATTCTCTTATATTTATTCAGTTTTACATTGGAATGTTCTTTTTTTTTGTCTTGTTACGTTTCTCTAGGACCTGGTTCTTTTCCAGATCCGGATGAGCATTTGTATCCCACTGTCTACGGACCGGGGATTGAGACAGGTTATGTTGCCGAGGACTTAGAGGTGTTGTTCGAGGAGTTTCCTGAGCTTGGGGTATGCTGCTGTTAGAGCCATGAGCATCATTATTTAGTTAGTCGATGTTCTGGTTGGTTATCTTTTATTTCAGTACTTTATTTCAACATTGTATTTCTTTTTCGTGGATATATTTCCACTAAACTATTTTCAGACAGAACAGTTGTATTAGATATTTCATATCGTTATTATATTTCATATCAGTTTATTTATTATATTTCTGTCTGTGTTGTTGCTTGATTCTGTGGATGAGATTATAGTGATTGTGGAAATTATGGACTTGCCTGTGATAGCATAGTTTAGGTACATCGTAATACGACTGGAGTAAGTCCATTAAATTAGGATACTTATTCTAGATCGTACAACTGGCATGCTCACATCTTTAGTTCCTATGTATTTTGGAACTAGGCGTGACACGTCTACTAAGATATTTTTTCGTCCGACTTGTACTCACGGATTCAAGTTACGACACAAAGATCTACGAAAATACGAAATACGATAATCACGAATTACGAAGATCACGAAACATGATAATCATGAATAGAATCCATAAACACTAATCTCGTGTAACAAGCATGTTAACAATCACGAAATGTATATCTAAATCATGAAATAGAGAAACTATCAGGAAATTAAAGTAATAATTGCAAGTACATGCCTCAATTAGTTGGAGTCGACATGTGCGACATGAACGTATCGACACAGAATATTTACAAATGTTATGCTCTCCAAGATGGTCCCAATTGATGAAACAAATAATTCTATCGAGTCCAGAATAATCAAAATAGCCTAAATTGATATATAGAAGTCCATAATCAGAGTTCGGTACGATTTTCGAGACCGAGATAGAAGTCTGCGTTCGCAAAGATAAAGAAATGGTTTGATTAGACATGATCAATGTTGTCACAGGCGACGCCTAGGGCCTAGGCTGCCTAGGCATGCAAGTAGGAGAGAGCTCGTCTCGACCTGGGAAAAAAATTTCTGGGTCAGGCGATTCTCGCCTATGCGCGCCTGGCGCTCGCCTAGGGTCGACTAGGAGAAATTATAGGCAGTTGGAAGTTAGGTATTTTCTGCTGGTTTTGTTTTTTATGCTACTAATGTTTTTTTCTTCATGATCTTCTTTTGCTACCCAATTTGCTGCTATTTTTGTTTTTTTTCTTATCTGCTGCTTTTTTTTGCTTCTTCTGTTTTTTTTTCCTCTGGAAAATAGCAACTGTGTAATAACAGTAATATACATAACTGTAGATTTTTTTGCAAAATAGCAATGTGTCCTGGGCGGACGCCTAGGCGAGGCTGGTGGGCTGTTGTCTCGCCTCGCCTAGCGTCCAGTACAACACAGGACTGGATCAAAAATTGAACTATCTAATCTAAAAGGAATATGATTAATAATGGATCTCATAGTCAAATATATATATATATATATGTATTAGGAAAATATTTATAGCTATTTATAAATTATATTTAGAATAAAATCTATTAATATTATTTAGTCAAATTGACATTTCATAAATTATTTAGAAATTATTAAAATATATATAAAAATCCTAAAAGATTATTTAGGGCACAGAGCCTGATAATTTATGATTTTAGGGCTCCAAGCCCAAGTCAAACATAACCAAATAAATCCAAAATGGTATGTTGGACTCGAGGCCCGATTATATTTATATAAAATCCCAAATGATATCTAATTTTTTTTGCAGGGCCAAGGCCCAATTTAAATTAATGATGTAGGAATCTAAGCCCAATTTTGAGTTAATAATTCAAATATGTAGGGCTCATAGCCCAAAATAATTTTAATAAAAAGATTAAACCAAAATTTCTAAAATCCATAAGGATTTATCAATTCCTAATAGGTCCAAGGCCGAATGGGTTTAAGCCTACTAGAAATGAGGCCCAATAATTAAAGTCCATATATACTAAGCCTATTCCAAAATTCCAACTACTTATTATATGACCCAATAATATAAATGCAGCCCAAAGATTTAATTATTACACTCAATAATATAGGGACAACCCAAACGCTAATAGTGCTCTTCATAAAATGAAGTAAATAGAAAGAATGAGAGCGAGCAGTGAGAGACGGAGATTAAGAGAGTACAGAGAGAGAGAGAGAGAGAGAGTGCAGTTCGAGAGAGAGTAGAGAAGAGTGGAGAGAGGGAGAGAGAAAGGAGGTGACAGTGGTGGCTCACCACTATTGCGGCGGGGTGTGGCGGAGAGCGGCATCGGGATGGGGGCAGAGGAGGCACTTCAAAGACGTAGCGATCGAGCAGTCGTCGGGGAGCTCGGTCTGGCGGTGCTGTTGAAGGCGGGGCTCGACGCACTGGGACGAGGTTGCCGGCGAGCGACTGGAGGCGCTCGAGGGGTCACTGGATCTAGTTCGGCACTCCGAGCAGTGGAGGGTCGGGGACGGGGTACTCCACGGGATCGACACGGGAGGTGTGCTGCGTTTGGCACTGCAAAGGGCTCTCATGAAGTCGGCGGGGTGCGACGGTGATGGATTGGTAGTTGTTTGTGATGTTGGTGGTGGTGCAATGGCAGAGGGGTGATATTTGGGTGATGGTGGTTGCTTGGTAGTCGGGGAGGCTGCGTGTGGTTTGAGGGTGGCCGGACGGGCGATTGATGGCGGTGGCAAGTGATGTTGGTGTGGGATTTGGTGGCGTGGTGATGTATTGATGGTGGAGGATGCTGGCGGAGAGGAGAAGAGGGTGGGCAGTGTTAGCTGGACTGGAGTGGTCGAGGGAGGAGGATGACGAGAGGGCGGTCGTGTTGGTGGTTGCTGCTCATAATGGGGCAGAGAGTGGAAGCAGCGGAGATAGGGGAAGGAGAAGGAGCGGACGTTGGCCGAGGTGGCTGGGTCGGCGGCGGATGGCCGGCTAGGTTGGGGTTGGAATTGGTCAGGATGGTTGGGAGAATTAGTTGTAAAATTAATATAGGAAAAATCCTAATAAATAACTAAATGTGCTTGCTCCCCAAGCTTGTGTGGAGTAGCACTAAATGTAAATACCAATTAGGAGGGGAGTGCATGGGAAGAAATGTAAATACCAATTAGGAGGGGAGTGCATGGGAAGAGTGTAGCAGCTAGGAGAATTTCCTAGAGCACACATGGCTTATCCCATCAGGAATTAGTTAAGACTAAGAATAATTAGTCAAATGAGCAATCGAACAATCTTGTCGAGGTAGATTTGAGCCAATCCCTTGCCAAGTTGCAATGACTACTTTTGCCCAGAAAGGACGTATTACTTATCCAAAATTTGCACTTAGTTTAGCATATAGTTCATGCAGAGTTTGAGACAAATTTCGCAAATGTTCCTTATGTTTTTCTTTGCTCTTGGAGTAGATTAGGATATTGTCGATAAACATGACTACAAACTTGTCTAGAAAAATTATGAAAACTCGGTTCATTATATCCCTAAAAACATATCTATAAAATCAATAAAAGCAACTAGGGGGCATTTGTCAAACCAAACGACGTAATTAGAAATTCATAGTGGTCATATCTAGTACGAAACACTAACTTTGGCTCATCATTCGGCTTGATCTTTATTTGATGGTAGCTTGAACGAAGATCTATTTTGGAAAGCACTGTTGCACCCTGCAGTTGATTGAATAAAACGTCAATTCTCGACAATAGATATTTGTTCCAAATAGTAACTTTGTTCAGTTTCTGATAATAAATACACAGACACATCGATCCATCTTTGTTCTTCATGAACAATAGTAGTACTTCCCATGGAGACACGCTTGGACGAATGTATATACAATATAGCAAATTCTTGTAACTGCATTTTGAGCTCTTTTAGTTCTGTACGTGCCATCATGTATGGAGCCTTTGAAATTGGTCGAGTATCTGGAAACATATCAACTGTGAATTTTGTTTCTCGATCCGGTGACATTCATGGTATCTTATATGGAAACACATCGGAGAATTCTGCTACGACTTAAGTAAAAACTGCATTTGCACCTTCCTTCCGAATGGCTCAAAGAGAAGCTAAGTTTCGTTAACAACCAGAATGTAGCATACGTCAAGACATTGTTCCTGATATCATCGTAGATGTCTTTGACGTCGAGCCACACAAGTAGTAGAATTCAGTTTCTCCAATTAGACAAAACACAACTCTTTTTCCCATGCAATCAATGGTCGCATTGCGCACACCAAGCTAATCCATTCCAAGTATGATGTCATACTCCTTAGTATCAAGGACTATTACATATAAAAACAATTTTCTACCTCCAATGCATATATTACCATCCTTACATATCAAGTTAGCAGATATTTCTACTCATGATGGGGAACTAACACTAGGGTTCATGTTCAATAATGTCATAGTCAATCTATGTTCTTTGGCAAAATCAGTCGATATAAAACTACATATAGCATCATAATCAAATAAAACTCTCAGAAATTTCGTTAAACAACAATATACTTGTCACAACTATGTCTGAGGCAAAAGCCTCCTTTTGAGTAATACAAGGATTATGGCTTACGCCGGGTCGCTAATTCTGGATATTCATTGGAGGAAGGATATTGATTCGTTCCGTTGGAGGGGAGTACATGGGAAGAGTGTAGAAGCTAGGAGAATATCTTAGAGAACACATGGCTTATCCCACAGGAATTAGTTAAGATTAAGAATAATTAGTCAAATGATTAATTAAACCAAAAACTTTCTTTATTCCTTTATTTTAAAAATAATTACTTATAATAATTTATTAAACAAATTAATAATTCAAGATTTAAAATTTAAGGAAAAAAATCTAGAAAAAATTAAGGATTTTTTTCTTCCATAAATTTGGGAAAATTTAGAAATGCGAAACTTGAGGGGTTACATTCCTATCACCAACTAGAGACTATTGCACAAACGTGATAAAAATCACATATTTCGATCTAATATTATTTAAGTCGGCATCCCTTGCAATCGAACAATCTAGTCGAGGTAGATTTGAGCCAACCCCTTACGACGACTACTTTTGCCCAAAGGACGTATTACTTATCGAAAATTTGCACGCACTCAGTTTAGCATATAGTTCATTCAGAGTTTGAGACAAAATTCGCAAATGTTCCTTATTGTCTTCTTTGCTCTTGGAGTAGATTAGGATATTGTAGATAAACACGACTACGAACTTATCTAGAAAAATTCTGAAAACTCGGTTCATCATATCCCTAAAAACATATCTATAAAAGCAATAAAAGCAACTACGACATTTGTCAAACCAAACGACGTAACGAGAAATTCATAGTGGTCATATCTAGTACGGAACATTAACTTTGGCTCATCATTCGGCTTGATCTTTTTTTGATGGTAGCCTGAATGAAGATCTATTTTGGAAAACACTATCGCACCCTGCAGTTGATTGAACAAATCATCAATTCTCGACAATAGATATTTGTTTCGAATAGTAACTTTGTTCAGTTTCTCTGATAATCAATACACAGACACATCGATCCATCTTTGTTCTTCATAAACAATAGTGGTACTTCCCACGGAGACATGCTTGGGCGAATGTATCTACGATCTAGCAAATTCTTGTAACTCTATTTTGAGCTCTTTTAGTTCTGTATGTGCCATCATGTATGGAGCCTTTAAATTGGTCGAGTATCTGGAAACATATCAATTGTGAATTTTGTTTCTCGATCCGATGACATTCATGGTATCTTATATGGAAACACATCGGAGAATTCTGATACGACATAAGTAAAAACTGTGTTTTCACCTTCCTTCCGAATGGCTCAAAGAGAAGCTAAGTTTCGTTCACAACCAGAATGTAGCATATGTCAAGACATCGTTCCTGATATCACCGTAGATGTCTGTGACGTCGAGCCACACAAGTAGTAGAAGTCAGTTTCTCCAATTAGGCAAAACACAACTCTCTTTCCCGTGCAATCAATGGTCGCATTGCGCACACCAAGCTAATCCATTCCAAGTATGATGTCATACTCCTTAGTATCAAGGAAACACAGACACAGACACATCGATCCATCTTTGTTCTTCATAAACAATAGTGGTACTTCCCACGGAGACATGCTTGGGCGAATGTATCTACGATCTAGCAAATTCTTGTAACTCTATTTTGAGCTCTTTTAGTTCTGTATGTGCCATCATGTATGGAGCCTTTAAATTGGTCGAGTATCTGGAAACATATCAATTGTGAATTTTGTTTCTCGATCCGATGACATTCATGGTATCTTATATGGAAACACATCGGAGAATTCTGATACGACATAAGTAAAAACTGCGTTTTCACCTTCCTTCCGAATGGCTCAAAGAGAAGCTAAGTTTCGTTCACAACCAGAATGTAGCATATGTCAAGACATCGTTCCTGATATCACCGTAGATGTCTGTGACGTCGAGCCACACAAGTAGTAGAAGTCAGTTTCTCCAATTAGGCAAAACACAACTCTCTTTCCCGTGCAATCAATGGTCGCATTGCGCACACCAAGCTAATCCATTCCAAGTATGATGTCATACTCCTTAGTATCAAGGACTTTCACATATAAAGACAACTTTCTACCTCCAATGCATATATAACCATCCTTACATATCAAGTTAGCAGGTATTTCCACTCATGATGGGGAACTAACACTAAGGTTCATGTTCAATAATGTCATAGTCAATTTATGCTCTTTGGCAAAATCAGCCGATATAAAACTACATGTAGGCATCATAATCAAATAAAACTCTCAGAAATTTCGTTAAACAACAATATACTTGTCACAACTGTGTCTGAGGCAAAGGCCTCCTTTCGAGTAATACAAAGATTATGGCTTACGCCGGGTCGCTAATTCTGGATATTCATTGGAGGAAGGATATTGATTCGTTCCGTTGTCGTTGAGGTCGCAAAGGATATTGGTTCGTTCTTCTGCCTTGACAATATCGTGCTATGTGGCCCAGGCGACCACAATTGAAGCATCCCCTTCTAGGACACGACACTCATTTGCTAGGTGTTCTCTTATGTTACATTTGACGTAATGTGGTCCTTGATTCCGTCCTTGGTAGCTATCATTGTTCGGATGCTTCTGTGCATTGTAACCTCCTATATTATTGCATTATTTGGGTGCTTGTTGTTGGGTTTTTATGCAGCTCCTAGAGCATTTGGAGGATAATTTGTCTCTAGCTCGAGAGCATGGTTGAATGGCTCTTTAGGGCTCGTTTGGATGAAGTTTTTGTATTCCTAGGAATCTATTTTTTATTCCTTTTCCCTGGGAAATGAATTCAACATTGTCATACCCATATTTGGTTAGGTTGGGAATTTGTAGCCCAGAAAATTCAATTTTTCCATTTTCATGTTTGGTTCACATAGGGATAGGAATCATAATTTGTTTAGTTTTCCATAAATACCGTTTCATTAATTTTATGATGCTACTATTACCTAAATTCACATGTTTGGGATAGAAGTTGAAATTTTGAAAGTAAATGGAGGGTATAACCGTCCAAACAAAATACCCAAACAACATTTCTAGGAAAGCAAAACTATTCCTAAGGGGGACTTAGAAATAGCTTTCCCACATCAGTGGAAATATAAAGCCCCTCGTATTTCTCGCTAATTTGCAATCCTAGACATACCAAACATGGATAAGAAATTCAAAATCTATTTCCAACTCTCCAAAACTTGAACTAAACGCTCCCTAAACGTCTTGTAATGCTGGACAAGACCTCTGCCTGTAAGGTAGACATCATACCTTCCTCAAATCTGCGAACTTTTGACGCCTCGTCTGGCACTAGTGAGCCAGCATATTGTGCAAGTTTAGAAAGCTTCGTATTGCCAAACCATCATGTTCCTTTGTTTTAGATGACAAATTCTTTTTTTATTTCTTCGACGATCAACTGGTAGAAAATATTGCTCAAGGAAGGCTTTTCTAAACATGCCCCAAGTAATCTTTATATTTTGGTTTGCTCCGGCAATAATTCTCTTCTGCCCTGCCGCAAATTGTGCATATTCAAATGAAATTGTAGTTGCGTACACGCCACCCTCTTAGACCCTTGAATACTAGGTAATTCGAAATGATCTTCCAACCCGACAAACAAATTTATAGCTACAACAGGATCTTCTGTCCCTTTGGTAGTGCACATCTTCTTAAATTCCGAAAGTTCAATTACAAAACTTTTCTTTTTTGCGAGTAGAGGCTCATCATCTTCCACTACTTCGGTCTCCGTTGTAGCCGTCGTTGTCGTTGCATTGCTGACAACTATTATTTGGACTATCTGTTGTAGTTTATCTAACTGCTTCTGTTGCGTTTCGAACTTCTCCTCAAATTGTTTGTGTTGTCTAGGATTTTTTTTGTTGCGTTTCTATCATACGCAACATCCTGTCCATTGGATCACTTGTGGCTACCACCTTTGAGTTGCTCGGGTTGCTCCCTTTCATCATTGCTAAAAAAGAAAATAATTTCTCATTAGTTTTATAAAATATTATGGACTTACTGTATGGAATATTCTATTTCATAAGCACAATAGTCGAGATTTCAAATATAGAAAACTAGTTTCTTTGCAAAAAATTAAAGCAAGAAATCCAAGAAAGTAAAACCGTGCTCTGATACGATTATGTCAAGTCCCGATTATGTCGAATCGATAAAAGTCACCACTGGATGTGATGTGATACAAGCATAAGTTGTGATTGTACAAGACGTGTTCATGCACATTTTTTAAAATAGTTCTTTTTATAGAATTTTCAACGGAATGTAAACATTAAAATTGAATCACGTTATGATATATAACAAAATAATCCTTTATTGATAATTCATAGCGGAAACATAGGTTCTTAAACAATCGAGTGGAAACTGTGCCAAACTTGACTTACAACTTTGTAACTGAAAATGAGATATACTATTCCATACATCATGTCCTTTTATTTAAAACAAAGTAAAACAAGACCGACTCCAAATCTTCTGAACTAAAATGAAAAACTTCAAACCGAAAAAGTTTCGATTGTGTTGGACGAGCTTTTAGTGTCTCTGATCGTCTAATTGATTCTTGGCACTTGTAGAGATGCGGGTCAGTATATTGGGGAATGCACTGGTGAGCGGTATTAATCTAGCGTACCCATATCAGTACAATATTTATGTGAAGCATATAATATTATTTAATAATCTCTCTTTTATAGGGTCAATTAACAATACATAAAATATGAATGTAAAACTAACATATCACCACACGGTAATTCTTACCCACGACTGATAGTCCTTTCCTGCAAAACAAGGATTAAAATATTCTGCCATGTAAAACCCATTATTAGTAATGCAACCCGACTATACGAAGGTCACTGGTGAACACAGTTTCTTGGACTGTCATTGAAAAAACGACATCCCTTCCAGTACAGTAGCTAAATTCCTGTACATTGTACATCAATATTAATTTCCCTGCTCTCCAAAGCCGAATCAATTTCATGGTAGCACATACCGTTTGAGAAAACAAAATCTTGTGCACGAGGTGTTTATAATCATGCATACATATACTACTTAGCTATAAATATAACGTGGATGATAATATAAACGTGAAATAAACTATGCAGCATATCCTCATTTTGTATTCCACATTCCTCGAGATGCAGCTTGTAATTTTCATACTCCAAATCCAAGGTTACCTCAACCGGCTACCCAACTGTCCAAAACCTTTTCAAATTCCATTTCATTATAATTGTTTAGAATATAACTTTTTTGTTCAACACATTTCCTTAGCAACAATTGACATCAATTCATTTATTTATAAAAGTAGTATAGTGTTCCACATTTCTATATAACCAGCTAACAACAATACCATTATAGTTTTTTTTATCTTGGTTCTCTTGTTAAGGCAACATTGATCGTAAGATATAGCAAAGGAAAAAATGATGTTTCTTTTTAGGCGTGGAGATAAAGGATAGGGATCAAAGCCACTCGCTATTGAAGAATTGCCTAGAGAAAGATGAACTTCTACGCGTTGATCAAGCTACGTGTTCACCTGCAATTGCACCAACAGAGATTCAATACTCTTCTTTGTTTTTTCCTTTTTTCTCTAAGAATTCGATATGAATGCAGAAATCGATGAAGGCAAACAACGAAAATCATCCATTGAAAACAACAATGAAAATGCATTAAACAAAGACAATATTGAAAAGCATCCAACTAAAAACGAATATTAAAAATGTTTTTGGAAGAGAATCTTATATAGAGTTCATTATGCAAGACACGATTCATTGTAATTTGGACTCAATTCAAAAAAGCAATCGATAAATGGGAGAGGGTCTCAATTCACTGTCCCGATCAATAGATACCGAAAGGATATCTCCATAATGATTTGATTCCGATTAGCTATTCAAGCTACAAGCCCACACAATGCTCCCTGCTATGAGGGGGACACTACAATATTGAACCACACATCGCCTCTAATGTTCATTAAGTTTGAGACTTTGAGTCGTCCAAACATATTTTGGCATCTATGGAAGAGTCCTATTCACAAAAGCAGATTGTGGCCCACATCTATGAGTTGTATGAGTTACTATTTAATACAAATTAGAATAAGAAGTCTATAAATGAGTATTTGGCTTCAAAGAAGGCTTTATGGGAGGAACTCTTGCATTGTCATCCGATTACGACTATTTGAAGGAAGCTCAGTGACAAAAGGGATAGTTTTATTTTTCGCTCATCCTAGCTGTCTTGGATCGTGCACTCGAATCTTACAAGGCTCAGATCGTTGTTGGAGACCAGTTGTCTATCGTGGCAGATATCTTCTCTCGTCTCAATCATTCATTTCTATGACAAAGTCCTATGGTACTGAGTAATGATTATTATGTCTTGGTTTATAGTATTTGTGGTCATGGTGATGGCCATAGTGATGGAAGTAGTATTGGAATAGATGATGGTTTTACTGGTGGTGGAGGGAGTATTAGTGGTGGTGGTACGCTACGGAAGTGTAACTATTATGGCATGCTCGGCCACGTCGAAGTGTACTCTAGGAACAAATGGGGTGAAACCGAGTAGCACATCATGTATATGATGTCAACGTGTAGTCCCAGGTCACCATGTTTGTTCTTGGACATAATGCTTCTTGTTCTAATTAGACTTGAGCTTCGAATATCTCCAATTCACTTGAATATATCCTCCAAAAGTTGAACATGCTTGCTACTTACCACCTCCCAACCTACTGCAACCATGGCCCATATTGGTAATCCGGCCTTTGTGGAAACTCAATCACTATCCACCACTTGGGCCATCAACTCTGGAGCAAGCTCTCGCATATATGATGTAAATTCTCTTTCATAATTGTTGTCCTATGAAACATAATATTATATTGGCTGATGGGTCTACTCGTCTTGTGCTAGAGAAAGATGTCATTCACCCTACCCAATCATTGTCATTATTTGATTCATTATGTGTCTAATTTTTTGTCCAATTTGTCATCTCTAATCACTTCACTATTCGAATAATTTTCTCCTACTTCGTATGCTTTCAGGTCCTGAGGACATAGAAGATGATTGGTTTGGGGTATGAAAGTGAAGAGTTGTGTTACTTGGACTTACCTAGAAAAGTTGCGTCAAGTTATTCCTCTTAGTTAGGCAAGTTGCGTCAAGTTATTCCTTATTTGAGTTTCGTTTCTGCTTTAGAATATAAAACATGTCAGTTAGGCAAGAATCACTTTAGTACGTTTCACTCTAGTATGTTTCCTCGTTGTGTTAAGAGTCGTCAGTTGTAGTTCTTTGATCTTGTTCATACTGACATTTCGGGTCCTTCTAGAGTCAAAAATTTGAAATTTTTTCAGTAATTTGTTATCTTTGTCAATGATTGTTATCGAATGACTTGGTTATATTTAATAAAGGAACGTTTTGAGTTTCCATGTTTTATCCAACTTTTATATTAAATTTTTTGTTCAACTTGGTAATGTATTAAAGTTTTCATTCTGATAATGCTTTGGAGTATACTCGATCGTCTGTGGCTTCTTTTTGTGCTGATCGTGGCATTATTCATTAAACTAGATGTGTCCATACCTCTCACCAAAATGATGTAGTTGAACGCAAACACCAGTACCTTTTAGATGTGGTTCAAACTCTCATGTTCGATATGCATGCCCCTAAACATTATTCGTCATATTCTTCATGCATGTTATTTGATTAATGGTCTCGCCTGTCGGAAGGTCAACTTCCAGTTTGTCAGGGAGCTTGTCAGTCGCACTTATCTCAACAAACACTCTAGCAAAGGACAATCGAACTCTATCAGTCGTGTATTTGTCTGGCCGTAGGGAGATTCCAACTCCGCTAGCCAGCTTCATAATAGCCGGGACACTCTATAGTTGGGGTGAAAGCCAAGGGAACCTAATCCAGATAGGTACGGATGTCAGCCGATCCCGTTCAAAATTAGTAGACGGGTCCCATCTTCTCAGGACAACCAATCTACCATCGGAAGTCCAAGAGCCATTTTGAATCACCCTTTCTAAATCTTCCGACATCCCAAACTTGATGAAATAGAAGTCATTCCCCCTAGAGTATATGTCCATGCTCCCTTTAGGTCTCCACATTCGTAAGGCGAATCCCTTTAGCTGACCGAAGTATCTTCGTGCTCCCATAATGTAGAGGAGAATAGTTTCTTCCAGAATACTTCTATTTTAGCAATGTCGTCCTTAGTGATAGAGATGACCTTTCTTCCTTCTTTAAGACTGGGCGCCACGTAGAGCATCTCAATGTCTTTCCTTGCCAGGTCGGGCCTGCATCGATCTGTCCAGGTGATAGGAGCAACTCCCGAGGTGTTAAAAGCATTAGGAACCCTTTCCGGCATTTTGCCAAACACCTGGGGTGCGTGTTCCGCCACCGATTTTCAAAGGTCTAAGGGAAGGCCGGAGACTCGGGAAGGATTGACCGAAGTCGGATGACGAGAGCCGCCTCCCTTCTCCGTCCTGGGCGGACCTACTTGGGGTGCATGTCGCGCCACAGATGGGGGAACGCACATAGGCGCAGGTGACACACCTTTCCTCGAGTCACTGTCGTCCATCCATCACTGGAGAGAGTCGGAACCTACTGGGAGGCCGCCGGACGCCTCGGCGCCACCGAAGGCAGCCACGGACGTCGGCGCCTGCGGTTCTGGATCCGGATCCAGGAACCAGAGCAGGAAGGGAGGAGAAGGGGAAGAAGAGGAAGACTGGGAGATGGGTGTCGGGGCAGGGGGGAGTGGAGGAGGAGGAGGGAAGCGGGGGGGGGGGGGGGGGGGGGAAGAGGGGCCGACGACTGGATGGCGTAGGAGGGGGGGATCGGGAAGAGAGAGCTGCGCGGAAGTCGGGTGCGCCAGCGCAGGGATCAGAGGCGTAGACATTATATATATTTATATATATATATATATATATATATATATAACTAAAACTACATTGGCAGTATGGCTACCAGTAGCTGGAAGATAGATATATATATATATATATATATATATATATATATATATATATATATATATATTTGGAAAAAGGATAAATTTTATTCCAAAAGCAACGCAATAATCTTACAACATACAATCAGAGTGGGACTCACACTCATCAGATCTCTTAGCATTTACATCAAACTCTATGTTATGGAGGATGTCTATCGGAGGGGTGACTAGGCCCTCAAAGATGCGACGGTTCCGTTCCCTCCATACATGCCATACAGCGGCTGCCAGTCGAACTCGGACGGTCCGGAACCAGTTCTGCCCTCTTCCTTTGCTATCCCGGAGCACAGTGATGATATCCCCAATCCCCTTTCTGGAGTCACAACCACCCAGTACCCTACTTTGATCAGCCCAGATCTGCCAAGACAGGGCACACTCAGAGAAAATGTGCCCTATAGATTCATTCGCTACACTGCATAGCACACACTTAGGGTCTGGAACCGGCACTCCAAAAACACTAAGTCGATCATTCGTCAATAGGCGGCCTAGAAGAAGCTTGTAAACACAAAGTTGCATCTTCCGGGCAAGATCCTTGCACCATATGAATTCATAGTCTGTACTCGGAGGATAAGTGCGCCGAATGAGGTTGTAGCAGCTCCGAAACTGAAAGATTCCAGTCCCCGAAGCGTCTCCTGGCGGCTCCCAAATCCACCGATCAGCAGGCAGACCGGGATCAATAACTACAGAACTAATACTCTCATCCATATCCGCAGTATAACGATAAGACTCAGGTCTCCATTCTCCATCAAAGATAATGCGACGACAAGTCAGCCCCCGACTGTCCTCCTGATGCAGCGGGGCTCCCCTTATATCTAATAGAGATTTTCGATCTATCCAAGGATCCCGCCAGAGGTCCGTGCCAGACCCATCCTTCATGACCCTCCGAATAGCAGATTGGAGAACTCCCCTGTGTCTCAGGATAATCTTGAAAAAGACTGAATGATTGTTGTCAGAAGAACATGTCCAGAAATTGTCCTGTTTCACATATCTGCTATGCATCCAGTCAGCCCAGAGGGACCCCCTATTGATGAATCTCCATGCCAGCTTCAGCGCAGAGGCCTCCCTAATCTCCAGCAACGGCCTTAACCCCACTCCTCCCTCCTTCCTGGGTCTACAGAGCTGCTCCCAGGAGATCGCCTGCATACCACCCCTCCATAAGAAGTCTGCACACATCCGCTCTACTTTCTTGATAGTGGCAATAGGGAGTAGAATGGATTGCAGCCAGAAATGGGCCACTGCCGATATCACCGATCTAACCATCTAAATGCGTCCTCCAAATGATAAACCGGCGGCCTGCCAGCCTTCAACCCTCCGCTGGACATACTCCACCAGACTATGGCAGTCCTGGTCCCGCGCATAGTTGACTGTGAGAGGAACCCCTAAATACTTCACCGGGAGCTCACTCCTCTCAACTTCTAGCGCGTCGGCCCGCTCCTCCTTCTGGGGGCAGAGGGAGCTGAAATACACCATGCTCTTCTCTCTGTTCATCTGAAGGCCTGAGAGTGACTCCAACTCTCCCATAATCTCGGCAATCGTGTGCATACCCTCAGTAGATGGCTGGATGAACACTAAGAGATCATCTGCATAAATAAGGTAGGTAACCGGGGGGTCAATCCGCCTGAACAATGGAACCAGTCTTCCTCGATGTACTGCGATATCCATCAAGCATGTGAAGTATTCCATGACAAGTGTGGATAGGTAAGGGGACAGAGGGTCACCTTGCCTAAGACCACGGTTGCTTTGGAAATACCCATATGGGGTGTCCTGGATGAGGACAGAGAAAGTGGGAGACGTGATACACTCCCGGATCCTCGCTACCTAACGGTCCTCAAACCCCATAGCAGTCATCAGATGACAGAGAAAATCCCTATTAACCATGTCATAGGCCTTCCTCAGATCTAACTTCACACAAGCTTTCTTCCCGCCAGGTTTACTGAAGCCTCTCACCATCTCATGCGCCAGAAGGCTGTGCTTCGCGATCGACCTCCCCTTGATGAAAGGCGCCTGGTTCGGAGAGACTAAGTCCTACATGATCCCCTCCATCCGCCGGCACATAAGGTGTGTAATTATCTTGTAAAGATAATTGCAGCATACAATAGGCCTGAAATCCGCCAACGACGTCGCTCCCTCCTTCATTGGTACAAGTTTCAGAAAGGTGTGGTTCAGCCCCTTCAGCAGTTTTTCTTTGGAGAAGAACTCCTGCACCACCTCAAGGACCTGAAACTTCAGGGTATCCCAATGGCGTTTGTAGAATCCACTGCTAAACCCATCCGGCCCAGGTGCCTTGTTGGGATCCGCCGTCTTGACAATAGATTCCACCTCCTCCAGAGTAACTGGGGCCAGTAGAAGGCTATTCCCATACGGAGTCACCACTCTCTTCGTAACTATATCTGGGAACACAGACAGGTAGTCAGTCTGAAAATATAACTCAGAGTAGTACCTGACTGCCTTGCCTTGTATCTTAGCCGGCTCTCCCACCAGGTTGCCATCCACATCAAGAAGCTGGAAAATATGGTTCCTATGCTGTCTGGTCCGGATGACGTCATAGAATAACTTGAACATCGGTCTCCATCCTTAAGCCAGTAGCTTTTAGCACGCTGGGCCGTGCTAATCTCCTTCTGCAGACGCAAGATGTTGACTTCTCCGATCAGCTCCTTTTCTCTCGCCGCCAGGTCTTCGTTCAGCATATCAGATTGCATGTCCTGCTGGATTGTCCGAAGCTCCGCCTCCTTATCTTCTAATGTAGACTTGGGCAGACCCTTCACCCAGCTACGTAAAGCCTTCTTCGTAGCCTTGAGCCGATGCGCCATGCGATACTGGGCCGTCCCCTCCTGATGGCTAGTGAGCCCCTCCGTAACAGCCTCCAAGTAACCCTCTGAAAGATACCAGCTGTTGTTGTACCTGAAGGGACGAGACTTCACGGGAGGCCGAATAGTGAAGCCGACCCTGATGGGGGAATGGTCACTCGTCCCAGCGGCCAGGCCCTCAGCCGACGAATTGGGGAAATGCCTGAACCATTCTCCGTTGCCTAGGGCTCTATCCAGCTGGCACGCAACCCTATTACGGACTGCTTTGTTATGCCAGGTCCATAAGAACCCCGAGCGAGACAGCCCCTTGAGCCCCGCCTGGAGGAGACATCTCTGAAAGTCATAAAGGATCGGATCAGGAACCGGTCTACCTCCCATCTTCTCCCCTCTGTGAAGCAAGGCATTGAAGTCGCCCATCAACAGAAGCGGCAGGTGTGAGGCATCAACAGCAGCAGCTACCCTGGAAATATCACTCCACAGGGTCTCCCGCCGCCGCCTGTCGTTGTGACCATACTCCGCTCCTAATAAGAACCGAAAGTCACCCTTATTAGCGAAGGAGACGGCTATCAACTGCTTCGTCATTAAGATCAAGTTTCCATCCCAAGACTTTGCATTCCATATGACCCAGATCCGAGCCATGTTACAGATGGCCAAGTTGTGGAGTTGGACCCAGTGAGATGGGGTCCGACGGGTAAGAGTCTTCTCCCCTTTAATCTTAGTCTCCAGCAGGATAGAGATGTCGCACCTCTCTGTGTGCAAGACCGCACAGATCTCCCTCCATCTTCCTAACGAACACGTCCCCCTCACATTCCAGGCGATGACCGCTATTAATTATTACTGGAAAGGGTCCCATGGACATCACCTGGACTGGTACCTGGGGGCAGTACCACATCCGTCGCTATCATATCCTTCTCCCTTCCTGCGGAGGGATCAAGGTGGGGAGCTGTCTGGGAGAGAACAAGCGCCCATGCCGGGTTTTCCACACAGAGCGCCTCCCTTGGGGGGCTCTCACGTAGAGGGCCTGCCCGTCTCTTCCTACTGTAAACCTGCTCCTCAGAAGACCCGCCAACGCCCCTCTCCTCTCTCCAAGGCTGCCATGCCTCTAATAACCATACTCCTCTGTGCCGAGAAGGTAATCATAGTCCCACAAGTGGAGATCGGCTGAGGCGGGATGGTGAGACTCAGTCCCCCGGCCTCCTCCCCCGGTCGGTCACCCTCCTGCATATAATCCTCCGTACTACCTTCCCCGGAAGGAGGCTCCCTCACCCGAGATGGGCCGACACCTCAATAGGGGGCATAATTGGCCCCGACTGTGCTCCTCTGGACGGACATGTGCTGTCTAGATGCCCAAAACAAGCACACTTCGAACACGCAGGAGGAACCCATTCATACTCGACCTTCTGGGTTAGAACCTCTCCAGAAGGCACCTCATACTCCAGTAGACTCGGTAACTCCCCTCCAGTCTGAATCTCGACGAAAATTCGGGCATTCATCAACCTCGATCGGAAGGCTGTAGCTTCATCAGCCTTGATCGGGGTGCCGACCAAACTGGCCAGTCGCATCAACAGAGGAATACTCCAAAAGCGAACGGGGAACTCCGGAAAGCGAATCCAAACAGGGATGACATTCAGGACTTCCCGCTCACATCTCAGATCTTGAGTCCACTCCTTCAGAATGATCAGTCTACCATCAAACGTCCACGGACCACCTTGGAGAATCCTAGTGACATCCTCAGCGAGCTCAAACTTCACATAGAAGAAACCATTTTCTCTAGCAAAGAACTCCATGCTGTCTTTTGGCTGCCAGACTCGCGCCGCATATTCCCGGATCTGTCCGTAGAACGGCTTGCTCCCCAGCACGTACATGACCAACGTGTTCCCAGAAGGCAGACACCTTCTCGATCTCCTCAGCCGGAAAAGAAGTCCTGAAACCACTCCCTACCTTCTTCGGCGGAACATACTCCATAGATGTTGGGCTTTTCGCCCCCACCGGTTTACAGACATCTGCCCAGGAACGTCCCGCTGGCCGGGGGGCCGTTCCCTGGGCGGCTCCAGTTTCAGGGCTGGAAGACCCTGGGCCCTGACCTCCCGAGTCCACTACTTTGCCCTTACCCTTTTCCACCGCGGTCGGCTTGGGACGCCAGCCCACTAATCTTCCAGTAGGCGCCACAGGTCCTCGGGCCGAAGTTCTGAACCCCATTCCCTCCCCAGGCGTTCTCCCTCCCAAAGGACGCGACTTTTGGAGGCTCTGCGTGCCCTCCCCTTGCCTCCCGTCTTGCTCCCCCGACGTCTCGAGACCGTCGTCCATCCACCTCCCTTCGCCTGACCCCCCTGAGAACTGGGTCCAGATCCAGATTGGAACTCCGGAAATATGCTTTCATCGCCGGATCCGCCCAGAACTCCGACTGCCTGACCACCGACTTGCCCACCATCATGGCCGCCGACCACGCCGCTGCTCCGGCCTCTCAGTAGCGCAGCCTTCCCGCGTCCGCTCCCCAAGCCGCCGGCGCCGTCTCCTCCGCCGGCGCCGTCTCCTCCGCCGGCGCCGTCTCCTCTGCTTCCGCTCCCCAGGCTGCCGCTGGCCGCGCCACTCCCGACAACACCCGTCTTTCCACGACCGTCCCCATAATTCCCGCTCCCCAAGTCGCCGCCGCCGGCGCCGTCACCACCGCTCGCCGCTCCGCCCTGGGTCGGCCGGCTCCCGGCTAGGCCGCCGCCGCCTTCGTCAGCGCCGAGGTCCCAGGGCGGAGCCCCCTCCTGGCTCGAACGTGGAAGACCTAGGTCGCCTGCGCCCGCTGCTCCCATCGAGAGGTTTATATATATATATATATATATATATATATATATATATATATATATATATATAAACCTATTATATTCTATTTATTTGAATTATTAACATTATTTTTTGGTGGGAAAACAGCTGTGCAGTGAGTAATTCAATTATTACTAGTTCAAGGATCCCATACCCGAACAATTATGAAACCGAGTAATTTATTCTTGATATATACAAGTTCTGAGAGTTAACTTGGAAAGTCCCAAAAATTGTGTAATAACCTATATATGTTCAAGAACATTACTATACTTAATTATCATGCACAAAGTTTAATTTGGTTCGAGATAGTGGTGTGTTTGAGTGTGTGGAAGTCTACTTATTCCCGAATTTCTCGGGAGTGAAATTGGGAGGCTCACCAATCCTACTTGTACTCAAACCACTCGATGGAAATAATCACAATTATCCCCGTGTAATCTTTCTTTTACAAATTCATTGCTGGAGATTTAGATTCATGTTAATAATAACTTGAACTAAAAGCATATTTACAAAAGAGAAACTAAGAGAATGAATCAAAACTAAAGTAGATAAGTTACCAAGCAAGCATAAAGACTTATCTTGCCAGATCTGCCGAACTGTTCTTTTTTTCCGACCTGATCAACTTTGAAAAGTCGATAAGTTCACATTCTATTGCAATCTGGGGAATCTTTTATGGTGCAGCTTCTTTCCAAATTTTGTACACCATGTTATTCCCAATTGTAAACGGGTAATAGTAGACCAGGGAAAACTAAACTGTTGCTATCTCTAGCATATGTTGGGCAAACTTGTAAGTAGGCAAGTGCATAAAATGTTCTCTTTCTTCTAATGTTAATAATCACATCCTCAATTTTTTGAAATTTATTTGTGTGCATGTCCTGTGTGTCCACATTTTTTGTGACCATATTAAGTTTTTGTTTCTGTTTAATCACTCCCTTTATGTTATATTTTATGCTAATCCCTCTCACTTTGATACAGACACAAGAGAATGTTGAACTCTTCTATCTTGCGAAGTTGAACTTTGCAACAATTTTAGATAAGTAAGATCCATTTTCTACCTTTATAGGTTGTAAAAATGGTATCTAAAATATGTATGTATTTAATTTTGTGCAGCATGAGTAATATGCCTGGTAAAATCCGCCTGATGCCGCCTTTGTCAGTTCCGGTAAATGATGGTCTTATGAATGATATGATCCTGAGTCAAAGACAGGTAAACTTCTGCCTGATATCTGACTTTTGTATCTGCAGTGAACTAATGATATGTACCATCTTTTTCTTGACTTTAGTTACGGAACCTGTCTTTTACTTGTGAAGAAAGAACTATTTCACTTTCATATTCAGTGAACACTGTCGTGTTTTCTCATAATAATGAAAGTTACTTTTTCTTGGGAGCTTCATGTAGTGCCCCGTCCCGCTCAGTCAATCGGAGGAATCGGAACACCGACGGCGTTCGAACTTAGCCTTACAACGGCTGCTCGAAGACATCGCTCGCAGGTGGGGTAGTTTCGGTGAACTTGCCTCATCTTAGCCTTCACATAATAAATCACACGTTTTCAACTTGCACAAGTAGGCTTGATAATAAAAGAGACGAATCCACATAGCTAAAGGGAGTAATCCCGAAGGATCGAATTGAGTTAGAATATGGAAAGGTCCAACGGTTGGCTTAGAGTTGGTGTACGGCGTGCTTTGAAAATGACACTCGGTCCTTCGTCCCGTGGCTTGGGAGAAGGAAAAGTTGGTCTTCGACACAAACTATGAATTAGCCTAAGTCATAGACGTCGCCCGCGTAAATGCTCGATAAAGCATGCACGCTTCCACGATGCAAGGCTTGACATAGCCTTTGCTCGCCCCTTGGGTTAAGTTGTAGGCTTGAGTAAGTTAGGCAAAGTGATGGTGGTCGACCTAAGTCATTCCAAGCACGGTCCTATGAGTTCTACGGCTGGGTATAACCACATAGTCTTACGGTTTCAAGGTCCGTCATATAGAGTATGATTTGGGCGGTGGTGTGTATAGAGTTCAAGTTGGTTTAAGACACGATGTCACGAACTTAGTGTTTTAAGGCACGGGCCACGGTTGAATCATTGAGTTTGGAAAAGTGCTTCAAATAGTTGTTCTTGAGTTTAATGAAATGATAGGGCAAGAAAGAAGAATGCTCGCGACTGGGTCGTCGAGACAAGGTCTCAAATGTGAGAAGTATTGAACTTGGCCCTGAAAGAGATGGTAACACTAGAAGTAGATTGACTGTGTGAGGCGTCAGTTTGAGTCGAGTCTTGCATGGTCATGGACTTGTCGACAAGGTAGAGTTTCCCCGAACGGCAACCCGGGGCCACGGGACCGTTGCGGACAAAGAAAGGAAACAATTACAAAAGCTGTGCTGGGCACAAGTTAGGCAGGGACTTGCAGCGGGGCTCGCTACTCGCGCTGAAAGGGTCCCGTCTAACAAAAGCAAAAGGGAGTCCACAATGGCTCTGGGAGCCAGTGACCAATTCATATAGATGAGTCGGCATGGCGGCGATCCGCGTGTATGCCCTCTGATTGAGTCGAGTATGGTGTTTACTATATCAATGAGTCGAGTCGAATGCGTGCACGATCGGAAGACAATGTTTGGGCCTAAGATTTGGTTGCAATAAAGACACCGTGCTTCGGCACGAGATGTAGCGTCAAGTCTTAAGTTGTCGGCATATAAGTTGCATAAGTTGGTTTGAGTCGTTGGAGTTTAAGTCAGAAAACCGCCGCAAGGCAAAGTTGGTCGAGTGACACTAAGTTCACAAGCCTCGATTGGGCCAGTTGGTGATCAAAGTAGCAAGGGCCGTGGGACGGCGATATGGTTAAGTCACAACTGAGTTGCGAGACACGGCATGATGGGTTTGTAGCACGGTCACATGGAAATGGAGTCTCACCGAGTAGTTGCGTCTTTGATTACGGGCCGAAAGGCAAGCACGACTTGATAGATTAACGTTGTTGTTGCAAGCACGGGATGGTCTAGAGATACAAAATAGGCCAAGGCGTCTGTCCTAAAATTGATCCTAAGACAAGACTAAAAAGACAATTGATAAGAAGGGACTATGTTGCACGAAGTAAATCGAACGTGTTGGTTTTGTATGGGTGGACGAGGAGCTCATTCCACCAGTACAGTTGAGTACTGACACCCACATAGTTTTCATGTGTAGGCGCAGGTAGAAGCTCGTGGCGCGGAGCTCGCTTAGATACGTCGAGGCACGGAGTTCCTTGGCGATTCGAAGCGTGCGGCCGCATGGAGTCAAGACTTATACGGGACATAATGTATGGACGTTGTCTTCCAAAGCATCCGCTGGTTCAAGACATGTATTGAGAGATGAGAGAGAGCTGAGGGACTTGTAATGTGAGATGAGTGAGCCTGAGTGAGCTTGAGAGACTTGTAATCTTGGCCTTGCGCCCCATTGTAACCTTTGTTTCAATATCAATAAAAGACTGTTTTGCAATGACTTGTGTTTTGCTTTCAAATTTTCGCTGCTATTATTCAATGTCTCTGCTTGGGACTTCTGTGCGACGACCCCGTCGCAGCCGCTGTAATCGGCCGTTATGGAACCCGCCTTGCACGAGCGCAATCTAGGCTCGTGCGGCATCACGCCTTAGCGAGGACGATCGCTCCTACGGAAGCGGGGCGTGACACTTCACCCGTTCTAATATGCATTTGCTTCTACCATTTTGCCAACAACGTATCAAGATTGGACTGCAAGATTTTTTTAACTAGATACCCCAATGATAATCGTCTTTCCAATTCTTTTGACATTTGGAAATCTGCCTACCACTACCTTCTAAAGCTGATATTGTCCCCCTAGTGGCAATAGTTTCCTGGAGGGCTCCCTTTCTTGAGCATGGTTACAGGTTAACCAACATTAAGCTCTAAGATATTGGAATCCTCGGAGATGGTTCAGGTTAACTAACATTACTAAAGGCGACCACATAGGCATTTCAGATGTTCTGCCACCTCGCCACCTTTGTTGGCTGTCTTGACCCAGCTTGACTTAAATTTGGAACCTGATGTAGGCCAAATAACTTACAGTTATAGAAATTAAATAATAAGAAAGGAGCAACACTATTTGCCTCCTCAATTCACTTCCCTGGTAACTGATCCATTATTGTTTTCCATAACAGTCCAGAAGGTTGCCGTTAAGTACCTGTAACTCATCCATCTAGCCCACGAGGAATTATCAATAAGCAATTTCCCCAGCATTTTAAGGGCACAACTTTCCTTAATGTCATGCAGTCTTGGAATCCCAAGTCCACCTTTATCTTCCTTTCCTACAGATAATGTCCAACGCATAGTGTGTTTTCCCTCTTTCCACAAGAAGTTAGCACATATCTTATCCAATGTGCTATGGGGTAACTGGAAAGTTTGTAGCTAACTAGCAGTTTATGGCTGTGATGGCAGTTTTGATCAGCTCCAACCTTCCAAAGAGTGAGTTTATCACCCTTGTAGCTTCTTTCTTCTGAATTCTAGCAGGGAGTGACAATCCTGAGGCTTGATGTAATTGCAAGACAATGGTAGCCCAAAGTATTTGACATGTAGTACTCCCTCCTCTTTCCCAAGCTTCCCAAGAAGAAGTCTGTCTGAGTGCTCCAAGAGCTGAAGTAGGCTTTAATTTTACTGGCATTGATGGTCAGGCCTGAAGGAATTCAGAAGTCAGGACTCAGAACTCCTCCAAAATTGGCTAGTAGCTTTGAGGAACAATAAGAGATCATCTGCAAAACATAAGGTGAGAGAGCTCTGGGAGATATATTCTCATGTAGCCTTTTGATGTCCCTTTTTAAAAAAAATTTCCTCACCTATAGACAGTAGGATTGTAAGATACTCTATTACTAGAGTGAGTAGGTCCCCTTGTCTAAGCCTTCTATTGCTACAGATATATCCAGTTGCCTCCCCATGGACTAGAATAGAGAAGCAAGGTGAAGTTATGCTTTCTCTAATCAAGAATATCCATTTCTCATAGAAACCATAACTCTCCAGCATATGGCAGAGAAATCTCCTAAAATGATCTCACAAGCTCATGAGCTAATAGGAAATTGTGAGCTATGTTCTTGCCCTCCATAAATGCAGTCTGATTGCTTCAGATGAGCCCTGACATGATATCATTCTATACATATAGTTGCAACAAGCTATAGGTTTGTAATCTTTGCATCTCTTAGCTCCTCCAATTTTTGGCACCAAAGTGATGAAGGTATGGTTTAATTGTTTTAGGAGAGCACCTTTACAGAAGACCTCTTGGAAGCCAACAGGTCATATTTCACCAGTTCCCAGTGGACTAAAGAATTTGGATGTAAATCCATCTCATCCTTGGGCATTGACGTCATTGCTATTCTTGATGACGAAGTCAATTTCTTGCAAGGTGATGGGCTTCATAAGGTGATCATTTCCTTTCTGTCACAATTCTCTTTGTCATAACTTTGGGTAGACAAGTTTGTCTCCGGACATTATATATAACATTGAAGTACTGGATAGCCTTCATCTTGACAGTGTTAGTCTCCACCCGTTTGTCAGCCTGTTGGTTCAAAAGATCCTTATGCTATTGCTGTTCTGCCTCCCTTTATCTTTGATAGAAGAATCTTGAGTTCATATCACCTTCAATAAAACAGTCACATTTAGCTCTTTGTAAGAGTAATATTTCCTCCTGTGCTAGAGATTTCCTGAGTATCTGTTACCATTCTGCCTTCTCAGTGGCTAATACCTTGTTCAGTGTGTCTGTATTGAGTTTAGCTTGGATGACTGACAGCTTGCTCTGAGCTTCCTTAGACTTCACAGGGGTATTTCTTTTATACTTCTCGAATGTAACTTTGTGCATTTGAGTCTGTATCAAACTATCAATTGAAACATAACATTTCCATGCGCACTGTTTTCCTACTTAGTACAACTGCTTCATAGTTATCCATGGCCGGCCAACATTTGTTATACCAGAATGCCTATTTTTCCTTCCCTCGCTACTATTAAGTTTTAATGTACTAGGGGTATGATCACTGGAGTATCTGTCCAAGTATTCTACTTTAACATTTGGAAATTTGGACTGCCATAAAGTATTACACAGAGCTCTATCAAGTGTACACACAATTGTTCTATTTATTTGCATCCTATTATTCCAAGACCAGTTGGGCTCTTTCTGTCAATATCCATAAGAATTGTTCTAGCAATACGAAGGTTAAAATCTTCCAGAATTCTTGGTGGAACATAGTTCCATCCAATCTTTTCAGACTCAAATAGTGTTGAAATATCCTATCACTACCCAAGGGGTAGTTATAGTTGAAACAGTTTGAATAATGTCCTATCAAAGTTTCCTTCTTTCCAAGGTTCACAGTATCGGTATCAGTATCGGAATCGGTATCGGACTATTTCTATGAGTATTGGTATCAACAATATCGGTAGTATCGACAGTTTCGGATCGGAGTATCGGATTTTTTAGTATCGGAAACAAATAATTATTAATAAATTATTTACATTTAAAACATATATTTTATACATTTAGGCATAATTTTAAGTATTTTCAGTGTTATTTCTTAGTAATGTATAAATTAAATGAAATAATAGTCAACCTTACCGATTGGTTTTCTTCTTTCACATGCTTTTACAACCTTATTATGCTTTAAACCCTTGCTGATTTGTCTTTTTCGTTTAATTTTCTTTGTCGAATTGACCGGAAAAGAGACCCCTAATGTCGGTATCGGTCAATATCGGGTATCGGTCGGTATCGGATCGGGACATGCAAAATCGTATCGGTATCGGCCGATACTTTTAACCATGCTTCTTTCCTCATGAGATTGCTTCCATATACCACAGAAACAATTATATGTAGTCCCCTTTTGTTCTTGATTTCAGCAGAAATAATTTGACTGCATGGAGTTAACATTCTTCCATCTCACTCCAAGAGTTACACAACACCCAAATTCTACCACTGTCAGAGTACTTAATAGTTGTGGAATAACTTCCACCTATTAGGCAATTTCCTCATCATCTTCTCTACTTTATCATATTTAACTTTTGTTTCTACAAGCCTACAATTACCATTTATGCTTGTTCACATGCATAAATATCTCTTCATCTGTCCACAGAGAGGCCCCTAATATTCCATACAATAATGGTCATTTTAATAGTACTTAATCCCTATGTTAGGCCTCAGTTACGTCCTAGAGGATTGGATGCCCTCTTCTTGTGCAAGCTTCTCTTGTGCACTTTTCTTCTTCTTTTCCTTCTTCAAGTTCGGTCACCATGGAGTTCCCCTCTGATTTAGATGTCACGTCCCGATTCGTAGAGTCATTTGTTCACATATTTTATCTCTTGGAATTGATCGTCCTCGCTTGGGTGTGATGCCGTACAAGTCTGGTATTGCACTTGTACAAGGCAAAGATGGTACATAATTGATTTTCTTCAAATAGGAACACATCGCAGCGGCAGAAGCAGATAAATTAAAGTTAGTGAGGACAATCTTTCTCATTGAATAGAAGTACATCACTTCTTTATAGCAGCGGAGATAAAAGGATAACTTGAAGTCACACAGTGATATATAGAACTTTGTTCTCTTTATTGATAACTGAAGAAGAGTACAAGACTTGTATTGAAGTACAATGCTTACAACCAATCTCACTTTACATTCAAAGCCAACTGAACAATGCTACAAAGTTTACATTTGATACTTGGATACATTGGATTACAACTCGATATACCGAATTGGCTTACAACTCACTGGTACAACTGATTACAATGTTCCATACATTATGTCCTTTATAAACAGAAGACATCATCTTGTACAAGGAGAGCTTCTGTATGTCCAACAAATCTTCGATGCCGCGGGACCAATCAAGCCAATCTTCGTGTGTAGAACATCCCAAGCACGAGCATCTGCCCACAAAACGTGGGTCAGCACATCATCTATGTACTGGCGAGCAGAATTTAACCCACTCGCCTAAGCCAACATTTAAGTAACCATTGAAGCAACATTTATTAGAATGATTTTTCTATTTGGGACTTGGCTTCAGTTTACAGTTCATGGGCAATAATCATAGTGAAGCATGTAAACATATCCTTAGCAATACCCATGTGGACGTATCATTATAGCATTCTTGGTGTTATCATGCAAAGACATCATTGAGGCATCGTTAACATTAACAACTTAAACATGTTATGACAATTCTCACTTCAAGCAACTTAGCATGTATGTTATCTTTTGAGCAATGATTATAGCAAGGCATTTTTCTAGCATACTGAATTTAACATGTTAAGCAGGTTCTCATATTGAAAGGCTACAACACAACATCATTTATTTAGCACGTTAAGCACGCAAGTTAAACCGACACAATTATAGAGTATATATCATTTGAGTGATTTCTTACCGATAGCCAACTCCCTCGTACCTGTATTAAATACAGGTTAACTGTTACACTTACTCTGCCTGCACAAAACATTCATTAGCGTGCATCCTTACAACATGATCATTGGTGTTAGTGCACTATTTTCAGACGTTGCCATATAGGACTTCGAAAGGTAATCGGCGTGCTATTCCACCAGGTTGCGAGTCCGAATGGAATGTCCCGATACCACGTACCCTTAAAGTACGTTTACACTTTCCCTATGGTCGGATCGGTCCCCTAACGTCCCGGGGTACCGTCCGAGGAAGCAGTCACCCCCTGTATACAAGTTGTCCCTGACCATGCGAATGCGTGTCCGACTCGATCTTGATCATAAAACACATGGTAAAATATTGAAATAAGTAAAGGCAACAGTGTATCATTCAACTCATCCATGTCGTTTTCAACGACTCATCACTTCCAATATTTCTATCATTTCACTTAGTGATCTCGACGATCCCAAGCGTCATCATTTCTCATTTATTGCTACATTTCTCATTATGTTCCTTCTAAGGAGGAACAAACAGAGTTCATTCATTTCAAAGGGACCTGTAGCATTTCATTCATTTTATAGGAACAATAGCATATTCAATTCATTTCTCATGTATCATTCACGCAACATCTCATTATTCAAGTGATTCATTCATTTTATCAACATTAAGAATAAGGGACATTATCAATTCATTCTCAGGCATCAAGTTACATTCGCAGTTCGAGTGTTATTCGTTCAGCAGTTCAATATTCATGTCTTATTCATTTCAACGATTTCCAGCATAGGCATCTCTATTGATTTAGCAACTAAAGCATCGCATCACAATTATTCAACATTCAAGGTAAGAAACATTAGGGACATATTCATAGCATCACGTTATTCCATTTATTAAGCATGCAGGAATAAGGAGGAAGGAGGACAGTTCTACTTGTCTTGCATAACGGTCTTCCTGCTCCAATCCCACCAAGCGTAGCTCTACCAGCGAGCCACGTTCCAATACCCATTCCGTCTAGCCAGCTAAGAGAGACTGTATCAGTCTCAATTCTCCTGATCTCCAACATAAGTCACGGTCCAACATTTTGATTCCATCCAACAAGCCAACCAAATGCCTCGTGCGGAACGGGATATTACATAATATACCACTCAAAAAAAGTTTCGCCCTCGAAACTTAAGAGAACAACTCATCTTACTAATTCACTTAGTCACAACAAGTACTCATTCAGCTTCAATTCAATATTCATTCAGCTTCAATTCAATATCCAGTTCATCATACTCGATCATTTCGAAATAGCTACCCAACTGTACCACTTAATCCGTCAACGATTCAATCTGTCTTTCTCTTTTTCAATTACTTGTAACTTCTCATTGATTCACCAACATTTTTCTTACATTTTTATCTTGGTCGCAACATATCACTTCGTTTGGATCCATACACACATTTTAGGCGTCCCCAAAGCATATGCATTTCAGCCAAAGTCCGTGCTAGTGCGATAAATTCTTCCCATAATGTTATCTCAGTCGCAACCTATTACTTAGGCTGGATTCATACACATATTTTAGGCGTCCCCAAAACTTATGTACTTCAGCCAACTTACATGTTAGTGCGATTCGATCAGCCACGATATAACTCTCTTTTCCAAATCCGACTTAGCATCATTTCAATTGACTTATCACTTTATTCACTTGCCACAATCACTATCTTCCAGGCCACAACACTTAACATCAGGGACAACTCGGATAAGCTCTCTATCCAAGCATAACATTTCTAACATTCGGTCAAGGGTCCAACATAGAGCCAATCATATCAAGAGTTCACAACATGCAATCATATTCCTTCCCAAATCCAACAATATTTCTTACCGAGGCAATTCATCTTTTCTAAAAGATACAATCTGACGTCACCGACTATCGATTAATCGAGTCAGGGTATAATTCTATGCAACAGTCAAGGTTAACCCAGCTACCCGACTATAGATACCGATCCAACATTCCTGTCATGAGCAGTCAATTCCATCTCATGGGATAATTCACTACTCGATACATACAATTCAAGTCTCATCCCACGATTCCAGTTCCCGCTATAGGCCGACACATAATCCTCAAGGGTCAAACATCTCTAAGGTACACGTTGTAGCATATAATTACAACATATATTCTCGTAGGTCATACTCATCACCATCTCTCGTTCAGCACCACAAGGTTATTCTACAGGTTGCCAACGGTCACCTATTATTCAGTAAATCTCTACGATTGGCTACACTGACAGCTAAACTTAATCATTCAGGTGACTCCCCTAGAGTGGACGGCTACTAGGGATCATGCTAGTTTCTTATTCTCAGGGCCAACAAGCAACCGACAGTTCTAAGGGACTCTACCCAAACCTATGGGTATCAACTCAGTCCGAATAATTAATCGCCATTGTCGGCTTTGCCAACAATTTGTAAGTCATCAACTGGTCGCTATGGTCAAGTCTATCTATCCAGGGTCTTCCTCAAGGAAATAATTCCCACAGAGGCTCATTCTTAGACTTACCCAACGATCGACTAAGATCGATATATCAACATTACGGTCAATCCCAACCCGACATACGATTTTCTTTGTTCTAATACTTCATCAAGTAAATTTCCAACGATTCAATTTCTATTCCAATTCCTTTGTACCTACATAAACCCATAAGCCAAGGCTAACTATTCAAGGATCATCGATTCCGATAGTCTTAACATAACTATGGACTCATACTACTCGATCTGTATGACAGAGTCACACCACTAAGTCACAAGCCAGCAAACTATACCCCCAAACCAACAGTCACATATACCGATATTATCCAACACGTTTGCAATTTCTCAATCCCATTCGTTTCATCAATCATCAAAGTATCTTACGGGCATTCTTAAATCTCATGCAGCAAGGGTCGAGTAGTTTATCCCATTCAATCCGACAATTTATGTATCACTTAACCATCCTCTAGGCAACACCAGTATTCAGAGTCACTACTTTTTATTCTAGTGCAATTCAATTCCTCAGCACACATGCACATATGCAACAACTATCGTTTGGTGATCAAGATGGATTAACATCTATTACACCCTAGGGTCAAGGCACAAATTTCTAATATTCTTTTGGGTCACTGACAATATTTTCAAAACTTTCAGCTTAGCAACCAACTTTGTATTAGCCACATATGATTTGCATCCAACCAATCGAAGTCAACATTCAAATGTTCTAAGCCACAACATTCTCTAGCCAAATCCACTTACCCATATCATACTAACTGTTTTACTAGTCTGAGTCATCACTCGGCTAAACAATTTCTAACCAAGCCACCCGTTACAATTTCTAGAATTCTTGCTTCCCAGCATAACATCACCGTCAAGGGATACTCGAGTCATCTTGCAACAATACATGACTTCCAGCTAAGTCTCGGCACTACCCAGTACCTACAGATAGTCTTATTGCTATCCTATGGAAAGGGTCAACATACATTTCGTTCTGAGGTGGTAGAGGCAAATATACCACTCAGAAACGAAGCCATCCTTAAACGATACCAACCCAATTCTATTTCGGACATTCGTGATCTATAATGATCACAACACTTAGCCAACATCTCGGGGTCTCAATATCACAAGCCAACATTTTTAGGGTCTCAAAAGCACTAGCCAGTACACATGAGTCAACTCACCAGTTCCGTTCAACTCATCCATCAATTACCCTATTCACAATTTATTTCCAACATCACATGAAATTATCAACTTGTTACAACATACATAGCCATTTTTCTTTATTCCCACATTCCAAACAGCATTCACACTATAGCATACTATGACATCGAGTCATTGTTGGATTATTTGTGTCCAAACTAACAACAATCATTCATTCAGGGGCATCACAATATATATAGACTTATTGTATGGAACATACAGTGAGCAGCCAAGAGGGTCAACAAACTTTCAAACACAAATAATATAGGATGATTATAGAACAACAACAGCATAATCGCGGAAGCAATCTTTGATTTAATCGCAGAAGCAACGTTGAGTGATCGCGGAAGCAACTTTGGTTAATCGTCGATGCAACTTTGATTTGAAATGAATCAAAGAAGAGACCAAGGACGTAAAGCCGTGCTCTGATACCAATTTGTCACGCCCCGATTCGTAGTCATTTATTCACATATTTTATCTCTTGGAATCGATCGTCCTCGCTTGAGTGTGATACCGTACAAGTCTGGTATTGCACTTGTACAAGACAAAGATGGTACATAATTAATTTTTTTCAAATAGGAACACATCGCAACGGCAGAAGCAGATAAATTGAAGTTAGTGAGGACAATCTTTCTCATTGAATAGAAGTACATCACTTCTTTGTAGCAGCGGAGATAAAAGGATAACTTGAAGTCACACAGAGATATATAGAACTTTGTTCTCTTTATTGATAACTGAAGAAGAGTACAAGACTTGTATTGAAGTACAATGCTTACAACCAATCTCTTTACATTGAAAGCCAACTGAACAATGCTACAAAGTTTACATTTGATACTTGGATACATTGGATTACAACTCGATATACCGACTTGGCTTACAACTCACTGGTACAACTGATTTCAATGTTCCATATATTATGCCCTTTATAAACAGAAGACATCATCTTGTACAAGGAGAGTTTCTGTATGCCTAACAAATTTTCGATGCCGCGGGACTAATCAAGCCAATCTTCGGGTGTAGAACATCCCAAGCACGAGCACCTGTCCACAAAACATGGGTCAGCACATCATCTATGTACTGGCGAGCAGAATCCAACCCACTCGCCTAAGCCAACATTTAAGTAACCATTTAAGCAACATTTATTAGAATAATTTTTCTATTTGGGACTTGGCTTCAGTTTACAGTTCATGGACAATAATCATAGTGAAGCATGTAAACATATCCTTAGCAATACTCATGTGGACGTATCATTGTAGCATTCTTGGTGTTATCATGCAAAGACATCATTGAGGCATCGTTAACATTAACAGCTTAAACATGTTATGACAATTTTCACTTCAAACAACTTAGTATGTATGTTATCTTTTGAGCAATGATTATAGTACGGCGTCTTTCTAGCATACTGAATTTAACATGTTAAGCAGGTTCTCATATTGAAAGGCTTCAACACAGCATCATTTATTTAGCACGTTAAGCACGCAAGTTAAACCAACACAATTATAGAGTATAACACATTTGAGTGATTTCTTACTGATAGCCAACTCCCTCGTACCTGTATCAAATACAGGTTAACTGTTACACTTACTCTGCCTGTACAAAACATTCATTAGCGTGTATCCTTACAACATGATCATTGGTGTTAGTGCACTATTTTCAGACGTTGCCATATAGGACTTCGAAAGGTAATCGGCGCGCCATTCCACCAGGTTGCGAGCCCGAATGGAATGTTCCGATACCACGTACCCTTAAAGTATGTTTACACTTTCCCCATGGTCGGATCGGTCCCCTAACGTCTCGGGGTACCGTTCGAGGAAGCAGTCATCCCCTTGTATACAAGTTGTCCCTGACCATGCGAATGCGTGTCCGACTCGATCGTGATCATAAAACATATGGTGAAATATTGGAATAAGTAAAGGCAACAGTGTATCATTCAACTCATCCATGTCGTTTTCAACGACTCATCACTTCCAATATTTCCATCATTTCATTTGGTGATCTCGACGATCCCAAGCGTCATCATTTCTCATTCATTGCTACATTGCAACATTTCTCATTATGTTCCTTCTAAGGAGGAACAAACAGAGTTCATTCATTTCAAAGGGACCTGTAGCATTTCATTCATTTTATAGGAACAATAGCATATTCAATTCATTTCTCATGTATCATTCACGCAGCATCTCATTATTCAAGTGATTCATTCATTTCATCAACATTAAGCTTAAGGGACATTATCAATTCATTCTCAGGCATCAAGTTACATTCGCAGTTCGAGTGTTATTCGTTCAGCAGTTCAATATTCATGTCTTATTCATTTCAACGATTTCCAGCATAGGCATCTCTATTGATTTAGCAACTAAAGCATCGCGTCACAATTGTTCAACATTCAAGGTATGAGACATTAGGGACATATTCATAGCATCACGTTATTCCATTTATTAAGCATGCAGGAATAAGGAGGAAGGAGGACAGTTCTACTTGCCTTGCATAACGGTCTTCCTGCTCCAATCCCACTAAGCGTAGCTCCACCAGCGAGCCACGTTCCAATACCCATTCCGTCTAGCCAGCTAAGAGAGACTGCATCAGTCTCAATTCTCCTGATCTCCAACATAAGTCACGGTCCAACATTCTGATCCCATCCAACAAGCCAACCAAATGCCTCGTGCGGAACGGGGCATTACATTAGAACTGTATGTTTTCTGGTCAGATGTAATAAATATTCTCTTCCTCCTGCTGGGTGGAAGTATTCACTGCAACTTGGGTCTTTTTGTTGAGTGTTTGTCAGGAGGGTGTCCACAGACTCCTCCTGGACCACTCCAGTTTCTAATGCAAGTGGCTGGCTAGCAGCTATTGAATGGAGCTCCGAGTTTGTATCCTGCATATTAATGCATAATTAGTAACCCTGGTATCCTCTACTTCAGGTTTCCCTTCCTTCTCTAGCTCTACTTCCACTATAGGTTGGGTTTGATTGAGATCTTGTGTTTTTTTTCATCTTTCCCTGTACCTTCTCCTGTCACCTGCCTTCCATCTTTTCCTCCCACTACTAACACTTAAGTAGAGCTTGGAAAAAGTAGCCCCCACCCCATGAGGCAGAGTTTGAGATGGGAGTACAGGGAACCTTCTCTTTACTCACTATAAACTCTTAGGATTCATCTCAACTCGTAGGGGACCACCACTTTCCAAAGTGGAAGTGGTGGTCCTCAAGGGTGAGATCTCATTTGGATGGTTACCCTCTTCTTTCTCCTCTTCTTCCTACTGTAGACTAAAATTTCACGCCCCCCCCCCCCCCCCCCCCCCCACCAAAAAATAAAAATAAAACACACACACACACACAGACACACACAGACACAGCCCTATTGTCCTCAGCATGGTTTAAAGTATCGGCCGATACCGATCCGATACGGCCGATACCGATACGGTTTGGCATGTCCCGATCCGATACCGACCGATACCCGATACTTACCGATACCAACATTGAGGGTCTCTTTTCCGGTCAATTCGGCAAAGAAAATTAAACGAAAAAGACAAATCATCAAGGGTTTAAAGCATAATAAGATTGTAAAAATATGTAAAAGAAGAAAATCAATCTATTATATGTAAACCAATCGCTAAGGGTGATTACAATGTTATTTAATTTCAAAAGTACTACGAAATAACACTGAAAATACTTAAATTATGCCTAAATGTATAAAATATATGGTTTTAAATGTAAATAATTTATTAATAATTATTTTATTCCGATACCAAAAAATCCGATACTCCGATCCGAAACCGCCGATACTACCGATATCGCCGATACCAATACTCGTAGGAATAGTCCGATACCGATTCCGATACCGATACTGTGAACCTTCAGCAGTACCCTACATTACCCTCTTCAACAACCCTATTCCTACCCTCTTCCATACCTACACTATCTAACTCCCCATTATCCTCATTCCTCCTTTGCCCTACAACCCCATCAGCCACCACCTCCTTTCTCCTGTGGATTTCTTTGTCCTTCGTTGGTCAGTGCGTGATTAAGTGGCCAAAAGTTTTACAATGGGTACAAGAGGGTGGAACACATTCATACTCTACCTTTTTGTTCCTTCATAGTACCATCTAGGAGTTGCAAGGAAATCCTCTGTGGGAGGTCAACTCCAATAGTGATCTCTACAAAATATCTTACATACACAAGCCTCTGTAGCTTGGCAGTAAGCCAGTTCATATGAAGGGGCTTACTTATGATGTATGATGCTTGCTAACCTTCGTAGTTTTTGTTGGTTTCAGTATGTCAAGTTCAAATGAGGACATCTTACAGAAATGGGAATACTGTTTAACAGTTCCCTCTCCATACCTGACTCTGGGGCCATTACCTAGGACTACTAGTCTACTATTAGAGAGCCAAGGGCCTCAGATAGGACTCTTTGGCACCACTGCTACCAAATTCCTAGAACAAAAACCCATTTTCTCTAGAGAAGACAAAAAGAGAGCATTTGGGTTTCCATTTCCTCCTGGTAAAAGCCTTTATATGAAGATATAATGGTCTATTCCACACAATATTGACCATCAATGTGTTTTGCCATAAGGATGCAGACTTTTGGATCTCCTTGTTGAGTACAACTGCAACCTTTCTTCCTCCCTCGTGGCTTGGTTTAGGAAGTGTTTGGTTGGCTATAATTGGAAATGCATGCAACATTTGTTGCAACATTTCCATCAATTCGAATGTTTGGTTTAATGTAGATGGTGGAATTGGTGCAGAAAATGTTGCATCATTTCCTCCAACTACCGCAACACCACTTGCAACAAATGCAACACCATTTGCATCATTTCAAATGATTCTCTCTTCATTCAATGTAGAACAGTCACAACCAAACAATGAATTACCATTTATGTAACAACGATTTCAACCATGCATACTAAGTACATCATTCCAAAGAATGAATTTGTAATTCCCGCAACATCATTTAAATGCAACCAAAAAATAGACTGCAATACCACTTGCAACAACAAATGCTACATGCAACATATTTTGCATAGGTTTTCCATTTGCGGGCAATCAAATAGCTCCTAATTGTCCCTCATTGTAAGGTAATTCGCACTCCAGATTTTCTGATCTTGTATTTTTGTATGAACCAGACCATGCAATAGGTGGTTTGAAGAGAATGCCTGAGGCTCTCTATTTATAGCTATAGATCTGATTCTTTGCCCAGCTGGTCCCCTGTTTTACCTTGCATTCCTCTGTCCTGCCGTAGAGTGCTCTCCTTTTGATATGTATTGGTTTATGTCATTATGCCATGTTTAGGACTTACCTGTTGGACGAGTTGATACTGTCACACCCCGACCCGGAAAATCGTTCGTCCTCGCATCGATTTCACCCGAGTTGATCATCCTTGCTGGGGCATGATGCTGTACGAGTCTGGAGTTGCACTTGTACAAGGCTAGATGATTTAAATTCTTTAAAATTGTTATCGCAATTCAATATCCGCAGCGGAAGAAAACAAAGTCACATTGAAGTTACTCAGATTATACGAAACAATTCTCTTTATTCAATAAGCAGCAGAATTACAAAGGCTTTCAATAGCCCAATTGAATCTGCTAGATTGGCTTACAATACTCATGATCTCTCTAACCCAGAAAGGATTTCATCGTTCCATACATCATGTCTTCTATATCTCGGCCGCATCTTTCTGTTGCTAAGTCCGAGCGTCAATGTGGTCGCACGCTTCAAAACGCTATGACATTACATGCCTCAGCGCGTCCAAGCGAAACTCTGCCGCGAGCAAACCATTCTTTGCATCCTACAAGCAATCTAGTGAGGGATCAGTACTAATCCTCTCGCGTATTGATAAGACCCACTCTACTAAACCGACACTAAGTAATGTCTTGAATCATACAGCTTAATTTAGTGATCTTTCTATCTTTGCCTTGGGATCGGTTTCATGGCATATTCGAAAACAGTAAAACATGTATTTTATGGCAAACATGTTATTATTGATTCGCGTAAGTAAACATGCAACGTTGATATAACTCGTGTTGTTTCTTGGCGACTTCTTATCAACATCAACGCACTCACCCATGTGCCGATGCAAGGTGAATTCTACTATTACTTTCCTTGGCGGGCTGGACTTTCTTTCAATTGAAAATCATACATTCAAGAAAGCCTTTGTGTACTCAATCAAAAGAACAATAAAGCTTCATGTTCTCCTGCTCGGAGAATGCGACCTGAGATCAAAAACTGCTCGTAAGAGGTCACGGATTGCCTGGAGTGAGGCAGGATAGATTGGAATCACTCCCACTTTTTGTTGATTACCCCAAAAATGGATAGTCATGCTAACGACGGAAGCTAGAATCAGTCACGAGGAAAGTCATCTTGGTTGACCACTGATCAGAGATTACACAACTTTACCGAATTGGGGTACCTATAGTATAGGTTGCTGTTCTACTTTGTTCGCGGTCTTACCCGCTCCTTTTAGCAGAGGTTGTTATAAATGATCTCTTTGTGCATGATTTGTGTACATGCACTATTCAGCTCACCGTCCCTTATCTATATGAAGGTCACTGGCTTCTCTGTGCCAAAATGAACTATATTCTCATTGGCATTGCGACGCTACCCATTCAGCCTAGGTTGCAATCCTTACTGAAGGTCCCGCAATACCTCGTGCTCCCATGGCACGATAATCGTTCCTCCTAGCCGAACAGTCCCGGCGTCCCGGTGATCTTGTTCGAGGAAACAAACCCATGCACGGGCAATATACTCAAGTCCATTTGACCATGCAATATGCGTCTAACTCATACAACCAAATATAGTCTGAGTTCGAAACTCAGATTTCACATCATCTTACATTTCTCATATCATCTTTCATTTCTATTCTTTCTTTCAATGTTCTTACTCTTTCTTTCAATGTTTCATCACCTCGATTCAATGTTCAAATAAACGACCTGCAGTTCCCAAATATTTCCAAGGCAGCATACTACATTTGACAGTTCCATGGCGTTTGTGCCACAACTGCTTACTTCGCACATGTAGTATATCTTTCAGTGTTCTATGACTTAACGTTCATTATTATGTCAATCGTGCATTTGATGCACGTCTCGACTCAATCTTTTCAATGTAGTAGACTTATGTTCTTTCCCTCCGACTCGTGCACTTGAGGCACGCCTTGATAGAGTATTCAATGTTCTATAGCTCGTGCGCTTAGGCACTCGCCTCAATATAGTGTTTCAATATTCTAGCCTTCTAACTCGTGCGTGGGTGCATGCCTTTGATAGATGTTCTACGACTCATGCCTTGAAGCACATTTCGATTCAATTGTTCAGTGTCCCGTGACTCGAGCATTTTATGCACTCGTCGATACAGTTATCTCATGTTTCATTTCGATTCATGCACTTGATGCACGTTTTTCTTCAATGTTCTTAGTGTTCGACACGTCCTATAAATTCTCTCATTCGAGCCATGACCGTGGACTCGATCGTTTAACTTAACATGCAGAGGTACATTTTAATTAGGTATGACGGAGTAGGAAAAGGGTCAAAGTCCTCCCAGCTTATGCCGATACACCTGATCATTTTGCCGAGCTGATGCGGCTTGATTCTTTAACTTCGTTACACGGCCAACTCTTCTGACTTAGCCATTCGAGCACTTTGTGCTCCGTTGAACTACCCGACTACTTCGGCCTACCGTGCCTATGTCTCAGTTCGTTGCAAGGCGTTGCTCTTGTTTCCGCAAACTCCGTTACAAATAAGGCAAAAGATCAAACTCTTGTAATTCAGCGTAAAAGCTTAGCCTGCACATGAAACCAACTAAAATCAATACTTGTTCGAATTAGACTTATCATCTCTTCGAGCCAACTTAGCACTTGCATCGATTTGTATCGATACTTCATCGGGTCAACTTAACTTTTTGAGTCAACAACTCAGCATAATATACCGTGCGGAACGGGACGTTACATAATATACCACTCAAAACAAGATTCATCCTCGAACCGAAACTACCACTCAATCAAAGTGTTTCTCTCAATCGTTTTACGGCCCCATTCCACTAATGATGTTTTGTTTCAAACATTCATTCAAGCTTTCATTAACATACCATAATATTTTCTTCTAGCTTAATTTGAATTCTGTATACAACTTAGTTTGAATCGTACACATATTTTAGACGTTCCAGAAATATATGTATTTCGGCCAAGTTCAGTGGTAGAAAATTGGAACAAAGCTAACATGTAAAATTTTCAATCCTCTAATACTTGTCTCGTATTCTCGATCGAACTTGATCTCTAGTGACCGTTCTCAAAATTCTTTCGCATATGCATATTCCATACATACGTGATCATTCAACAAAAGTCGCGGTACATGACGCGACTAAAAATCGCACTTTCGATTTCCTATGTCTCGTACTGACTATCAATTTTATGCGTTGTGCTAACCCGTCGCGCATCCGTTCGCAACGTGTCTTCACAATGCCTTTGCGTTCGAAGTCGTTGCCCAACTATTTCTGAAGTTTCACCTTATAACTCATCTCGATACTATTTCCCTTTTGTTGAACTGTAATTGCATCAACATCCGGGACTACCCCCACTAGGTGACTTACCTAGACGCTGTACCTAAATTCTTCCGACATAACTTTTAAATTGACGTTGCATAAAGGCTACAATCTATCCGACACAAAAGTTCAATTCGAGTCGACGATGCTCAAAGGCAACAATCGCTTTGACTCGAAGGTCTCTACGATGCGTCTTATGTTCAATTCCTATCGAGTAGAAAATTCCTAGCCAAATTTCCAATCCAAATTTAACAACGCAATCCGAGCGTCATTTCCTTATCCCGTGCTCTCGCACATAGCAAGATTTTCAAAATCGCTTATTCGCATTGCTAAGTTCGTCTGTGAATTTCTATTTCGATCGTCAACCAACATAATCATTCAAGCATTCATCCGACCAATCCTCAAAATCCGACTATATCATTCTCAGCCGAAGCTGTTCGTTCCATCAATTCTTGAAACAATTATTCGATCGCCTAGACTTATCATCAATATGCACTATTTATATGAATCCTTGACGCAATTCCTTATGCGACATAAATTGGGTCATCTTATTGTCTCCAACATATACTAGGAGCCATACTATTTATTATTTTGGAGCCAAAACACGTTCCGACGATTTTCACTTATGATTTGGCGATCAAGTTTTCTAGGGTCCGTTGACCTGAAGCTACGCTCGATAATTGTGGATCATTAACGAAGGACAGTTATTAGGAGCCATACTATTTATTATTTTGGAGCCAAAACACGTTCCGACGATTTTCACTTATGATTTGGCGGTCAAGTCTTCTAGGGTCCGTTGACCTGAAGCTACGCTCGATAATTGTGGATCATTAACGAAGGACAGTTACTAGGAGCCATACTATTTATTATTTTGGAGCCAAAACACGTTCCGACGATTTCTATGGAACTCTACCCTAATCCGAACATAATCATTTCTATCTGCGTAACTGAGACGCAACAATCCTTCGAATAATTCATGCACTACCAATGACAATTCTGCAATTCACGAAACATCTGCTCGTATTGAGTTCGAGTTTATCTACCAACGGTTAACATCAGGGATGCTATATGCATCGAAACAATCGGCGATGACTTTATAGTCTTGCCCTGATCAATCACAAAATTTATGATCAACCAGTTCGACATTCTCGTATTGCTATTTACAAAAATCTCGATATCGTAGGCCGCTCCATTTTGTATTCTCACATCGTGCTTTCGTTTCCTTGCGTATCAATTTCGATAATGCGAGGGTTAACTTTGAATCTGTATTAACGTCAACTTAACTCGCGTCGCATACATCCAAGTTCACAACGAACTTTTCTATACGCATCACATCGTTTCCCGATTTGTCGCATCCCGCTATATTTCGATCGCGTAACCGAGTTACTGATTATCCAACATCGAATTCTCGAGTTACACGATCATACCCTCTAAGTTTTATGCGATTCAGTCGTACTCAAATGAGTTTCGTGTCAACATAACCAAATATTTTCTTAGGCACGATTATCTGTATCAACCAACATTTCATCGAGCTCGTAATTCGTGCGATCCGATTATAACTTCAAGTTTCCTATCCCTTCGATTTGATTATCGCCTCGCAGCATAATCGTTTCGCTAGTCTCAAACATTCGACCGACTTATAATTATCGTCCGATGTATCATTCATTGATACAAGTGCACGCCTAATCGTTCTAATCGATTATCGAAGAACACTTGCATCAACATATCGTCATACAAATTTTCATCTCGGTACTATCCCGTCCGTTGCGGACAAACCTTCCGCAATTCAAACAAGGTATCGATACAATCTATCGCACAAGTGGTATGACATATACCACTCTGAAATCAAGTCATTTCTCTCACATCATACTCGGTATGAATCAAAAATCTATTCAGACTCGCTATCCTACGGTGATCATGCCGATCATAAACGTAACTTTCGAATAAATCAAAATCCTACACAACTCAGCCAATTTATACATTCGTCAACTCAAGTTCGGCGCGCAACTGAATCGATTCTTTCCTATCGAATTATGATTTTTAGTTCCACCCGTTGTATCTCGTGTAACATTTCATTTTCGACATTCAAGTCATTATTCGAATCCGTTCAACACATTCGATATTAACTTTCTTGTTCATATACAATGCATCATCTTACCTATGTTACCTGGACTCGGGTACGGGTGTCGGGTACGGGTACATATCCAAGAGTCGGGTCCTTCAAACTCATAATTGAAGGACACACATACTCGGCTAAAAAGGATCCAAATTTTGGGTATGGATACGGGAATATGACTAAGGTTTCGTAAAAAGATAACCTGTAATTGTAAATAACTAGTAAACTTTACTCAACTAGTTGAATAAGTCCCTAAGGGACCGTCCCTTCAGCTCTCCTACTACTTAACTACCAGTCTACTATATTAAAATAAACTATCTACACCATTACCACATTAAAATAAACTATCTACATCATTACCACATTAAAATAAACTATCTACTTCACTACAGTCTTTCGATTGTCACCATGAAGGATCCAATTGTCACCATGGAGGATCGGATACGGATTCCATACCCATACCCATGTCCTAAAGGGTCGACACGGGTACTTCTCCTTAAAGTGGAGAGTACGAATAACATAGCATCTTACTTATCAATTTGTTGCATTCATGCAACAACATCTCACAACTTGCCGCATTGGTGCAACCAATATCCCACAACTTGCTGCACTTGATGCAACTAACATTTTTCATTCAACTTGTTGCATTGAAACAACAAACATCTCAATTCACATCTCACGACTTGTTGCAATTGCAGCAACAAACATTTCGCGGCTCGCTTAATGCAACCAACATTTCACGACTTCTACTCGACAACATTATGTAAATTTTGAATCACTTGTGGCAAAATACGCAACATTGTATTAGACTTATTGTATGGAACATCCAGTGCGGCATCGAGTAGAGTCAATAGTCATTTGATCGTGGTATGCAACTTTTGGAATTGAAACAAAATAAAGCGTCTTGAAAAATTTAACCTAGAGCTCTGATACCACTTTCTCACGCCTCGACCCGGAAAATCGTTGGTCCTCGCATCGATTTCATCCGAGTCGATCGTCCTCGCTGGGCATGATGTTGTACGAGTCTGGAGTTGCACTCGTACAAGACTAGATGATTTAAAATCTTTAAAATGGTTATCTCAATTCAATATTCGCAGCGGAAGAAAACAAAGTCACCTTGAAGTTACTCAGATTATATGAAACAATTCTCTTTATTCAATAAGCAGCGAAATTACAAAGACTTTCAATAGCCCAATTGAATCTGCCAGATTGACTTACAATACTCATGATCTCTCGCCTAGAAACGATTTCATTATTCCATACATCATGTCTTCTATATCTCGGCCGCATCTTCCTGTTGCAAGTCCGAGCATCAATGCGGTTGCACGCTTCAAAACACTATGCAGTTAAAAACCGTTATATATCGGTTATATAACCGATATATAACGGTATCGGTTCGAAACCGATTTTTTTGGAAAAAAATCGGTCAATTATCGGTACCGATATTATCGGCCGATATGACCGATATATACTGATATATCAGTTTTGAAAAAAAATCGATATAGCACAGTTAGGTTTAGTAAAACACAAAGGGGTGCGGGAGAAAAAACCGATAATCAAAGTTAAGTTTAGTTAAATCACTGATATATCGGTTTTGAGGCTAATAATGATTAATAGATGTTGAAACTTGAAATTTGAATTGAGATATTTTTTGTTTTCATATTAGTTGAACCATTTTGAAGTTGTACTGTTTATATTATAATGTTGGTTTGGGTATGAATCTTTTAGTTTTAATGCTTTAAGAATCTCTTCTTGCATATTTTATAATAGGTAACTATTAAGTTATGCAAACCGATATTTACTGTTATAAATTCGATATATCGGTGATATATCAATAATTCTACTGGACCGTATCATGAAAAAGCCGTTTTTAACTGCATAGGCATTACATGCCTCAGCGCATCCAAGCGAAACTCCGCCGCGAGCAAATCATTCCTTGCATCTTGCAAGCAATCTAGTGGGGGATCAGTACTAATCCTCTCGCGTATTGATAAAACCCACTCTACTGAACCGACACTAAGTAATGTATTGAATCATGCAGCTTAATTTAGTGATCTTTCTATCTTTGCCTTAGGATCGGTTTCATGGCATATTCGAAAACCGTAAAACATGTATTTTATGGATAACATATTATCATTGATTCGCGTAAGCAAACATACAACATTGATATTTCGTGGTGACTTCTTATCAACATCGACGCACTCACCCTTTCCCCGATGCAAGATGAATACGCCTACCATCTTTCCCTGTCATGTTATAAGTGATCTCTTTGAGCAGGATCTGTGTACCTGTACTATTCAGCCCACCGGCCCTTATCTATATGAAGGTCACTGGCTTCTCTACGCCAGAATGGACTATATTCTCATTGGCATTGCGACGCTATCCATTCAGCCTAGGTTACAATCGTTACTGAAGGTCGCGCAATACCTCGTGCTCCCATGGCACGAAAATCATTCCTCCTAGGCCGAACAGTCCCGGCGCCTCGGTGATCTTGTTCGAGGAAGCAAACCCATGCATAGGCAATATACTCAAGTCCATTTGACCATTCAATAAACATCTAACTCATATAACAAGCATAGTGTGAGTCCGAAACTCAGACTTCACATCATCTTACATTTCTCACTCATCTTTCATTTATATTCTTTCTTTCAATGTTCTCACTCTTTCATTCAATGTTTCGTCACCTCGATTTAATGTTCAAATGAACGACCTGCAGGTCCCAAACATTTCTAAGGCAGCATACTACATTTGACAGTTCCCTGGCGTTTGTGCCACAACTGCTTACTTCGCACATGATGTATATCTTTCAATGTTCTAATGACTTAACGTTTATTGTTATGCCAATCGTGCATTTGATGCACATCTCGACTCAATCTTTTCAATGTGGTAGCTTATGTTTTTTCCCTCCGACTCATGCACTTGAGACACGCCTCGATAGAGTATTCAATGTTCTATAGCTCGTGCGCTTACGCACTCGTGTCGATATAGTGTTTCAATGTTCTAGACTTTTAACTCGTGCAAGGGTGCACGCCTTTGATAGATGTTCTATGACTCATGCCTTGAAACACGTTTCGATTCAATTGTTTAATGTACCGTGACTCGTGCATTTGATGCACTCGTCGATACAGTTATTCCATGTTTCTTTTCGGTTCATGCACTTGATGCACGTTTTTCCTCAATGTTCTTAGTGTTCGACACGTACTGTAAATTCTCTCATTCGAGACATGACCGTGGACTCGATCGTTTAACTTATCATACAGAGGTACATTTTAATTAGGCATGACGGAGTAGGAAAGAAGGGTCAAAGTCCTCCCACCTTATGCCGATACGCCTGATTATTTCGCCGAGCCGATGCGGCTTAATTCTTTAACTTCGTTGTCCGGCCAACTCTTCTGACTTAGCCATTCGAGCACTTCGTGCTCCGTTGAACTACTCGACTAATTCGGCCTACCGTGCCCATGCCTCAGTTCGTTGCAAGGCGATGCTTTTGTTTCGGCGGACTACGTTGCAAATAAGGCAAAAGATCGACCTCTTATAATTTAGCGTAAAAGCTTAGCCTGCACATGAAACTAACTAAAATCAATACTTGTTCGAATCAGATTTATCATCTCTTCGAGCCAACTTAGCACTTGCATCGTTACTTCATCGGATCAACTTACAAGGCGATGCTTTTGTTTTGGTGGACTCCGTTGCAAATAAGGCAAAAGATCGACCTCTTATAATTCAGCGTAAAAGCTTAGCCTGCACATGAAACTAACTAAAATCAATACTTGTTCGAATCAAATTTGTCATCTCTTCGAGCCAACTTAGCACTTGCATCGATACTTCATCGGATCAACTTAACTCTTCGAGTCAACGACTCAGTATAATGTACCGTACGGAGCGGGGCATTACATAATACCACTCAAAACAAGGTTCGTCCTCGAACCGAAACCAACACTTAATCCAAGTGTTTCTCTCAATCGTTTTACGGTCCTATTCCACTATTGATGTTTTGTTTCAAAAATTCGTTCAAGCTTTCATTAACATACCATAATCTTTTCTTGTAACTCATTTTGAATTTAGCATACAACTTGGTTTGGATCGTACACATATTTTAGGCGTTCCAGAAATATATGTATTTCAGCGAAGCCCAGTGGTAGAAAATTGGAACAAAGCTAACATGTTAAATTTTCAATCCTCGAATACTTGTCTCGTATTCTCGATCGGAGTTGATCTCTAGTGACCGTTTTCTAAAATTCTTTCCCATATGCATATTTCATACATACGTAATCATTCAACAAAAGTCGTTGCATGCGACGCGATTAAAAATCGCACTTTTGATTTCCTATGTCTCGTACTGACTATCAATTCTATGCGTTGCGTTAAGCCGTCACGCATCTGATCGCAACGAGTCTCCACAACGCCTTTGCGTTCGAAGTCGCTGCCCAACTCATCTCGATACGACTTCCCTTTTGTTGAACTGCAATTGCATCAACATCCGGGACTACCTAGACATTGTGCTTAAATTCTCCCAACACAACTTTTAAATGGACGTTGCACAAAGGCCATAATCTATCCGACACAAAAGTTCAATTCGAGTCGACGATGCTCAAAGGCAATAATCGCTTTAACTCAAAGGTCTCTACGACGCGTCTTATGTTCAATTCCTATCGAGTAGGAAATTCCTAGCCAAATTCCCAATTCAAATTTAACAACGCAATCTGAGGGTCATTTCCTTATCCCATCTTCCCGCGCATAGCACGATTTTCAAAATCGCCTATTCGCATCACTAAGTTCATCTGTGAATTTCTATTTCGATCGTCAACCAACATAATCATTCAAGCATTCATCCGACCAATTCTCAAAATCCAACTATATTATTCTCAGCCGAAGCTGTTCCATCAGTTCCCGAAACAATTATTCGATCGCCTATTATCATCAACATGCACTATTTATATGCATCCTCAACGTAATTCCTTATGCGGCATAAATTGGGTCATCTTATGGTTTCCAACATTCACTTATGATTTGGCGGTTAAGTCTTCTAGAGACCGCTGACCTGAAGCTACGCTTGATAATTGTGGATAATTAACGAAAAACAGTTACTACGAACCATGCTATATCTTATTTTGGAGCCAAATCACGTTTCGACGATTTCCGTGGGGCTCCACTCAAATCCAAACATAATCATTTCTATCTGCGTAACTGAGGCGCAACTATCCTCCCAATAATTCATGCACTACCGATGATGATTCCGCAATTCACGAAATATCTACTCGTATTGAGTTCGAATCTATCTACCCACAGTTAACACCAGAGATGCTATACGCATCGAAACAATCGTCGATGACTTTATAGTCTCGCCCTGATCAATCACAACGTTTATGATCAACCAGTTCGACATTCTCGTATTACTATTTACAAAAATTTCAATATCGTAGGCCGTTCCGTTTTGTATTCTCACATCGTGCTTACGTTTCCTTGCGTATCAATTTTAATAGTGTGAGCGTTAACTTTGAATCTGTATCAACGTCAACTTAACTCGCGTCGCATACATCCAAGTTCACAACGAACTTTTCTATACGCATCACATCGTATCCCGATTCGCCGCATCCCGCTATACTTCGATCGCGTAACCGAGTTACCGATTATCCAGTATCGAACCTTCGAGTTATACGATCATACAGTCTAAGTTTCACATGATTCAGTCGTACTCAAATGAGTTTCGTCTCAACAGAACCAACTATTTTCTTAGGCGCGATTATCTGCATCAACCAACATTTCATCGAGCTCGCAATTCGTGCGACCCGATTATATTTCCAAGTTTCCTATCCCGTCGATTCGATTATCACCTCGCAGCATAATAGTTTCGCTAGTCTCAAACATTTGACCGACTTAGAATTATCGTCCGACGTATCATTCATTGATACAAGTCCACGCCTGATCGTTCTAACCGATTATCGAAGAACACTTGCATCAACATACCGTTATACAAAATTTCAATTGAGTCTCGGTACTATCCCGTCCGTTGCGGACAAACCTTCCGCAATTCACACAATATGTCGATGCAATCTATCGCACAAGTGGTATAACATATACCAGTCAGAAATCACCTGGCTTCTCTGCGCTAGAATAGACTATATTCTCATTGGCATTGCGACGCTACCCATTCAGCCTAGGTTGCAATCCTTACTGAAGGTCTTGCAATACCTCATGCTCCCATGGCACAATAATCATTCCTCGTAGGCCGAACAGTCCCGGCGTCCTGGTGCTCTTGTTCGAGGAAACAAACCTGTGCACAGGCTATATACTCAAGTCCATTTGACCATACAATACGCGTCTAACTCATACAACCAAACATAGTCTGAGTCCAAAACTCAAACTTCACATCATCTTGCATTTCTCATATTATCTTTCATTTCTATTCGTTCTTTCAATGTTCGTACTCTTTCTTTCAATGTTTCGTTGCCTCGATTCAATGTTCAAATGAACGACCTGCAGGTCCCAAACATTTCCAAGGCAGCATACTACATTTGACAGTTCCGTGGCATTTGTGCCACAACTGCTTAATTCGTACATGAAGTATATCTTTCATTGTTGTATGACTTAACGTTCATTGTTATGCCAATCGTGCATTTGATGCACGTCTCGACTCAATCTTTTCAATGTGCTAGACTTATGTTTTTTCCCTCCGACTCGTGCAACTCGTGCCATGGGGTCGGCGCCTGCGCAAGAGAGAGGACTGGTAGGGAGTTTTGACATAGATATTGGACCAGACAAAGTAATGGAAGTCGACAGGGACAGACATTCGGCAGGGGAAGCGCGGGTGAACTTCACGAAGGAATTTCAACCAGGACAACCTATAGTGTTTCAGGCAAGGAGAAACAAATCTTCAAAAGGGCGACATGGTGGGAGCCATGGAAATCAGAAAGGAGGAAGCGACGAAAGCAGACAATGGAGGGAGGAAGCTCTGAACTAGACGACAATACGAGTAGGAAGCATCACGCGGTGCTAATCAGAGAGGACACACATTGATCTTCGCTGGGAATAACAAATCTAGGTGTGTCTGAACTTTGCAGAGACAACCTGAGATGGCAAGGTCATTGTGATGAAGACGTAGCGGTAGGTAGGGCTGTAGGGCTTCTCGGCATAGAACTTGAAGATGGAGTTGGACAGCTGGAGCATGCTAATCCCCCTATTGGCGGCTCTAGAGATGTGGAGGGGCAAACTCAATATATTTAAATGTCTATTCTTTCATGGAATGTGCGTGGTGCTTGCTCGATGGGGAGATGGTGGGAAATTAGAGATGATGATAAGGGAAGCGTGCTCTATCACAACGCTATTGGAAACTAAAATGAAGTCCCTACGTATGATAAAACGTAGGTCACAACTACATTTGGACCAGGCCCATAACCTGGACTTATGTGGGATGGCACGCATCTGTGTGAGTTGGGATAGTCGGGTCTGGAATGGGCAGTTTAGTTACTTATCGGAACAATTGATAGCCATTGCATTCTCGAACAAAGGTGGAATGTATTTCATCTTTGGGGCGGTGTACGACAATAATGACAGGCGTGTTAGAGAGGGCTTGTAGGAAGAGCTAACTCAGGTGAACATTCGGGCTGAGCGTCAGTATCAGTTACCTTTGTTCTTGATAGGAGACTTCAACGCTATACTATTCAGCATTAAAAGGTAGGGGGTCGAGTGGTCCCGGATCGTATTTTGCAGGACTTTCAGCAGTGTCTTCTACGAGACGGGTCATCTTTGGTCCTGGCACAATAAATCTACGCTTAAACGTGTGGCGTGCCAATTAGATCGGGCTCTGGGAAATGGGGATTGGTTCGCCAAGTTTCCAAACTCGATTGCCGAGTGCCTTCCTGCAGGTACGAGCGATCACTCTCCCGTTAGAGTGCAGTTGGCTAGGATTGATCACCATAAGACGCGTCCTTTTCAATACAACAAATAGTACATGGATGGGTATGCGAATGTGGTCCTTGCGGGTCTGGTCATGTCAGTCCGTGGCAACCCGTGTTATCAACTAGTGTAGCGCCTCAAAAAGATTAAGGCGGGTCTAATGCAACGGGCTAGGAGGGCGCTACGGTCAGATCTCGCGGGCAAGGAGGCACGGTTGCATGAGGTTCAGGCGGCCCTTCAAGTAGACATCCTTAGTTCCCCACTCGCCGTCGCGGAGGAGTCACTGTGCGAAGATGTAAGTGTGCTCCGACTGCAAGAGGAGGTCGACCTTGCCCAACAAGCCAAGTGTAGATGGCTAAGAGAGGGGGACAGATGCTCCAATTTTTTTTATGACATTATACGCGCCCGACAACATCAAATCATATCTCGACGCTGATTGGACCAGATGGCAAGGAGGTTGCGGATGCGAGAGCTTTGGAAACAGAGGCGGTAAGGTACTATACCGAACTTTACAACCAGACTACCTATTTATCAGTTTTTCCTGACATTATCTGCAAGAGATTGGTTACTACTATAGGAAACAATGTTTTACTTACGGCTGTGACGAGATAGAAGCTATTGTCCGGAATGCGGATCCAAATAAGTTGCTGGTCCGGACGGATTTGGGAGCCACTTCTATAAAGTCCACTTGGGGGCCATAAAGGAGGAGGTCCTGGAGATTGTGAGCGACTTCTTTGTGACAAGGAAACTACTACGGGAATTAAATCACACCTTCTTGACTTTAGTTCCGAAGAAAAAAGGAGCGACTCAGCTTAGTGATTTCCGGCCTATCACCTGCTGCAATTTCCTGTACGAACTTATCACGCACTTGATGTTTATTATGCAAGGGCTTGTCTCTCTGAACCAAGCGACGTTCGTCAAGGGGCGATCAATTGCAGATAATAGCTTACTAGCGCACGAGTTAATTCGGAACTTTAACAAACCAGGTGGCGATAAGGCGTGCGTCAAATTGGACTTGCAAAAGGCATATGACTCTGTCAATAGGGAGTTTGTATGCCATATCATGCTTGCGATGGACTTCGATCGTGTTTGGGTGGACATGGTACGTGTCTGTATATCTACCCCTGCTTTCTCCGTCCTTGTGAAGGGACAACCTTTTGGTTTTTTTAGCAGCAATAGAGGGCTTCGACAGGGTGATCTGTTGTCTCCATACCTCTTCACACTAGTTATGGAGTTCTTTACTTGTCATGTGGATGTGGCAGTTCACAGAAAACGGATTGTTCCTCTCTACAAGAGGGTACAACCTCAAGTCTCACATCTCATTTATACGGATGATTTGTTGGTTTTTTGTTCCATCCAGAAAAGGGATCACGGAGCTGACAAAGGTGTTGAAGAATTTTGGCGATCTCACAGAACTGTAGCTTAACAAAGACAAAAGCCTGCCTTACTTTAATCGTGTGTGTCAGCAGAAGGAAGAGCGAGCAATGCTACTTGGCGTGGAGAAAGGTGAACTACCAGTAAAATATTTGGGTATCCCGTTATCTATCAACTATGCTCGGGAGACTGAATGCCAAAATTTGGTCGATTATTTACAGCGTCATTTGGAGGGTTGGCATGCCCAGAGCCTGGCTTTTGGGGGTCGCATTGAGCTAGTTCATTCTGTCATATATGTCATTGCTATGTTTTGGTTACAGACTATCATGTTTTCCACGGCGACTCCGCCGCATTAGGAAAATATGTGCTAATTTCATTTGGAGGGTGGCATTCACTCCATCGGATGGGAGAACCTCTGTCGACCTCGTGAGGAGGGGGGAGTAGGGTTGCGCTCCTTGCGTGTTCTTCGAGATACTGATGGCATTAAACAAGCCTGGCGCTTGCTTGCCCATGACTCCTTATGGGCAATATGGATGAAAAGGATATACATGAAGGAGCAATCCTTTTGCGGGCTTCGTGCAAACAACAACGATTCCGTCACCTGGAAAAACTTGTTATATCATCGTAGTAGACTGAAAGATCTCATTTCTAGAGTAATGAAGGATGGTGAGACTACTGATTTATGGCTGGACCCTAGATTGATTACCAAAATCTAGTAGAGAGAGTAGGCTGGCATGTGTACGAGTTGGAGGGGAGGCGGACGCTGGTCAGTGCCATTCTTCGCGAGGGGATGTGGAGGCCGGACTTGCACCCAATGATGAGGCAGTTGCATCAGGAGGTTTGTGCTGTTGAGATTGAGCATTGTCCCAATGGGGATCGGTGGGTATTGACTCACATGGGACAACAACAGTTTCCTCATTCAGTGGTGTATAAAGCGGTTTGACAAGTTCATCCGCCAATGAAGTTTGCTGAGTTTGTATGGATGAAAGGGGTTGCTAATAAAATGCAATTGTGCATGTATAAACTTTGTCTAGGCTGGTTACTTACCCGGGACCGGCTGTAGCGGTTTGGGGTGTCGGTCGCATCACAGCGGTGCGAGCTATGTCAACATGAAAATGAATCTATGGGCCATCTGTTCTTCTGTTGTCCATTTACGGCATCGATTTGGCAACACCAATGTAAGACGATCAATCTTCAGTTCCATGGGTCTCGAGATTGGAGAGAAGTGGTGGAGGATATCACAGCAGAAAGGAGACGAGGTACTCGGTTGTATAAAACAGCTAGGGTGCGTCTGGCAGCCTCTGTCTGGCATATATGGAGAGAGAAATAATAGGGTGTTTGAGACTTTATTGACGCCCATTGTGGGGATTCTCCATAGTATAGAGTATGATGTAAAAGTTATAGAGAGGTCTCCCTCTACTATTGAGATTGAGTTGTAAGCAAGTTTTAATTAATACAATTACCCTTCTTCCAAAATATATGTACATACCATTCTCTCCCATTGAGTCTAGTAATTGTTTCTTGATTGAACAGTTCATTCAGTTGATGGTGAAGTGTCAAACTTGTATTTGCAGTCATGTGCAGCAAGATTCACATGTTCACATGTTATCCTTGTAGTTTTTCAATTGTACATTTATCATACGGGATATAAGGAAACCACAACCCAAAGTCTGAGTCATAAACAACAAGCTTGTACCAATTTATATACTACGCACCCCTAGGTTTAGTCTTGAGGCTCCCACCTAGGCCTTTTGGTGGTCGCTGCCTTAATAAGCTTGGACATGGTATACAGGGAAAAGGGTGTAGAGTTCTTGAGTTGGGCCTAAGAAGACATCTAATCCAAGAGTTCATGGGCACTTATGCCCCTTAGACCTTTTGGCTGCCTTATATGTCTTTCTGCAAGTGGTGACTTCGAGTCATATTTACTTGTTATCAAGACTCATACTGATTAGCTCTGGCTGTGATCCTTGAAAAGATACCTCTGCTTCAAGGATATCATTTGAAGAAAGTTTCCAAGGCCCGGGCCAGCATGCTCACCTTTATTGCCTTCCTAAGCACACAAATTTCTTAGTCATATTTCCTTCCAGCAAAAGTTGAGCATTTAGCTTGTTTAATTAAGAACTAGTATTGACTTATCTTTTAATCCTATAAGGTCTTTGCCCTTTAAAGTTCCATCCAGTAATTTATGTGCGCTTTACGAGATACCAAAACATCACCCTAGACAATAGAGATGCTTTCAACAGCACATGGGAAATTTTTATATTTTCAGCATCATTTCCGCGCCAAAAGCAACATCAACTAGAAGGCCCACTAAGGGATATTAAAACCCAACGCATGTTTACCGTCAAGGAGCATCAAGTATGGTGATGGAGACCATTGGATTGCTGCAGATTCGAAAATTTGGACTTTGGTTATTTTGAAAGAACTTATTTCGGTTCATTTTTTAATTGCATATACAAATTACATATGCACACGAGTCACATGGTTTCTAATTATGCATATAGGTTCATATGGTTGATTTTTAGGATTAATTATGTTTAGTAACTTTTATTTGGATTGATTAAATTTGGAAACATATTATTTGTCTTTTAGTATTACTATTTCTTGGAGGCTAAGATTTCTATGGCTATATGATCTTAGAGTACTCTATTTTTTATTCATTGAGAAGTTTAGATATTTATTTGAGTTATGGTGTTTTTTCCTTCGTTAGAATAAATTCCTTATTCTTCTTATTTACATAAATTCTAACCCCCAAATCTCATACCATCTATCCGAAAATTGAGTTCCTTTAAATTGCATCAAGGTTGATCTTTCGATCCCAGGTCAAAAGCTTTGATGTGTTTATTCTATCTTTTTAATGGAACGAGGTTTGATCCGTTTAGATTGCCTTATGCAACTTGCCATCCTCGGTAAATTCGATCCATAACTCGAAATTTAATTGATTGCTTTCATCTTCTGGGAAATCTTTGCATAATTTTTTTTTATCGATCTTTACATTACAATTAGACTTCCGCTAATCTTAATTTGTGCCGCTAATCTTAATTTGTGAAATCATTGCATAATTCTATATTGAATGCTCTTTAGGTCTTGTCATGCGTCAAATTTGTATTGAAGTATAGATTACACATTTCATATGTAGTGCTAAGACCTTTACACCAAATATTGATTCCAACTTCTTGTATGTAACAGCTTAGTTCTATGATGGACGCGTGTCTCATGTCAACATTGGTATTTAGTTCACTGCACATGGAAAAACCACTGTAGGTGCTTCCGCTAGTAAGGGTTCAAAGTGTTTTAGTTGTCAGGGATATGATCACTATTCAAACTAGTCCTTGAGGAATTTGCACTTAGGAACAACGACAGACCTCGAGTCTCGGATGATGGTGATGCGCTAAAGTTCGAGGAGGTTTTATATGAGGTTGAGGATGATGTTATTAGTAAGGAGTCATTTAGAGTCATGATTCTCACCCTTACACGTTGTTAGGTGTGTGGTTGCTACACCATTGGGTGGGAGATATTGATGATGTAAACACATCATTCATATCTTCAAGGAAAACGATAATACTGCAAATTATTAGTGGAGGTAGCCATATGAATGGAGTTGCCAAGACAACCTTAAATAGAATGGGTTTAAGGCTGAGAAACTCCGAAAGCCTTGTACACAATTTAGGTTGATAAGACATCTCATTTGTCATCTAGCAAGGTTTGGTATTGATACGGTTGTCTCCTTATTACGAGGACCGTAGGTATGGCATTTTATATACAGATATTGCGCTTGTTTTATATATATAGATATTGTGCTTGTTTTATTATGGAGACCATGGCTCTTGATATGGTCGTTACCAACTTTGAGAGCGACACTTCTGCATTTAAATTCAAAGATAAAACATGCTAACGTTGGAATCCTATGAAGCTGGTAGTTAGGTCATAATATGAGTATGTACAACAAGTAAGAGCATGGTAGTCAAAGGTGCGCCTCGCACCTCACTAGGCGAGGCACCTTTCTTTGGGCGCATACAAGGCGTGCCTTAGGTGCGCCTTCAGCAAGGCGCAACCAAGAAAAGGCGTACCTTATGTCTTTTTTGTTTTTTACAAAATTTTTTGAGGCGAGGAGATATCTCTTACCTCGTACAAGTGGGAGGGAGGTAGCTCTTTTTACGGTTGCCAAAGTTGGCTACAGTTGAAGTTGAAAAACTAAATTTTACTAAAAACGTGGTAGGGAGAATACAAATTCTTGTTAGTTCTGTTGAGTGTTATTACTGTTCTGCTAGTTCACTTGGTTATGTTTTACTATATTTTTGTTGGTTTTAATATGTTATTTGGTTTTATTTCTTACATTAATAATTTATTTATTTATGTATGTATATTTTTATTGTTTTTTTTATTTTGTGCCTCGCTTCGCTCGGGCGCGCGCTTTAAGTGTGCCTTGCGCCTTTGACTACCTTGAGTAAGAGGCGGTTGGTATTTTGAACAAGGGCCAATTTCTCATGGAGGGTAAAGATAAGGGTTTAGCCTACACTATTGTAGGCACTTGTGTGGTACATGTTAGCCCAATGATTAATCGAGTATTTTGATCACAACTAATTGATTAAGTTTTTCATAAAATAATCACTAATTGTTAATACTTGCTTGTGGTGCATGTTTAGCATTTTACACACTTGTTCCTTGTGAGTATATTAAAAGTGCAGGTTATGCTCTTACAAACTCATGTATGTTCACAATAACCAAAATATACTATGTTGTTCACTACAAATGTAAAGATATGTATATTGCTTTCATGCCTAACTTTATTTTGTAGCAAAATAATTCAGGTAAGTAGAAGCAAGATTGGTTATGGACATGTGCCAGTGATATGAAGGAATGATTTTGACTACACAATAAATCAAGTAAAATCAAAGCGAAGATTTTTTGAAGACTCTTGTTCGTGTATTTTTTTTGTTCTTGTTATGTCTCGAGTAAGGAGACCAATGTAACACTTACAAAATGTGGTACACGTTGAAGCTCAACCTACCAAACCTTATAAATCTTACAACATCTAAGCTATAAATGGATTTTAGTTAAGATCATTCCCTAGTTAGGAGTTGGATTATATTTTCAAATATCTAATAACTTCTAAATTTGCAATTACATTCAGGCGGACACTCATTTACCTTTTCAATCATATCTGAAGCTGCAAACATCATTTTGACTTGATTTTTATTTTTAAGACTTTACTTCCATACCAAAGTGTTATATGTTTGCAAATTTTTCCAAATATTTCTCTGTCATTGTCAAAATCAAGACACAAGACCGAACATCTCTGCAGAATACTTTTTTGCAGGCCAGTCTGACACACCTTCACTCTTTGAGCCATATCTCGAGTTACAAACATTATTTTAACTTGCATCTTAATTTTTTTGGAAACTAGACTTCAAGACGCTTCTATCATGTATACACAATTTGAGCTAATTCAAACTAGTAACACATTCAAAAGTATGCATCTTTATCAGACAATTTTTCTATCTTAGAAACGAAAATCTGACCGTAATTCCTTTCAGAAATCTTAATTTTTCCTACAAGCATCCGAAAATTTGTTTGTTGCAGAATCAATTGGGAAAGGTCAATGAAACAACTAGTTTGTCTTGGGGGTTTATAAAAGAATTTTCTAGGATATGTTTAATAATATCTAAGCACTCCAACTTGCATATTATCTATAGAAAACTCTCAAAGTACCTAAGAGCTTCCATTTGCCCAAATGCATCTAAGTGAAATTGAGAGTTTTTTTTGTATCTTCATCTTGTGTTCAAGAAAATCCACATTTCTCTTACAAAAGTAGTTGCTTCCGGAAGGAAGTGTTGGAGTTTAGTAGTACTTGTCACCAAGTTCGGATTGGAGTCCACAAACACTCGGCACAAAGCTCGGGTTTGGAGTGGTCGACACTCGAAACCAAGTCCGTGTTGTAGGAATTGACGACATCTCAACACAAAACTCGTGCAGCCGAGGACTCTGTATTGTTTGAGTGATAATAGTGGATTAAACTCGATGAGAGGACCAAGACTCAATCATCCTAAACCGAAGACACCAAGATACATCGTTGTGTACATTTCTCTAAACTCTTCTCCTCTAAATTGCACTTGCTCTATATATTGTTATAGTTTATATTGTGCATTTAACTTGTGTATGAAATTGTGAAAAAGTTTAGTATATTAATCACTTCTCCACTATACTATTAGCTTTTGTGCATATAAGGTGTTTGACATATTGCTTGAGTGGAAATTATTTCCCCGAATTTGTTATGGAACTCATTAACCCCCACTAGGTTTGCCTACATTGTTCTTCACTACATACGAGTGAGACTTGATATACCCCTTGAGGTTAGTCAGGTTCTAGTTGATTATAGTGACATACTACCTGAAGAGTTACCTAATGAACTTCTTCTCCTGAGAGATATCCAACATACCATGGATTTAGTGCCGGATGTTCCATTGCCTAATTTACCATATTATAGGAAGAATCAACAACCAACCATACTGAGCTTAGATGCCATGTATATGAATTATCACGCAAGGACGTCATAAAGAAGGCTTCTGTTCTTGTGTTGTTACCGTCTTTCTCCCAAGAAACATGATTGCTAAAGGAAGTGCATAGATAGTGTAGAGAATAATTGTTATGTGTTTTATTGATTGGTTACTCCACTATTTATAGGGAGTCTAGTTCCTCTTCATACTACATTTTCCAATGTGGGACTAAAGTCCCTTATTAGTTCTCAACACTCCCCCTCAAGATGGGCGATAGATATTAATCATTCCCATCTTGTTACATAGCTTCGACCGACTTAATGAACTAAGACCCTTAGTCAGACAGTCTGCCACTTGTTCTTCTGAGCGAACATGATCAATCTTCAGTATCCCTTGTTCCAGCTTCTCTTTGATGAAGAATCGATCATTCTCGATGTGCTTCGTTCTGTCGTGCTGAACTGGGTTGTTAGCAATACTTATTGCAGCTTGACTATCGCTCAGAAGTAACGGTGCTCCCTTGTCCAACTTCAACTCTGTCAGCAACGCTTTCACCCACAGCAACTCCGACACTCCCAAAGCCATTGCTCTGTATTTTGCTTCAGCTGTAGACCGTGCTACCACTGACTGTTTTTTTCTTCTCCATGAGACCAAGTTTCCTCCTACAAAGACACAATATCCCGTGGTAGACCTTCTATCGTCTATACAGCTCGTCCAGTCTACATCGCAGTATCCCTCAACTTCTATACTTCTATTCTTCTTGAACCATAGCCCTTTCTATCCCTTTCAGATATCTCAAGATCTGAAACACTGCATCCATATGACCCGTTCTTGGATCATGCATGTAGCGACTTACTACACTCACCGCAAATGAGATATCAGGACGAGTGTGCCCCAGATAAATCAATCTTCCTACAAGTCGTTGATATCTTTCACGATCAACTGGCTCTCCTGCTTCTGCTCCCAACTTGCACTTTTGGTCAATTGGAGTGACTGCTGCTTTGCTTCCCAGCATCCCTGTCTCCTTCAGCAGATCTAGTGCGTATTTTCTCTGTGAGAGAACAATTCCTTGTTCGCCTTCACACACCTCGATACCTAGAAAGTACCTCATTGCTCCTAAATCCTTCATCTCTAACTCCTTCGCGAGTTTTGACTTCAGCTTAGCGATCTCGACTTCATCGTTACCTGTGATTACTATATCATTTACGTATACAGCAAGTTTAGTGATGTGGCCTCTTGCATGCTGAAGAAAGACCGTATGATCTGCATTTGCTTGATGGTATCCCATACCTGTAACAACCTTTCTGAATCTGTCAAACCAGGCTCGAAGAGATTGCTTGAGTCCATATAGCGACTTCTTTAGTTTGCACACTTTTTCATGCGACGTCCCTCCGTCTGATTCTGTAGCGTAGCACCCTGGCGGGAGTTTCATGTACACTTCTTCTTGTAGGTCCCCATGAAGAAAGGCATTCTTCACATCTAACTGGTATAGCTTCCACCCATAGTTTGCTGCAATGGAGACCAGAGTTCTTACGGTGCTCATTTTCGCTACTGGAGCAAACGTCTCATCATAGTCGATGCCATATGATTGTGTGTATCCTTTTGCAACCAACCTCGCCTTGTATCGTTCCACCTTTCCTTCTGACGTCTCCTTTACTGTATATCCATTTGCATCCCACAGTTTTCTTCCCTTTGGGTAATAGAACCAGCTCTCACGTCTTATTTTTCTCTAGTGCCCCAAGTTCTTCCATCATTGCAGCTTTTCACCTTGGATCTTTCTTTGCTTCCTGCCAACACTTGGGCAACGAGGTAGAGTCTAATGATGCAATGAAGGCTCGATAATTCGAAGAAATGTTAGAATAAGACAGGTAGTTGGCAATATCATGTTCATAATCATCAAAACGACTAGGAGCCTTACCCGCATTGATGCGAGAAGATCTCCTTAAGGGAGTAATAGGTGGTGGAGAGATCATACCATCAGAGTCAGAGAGATCCGCATCAGAATCAGATTGATTCAGTACGGGCAATATCTTCAAGAGTTGGAGCAGGAGTAGGGACTTGGTACAGTAGGCACAGGGCACGGTACAGGCATAGTACTGGACTTCTGCTGTCTCCTTCTGTAGACTTGGAGCTCATTTTCCATTGTCTGCTGCTCCCCCTGTTTAACATATGTAGCTTCTTCATCTTCTGTATCGGAGTCACTGCTTTCTCCCCCTTTCGTCCAGTTTTCTACGACCGGACATGAGACCGATCCGACTACCACAAATGGGCTTAATTTTTCCCCCTCACATCTAACACCCTCTATGTTAGGTGTGTCACCAAACGCTGAACCGTCATCCGAACCATAATATGGTTCCAGTTCTCTAAATGTAACGTCCATGCTTACAAACATTTTTCGCTCAACTGGGCTCCAACATGCGTATCCCTTCTGAGTTGCTGTGTACCCGACAAAGACACATTTAACCGCTCTAGGATCCAGTTTGCCAACTCCTGGCCTATTATCTTGGACAAAACATACACACCCAAATACTTTCGGTGGAACAGTTTACGTGATTGCACCAGTAAGCATCTCCAGCGGTGTCTTCCAGTCCAATACCTGAGATGGCATTCGGTTGATGAGATAAGATGCCGTTAACACCGCCTGCCCCCATAAGTGTTTCGGAACATTCATAGCCAGCATCATCGTCCGTGCGACCTCCAGCAGGTGTCTGTTCTTCCGTTCGGCCACACCATTTTATGCCGGTGTATAGGCACAGGAAGTTTGGTGTAGTATGTCATGAGTGGATAAATACTCAGCAACCTTCCTATTTGTATACTCCGTCCCATTGTCAGACCGTAAGCACTTAATTTTAGTGCCATATTGAGTTTCTACCCGGCGATGAAAGTCTCGAAACGCCTCAAAGACGTCACTTTTATTCTTCATAAGGTACACCTATGTCACGCGAGGATAACAATCAATAAAAGTGACGAACCATCGAAAACCGTTAATACCGGTTGTAGGACAAGGGTCCCATACGTCTGAATGTATCATATCAAAAGCAGCCGAACTCCTACTTCCTGAACTCACATACGTGCTTCTGGTATGTTTATCCAACTCACAAGCATGACAAGATAACTTCTCTTTATTAGCCCTTTGGTATAAGGACGGATACATTCGACTAATAATTTTAAAAGAAGAATGACCGACACGCCGGTGGTGGAGTAGCAAGTCATCTTCGATACTGCGCCGTGAATCTTCTGGTGGTGTGTCTGCTACCAGAGATGCCAAAGCTTTGTCCAGACAAGTCATGTCCAAGTACCACAGCCCCTTATGTCATGTGCCAGTTCCTAGTCGTCGTCCTGTCCCCTTCTCCTGAAAAGTCACCGTAGGAATGTCAAAGGAAACAGTACAGTTAAGATCAAGGATAATGGCACTAATAGAAAGAAGATTGACAGGAAAAGATGGAGCATGTAAGACATTGGTGAGAGTGAGAGAAGGGGTGCATGCGACAGTGCCTTTACCCATGACAGGGCTGGAGTTACCACTAGCAGTCTGAATGCTCTCCGGCGTTGGTAGGTGAGTATAGTCCTGGAACTCACCGCGGGATCCCGTGACATAGCGAGATACCCCAGAGTCCAATCCAACCTGGTTGGTGGACAGCTGCTGCAAGAGCACGTGCAGGTATACCTGTGCCGTTTTGGGCAAAGCAAGTGATATGGTCCCCCGAGGTAGATGACGTCCCATTACTGCCGTCCGAACCCAGCTTCGTGCCGCGTAACTTCGCGAGGAACTCCTTCTCAAGAGGGGTTAACTCAGCCAGGTGATGGTCGCCCCCTTCCTCCGCCAGATTAGCTTTGTGTCCTCCAGAATAATTTTTTCGTATACCAGCATAACCACCTCTACCACCACGACGTCCTCCGCGGCCCCGTCCACGATCACTTGACTGACTGTGCAGGGGTTTGGGACAAAATCTGATGTAATGTCCTGAGTCACCACAGTTGTGGCAAACACCGACCACAGAGGGAGGCTGATTGGAGGCGGCAAGGGCAGACTTGTCAACAGTGGCTTGCTTCCCCTGGAAAGAGCCCTTGTTGGGCATCAACTTCAAGCGAGCCTCTTCTTGTGCCATGACAGCTATGGCTTCTTCTAAGGTGGGAAGCATGGGCTGTGCCAGGAGTACATTCCTTCTATTCTCAAATACAGGGTTAAGACCCTTCAAGAACTTCATCATCCGTTGACGCGAAATATAATCCAAGAACTTTTGGAAATGTTTCGCAAATGCGGGTTCGACTTGGGCATCTTCCATCCCAAGAGGATCATAGTGATCCAGATCAGACCAGAACTTCTTCAATAGTGCTGCATACTCAGAGATGGTGCGGTCGTCCTGGGCCACCCTATCAAGTTCATCCTGCAGTTGGAAGACCCCCATAGGATTGCCCGAGCCGGAGTACATATCCTTCAAAGTTCGCCATATATTAGCAGCAGCCTCCATCGCCTCTACATTGTCCGACACCTGGTCGGTCAAGGAGGCGGTCAACTATCCAGCCACAACATTGTTGACAATTTTCCAAACAGCAAACTCCTTTGAGGAGGGATCATCTGGCGCCTTGGTTTGGCCATTGACGTAGCCAACCAAGTCACGTCCCTTCAGCGTCCGCATGGCCTGTCGTGACCATTTAAAGTAATTGGATGTGCCTTCCAACTTCGTCTCCAACTTGTCCAGCTTTTCCATTTTGTAGGGTGACGGATCCACATCATTATGGATCACACGTGGGGTCACCTCGGTTAATCTCTTTGATAAAATATCATCAACCAAGACTTTCATCTCATCTGCTGTCAGTTTACCACTGATCGAATGCATGGCGTCTTCAACGGTGATTCGTCGTCGTTGTCTACGTCGGCTTCGTCTTTTTGTCGTCGTCTTCGTCGGCGGCGTCGTCGTCGTCGTCTGTATGTAAAGTCTTCAACGGAGACCTTACGACTGCGCGGTCAACGTGGCCAACACCGGCGCGCGCATGTAGATCCTAATTTGCAGATCGAGAACGGAAAACAAATAAAGCATTTGTAATTCCGGAGGGCGTAATCTAGGAACAGAAGGTGCAAATAAAGCATTTGACAGCCATCCGTCGTCGAAAAACCACCCACATAATCTCTCTCAAAATTAGGATTTTTTTTTCGAAAAGAAAAAAAAAAGGAGAGGGGGGGGGGCATCGGGGGGGGGGGGGGCTGGGCGTCGAGGGGGGGGGGCAGGGTGGGGGGGGGGACTGCCGGGTGGGGCGTTTGGTGGGGGGGGGGGAACTGCCGGGGGGGCGTGGGGGGGGGGGGGGCGGGGAGGGGGGGACTGCCGGGGGGGGGGGGGGGGAGGGGGGTACTGCCGGTGGGGAAAGGGGGGGGGGGTTGGAATTTTTTTTTTTTTGTGGTTATGGCTCTGATACCATGTAGAGAATAATTGTTATGTGTTTTATTGATTGGTTACTCTACTATTTATAGGGAGTCTAGCTCCTCTTCATACTACATTCTCCAATGTGGGACTAAAGTCCCTTATTAGTTCTCAATAGATAGTCGTGCCATCAATGGAATTACAATCAAGTATAGGTTTCACATCGTTAAATTTGATGATCTTCTTGAGAAAATGTCTGGCATAAATATCTTCATGAAGATTGATTTGCACAGTAGATATCACCATATTCACTTTCCTGAAGGTACTAAGTTGAAGATTGCCATTAAGATAAAGGACTGATTATATATTAGTTATGCCCTTGGGCCTTTGTTTTATCCATTGCTCCAAGTACATTTATAAGGGTGATAATTCAAGTTGTGTTCTTACTTGGGCAAGTATGTGGTTGTGGAATTTCGATAAATCCTATTTTTAGAGTGGGCCATAGTCATAGTTTTACTCAGGTTTATCCGGAGGGTAAGCTATATGTCAATTTGAAGAAGTGTGCATTCATGTCTTCACCTGTTTTAACTTTTTATGGTGCGTTGTCTCGAGTGAGGATGTGTCCATAGAGCATGAGAAAGTTAAGGCCATTAGGATTGGCCTATCCTACAAACTATTCATGAGAACAAGTATTTTCATAGATGGTCCATATTTTATAGGAGGTATTTTAAGTGGCTTTGTACCATTTGTTATATTCATAATTATTCACACGTAGGATAATCTGAACAAACTCTAGATATTTAAAATTCATAATCTTTTTAAAAATATATTAGTTTCATTAAATTGATAAGGGTGTGTTTGGTATGAGGGAAAACTGGAAGGAAGGAAAATGGAGGAGGGATTAGTTTCTCCCCATAATCTAAGAAAATCAATTCGTCCAAATGTAGGAGAAAAAGTGGATGTACATCTTAATTTACAATTATACCATATTAGAATTATATTATTTTAAAATAGTTCAATAAAGTCAAATGGTAATAAATATTGTTAGTTGAGGATATAATTGGTAAAGTCTATATTTTTATTTTCCTTCCTTTTCCTTTTCTTTCCATACCAAACAAAGGAAAGTGTATCACTTCCATTTTTCTTCCATCCTACCAAACACAAAGGAAGGAAATAGTCTTTCCTTTCCATATGGATGGAAATTGTATCTCTTTGGTTTTTCCTTCCTTCCACTTTTCCATTCTTCCTACCAAACACAGCCTAAAATTAATGGATTTAAACAAAAATTATGCCTTCTAAACATCTAGAATTTGTACCAATTATCCTACATGTGAATGATTATGATTGCGAACTTATTGTAAATTATAATAATGGTTGGAAAGATATAACAATTGATTGTAGGAATAACCATTTGGCGGACAAGAACTTTGTTACTAGCTTCCCCTACATTGTGCCGGACCTTATATGGACAAATAAACAAATGTTGTTCATTACGGTCTTTGGTGCCACATCAGAAGAGCATGTAGTGCTTCTATGGATACCATCATGGAGTCGTGTTGGTTTCTGAGAAGCACTATTGACCGCATCTACACCATTAAAATGGTCATTGCCTTGGAAGCTGGAGAGTATGATGGAGGACCATCTGAGTCCAAACCAATTTAGGAATAGTTTTTTTTCCCAATATTTATTTAATTAGTTTAGATAATAGGATTAGGATTCTTCTTATCTTGACCTATTCAAAGGTATGTAGCCTACAATTTTATTTGAGAGAGTTTGATATTGTGAGTGAATAACTTTTTAGTTTTTAGAGAGGCTATTCATTTTTTTTTTCTCATCTTTTTCACCACAAATATTTCACTTTTCCTGATTTGGTTGTTTTTTTAGGTTGAATTCATCGCCATCTCGCCTTTTGCTGTCTTAGTCATCTTCATCTTCGTCATTTGCTTACGATAACATCTTTCCAAATTATTTTCATTGTTAGAGTTTGCGAATTATTATAATTATTGTGATAAAATTAACGATCCTCGTTTGCAAACCAAAAAAGTTTCTGCTAATTAATAAAATCTTAAATTACAAGCACCAACAAAACCTTTATCATGATACAATTTTGAACATATCGTCAAGTACCAATAAAACCTTTGCTTTCTCAGCTAACCTTTAGACGTAATTGTACTGTTGATCAAATAGTGAACCCGGTCAACCATTGTGTTGGATTATCCACTCCCCCTCCCCCTTGCTCCTTGACTTCCTATGGAAATGGAACAATCACACTCCATATAGCATAAGCAACTTCCACTGCAAGACTTCCTATGAAAATGAAGCAATGGGGCTGGCACCAGTAAATTTAGTTTAAGCAAAATGATCTACAGGAATTTCTCATAGTAGTATGCCTAATGTTTAGGACTATTTGGATACTGCCAATTGCAGATGTTTATTATTATAGTTTCATGAAAACCTTTTTCAGACAGTCTTATTTACAATTTTACATTGTTATTTGCTTGGAAATTAGTCTTTTGGGGGCTAATAATTTTTTTTTTTTTTTTTTTTATGAGAAGTCCTTGTATCCCTCACCAAACTGGCTATTGCTTTATTTCTTGCAGACACTTGCATCTGGTTTGCCTGGCAGTCATCTGGAGCAGCAGTGTTGCTATCCGAGACGCAGCAACCCATAGGACTCGGGCAAATTGACATTTGTAATTACAACCTTCTCATGTATATGCACCAAAGCAGTCGGTAGTTTCTCATGTACGAACATCTTACGTACTGGAACGTTCTGAAGATCTTGCTGTTACGGAATCTAGAGCTTAATATTTTACTAATCTGAAATTTTGTAATAAAATCCGCCCCATAGGCATTTGAGACTTTGAATTAGCTCGTTTCCTGCCGTAGCTTATGCTTCATGAGCTGAAACTACGCTTCACTGCCATTTTCAGGGTTCCATTTTGTTGTTAGATAATGCTGTCCCATGGCAGTATTTATCTTTGTCAGATGTGAACTTAAAATTGAATTCTCCCTCTCCCTCTCCCTCTCCCTCTCAGATATGCTGAAGTTTTGGACCTAGGGTGAACATTCGGTTTGTTCAGTTTCAAGTGAACCGAATATTCAAAACCGAATAAACCAAAATTCTAAAAATCTAAAATCGTAACCGAAAGGACCGAATAATCAATTTGGTTATTCATATTGTCCGTTTGGTCTATTTCTATTGTTTAATGGGTTCGGTCCAAAGTTGGGGTCGCAGCTAAATTATGTTAACAATTATAATTTTTATACACATTTGTTCTATTTCAAAATTGCGTCCAAAGTTGGACTAATTGTTAAATTAACAAACTTGGATTTCAAAACACATATAGAATTGTTCTTTTCAAAGTACTTAATTACAGAATATGTATAGCAAGGGTATTGACATAATTTTAAAAGTCTTATGGATTTTGGACCAAAACCTAAGACATAAATTAAATAAGAAAATTTGGTATTTTCAAAATCTAAACTGAACCAATTTTTTTTCAAACTGAATCGAATTTCTTATTTCGTTCAGTTCGGTTTTCGCCTTTTCGGTCCAGACCGAATGATGCTCACCCCTATTTCTGGCTCTCCTTTTTATCGCTGTTTTGCTAAACCAAAAGAAGTCACTACTCTGAAAGAACAAAAAAAAACCTTGGGAAAATCAGTATGTTCTGCATGAACAGTTGATGCCCCGCAAAATAATTACTATTACGTTGAAGATTATTAAGAAGGGTGCGTTCCGTCGGTAGGATTTGATAATATAATATAATTGGCATTACATTGTAAATCTATTCAGATTTTGTTTGGACAATTTTTTTTTGGATATAATATAATGGTCATTATAAACCTGATTACATTATTGCAATTATATTACAACTTAGAACTTCGAAAAAAAATTTCTTTTAATTTTTAATTTTTTGTTTTCCATTATTATTACTATTTAACTTTTTTTTCTACTTATAATTAATTAATTAATTATTGTTTGCCTATTTACTTTTTATTTTTTTATTATTTAGTTTTTAGTTATTTATTTATTTACTTGAAAATTTTTATGTATAATTTTTTTAATTTATGGATGTTTTAAATTTGTTTTTTTATAAATGTTAAGTTTTGCCAAAACTGAAAATATGAATATCAAGAATAATGTCACAATAATATAAATACTAATTATTATTTTATTATATTAATAGTAAATCAAACAGTTAAATACAATTAATATTATATTATATGGTTTGATTATATGTTTCAACAATAAGGATGATGTAATTGTAATTGTAGCTATATTTTATTTTAAATTTAATTACATTACAAATTTTGGTTACAATTAACAAAACACAATCGTAATTTTTTTAGTTGCTCAGAATATCCATTATTTTTATGACAATAGTGCTCGACTTATTTTATCAAGTCATATTTATAAGAGCTTGAAATTTAGAAAGCTCCGGAGAAGATGATATGTTTACAGAACATGTCACTTTCTGTTCCCATTATACGTAAACTTTTGCATTTTTTTTTATATGGTATTTGGTATCCGTATATGTGCTTCCTGCCATCCTTATTTGTACCTGATTAGCAGCTCGACTAAACTTATTGAAATTTTCGAGGATGAAATTCTTCTAAGTAGGGTAGAGATGTCACTCCCCATTTCCAGTATACGATTTTTTTTATATATTTTCCTGTATATGGTATCTGGTACCTGTATCTGTGCTTCATGCGATCCTGTATTTGTACCTGATCATGGCATGGAATAGAATCTCGTCGCGGATTAGTGTGCCACCCTTGTCCTTATTTGGTTGTAGGCGTGGTTCACTACTTCGATAATAAGATTTCTGGACCGTATTGTGTGTAGGATTTTATTTTATTTATTTATTTATTTAATTGTATCCTGTAGTATACATGTCATTAGTCATATGGTTAGGACATGCCTAGGATTATGGATTAGATGAGCCAACTAATCCCACTAAATATTCTTTTCACACTCTCTCTCCTCATTCACTCTCATTTCATTTCCTTCCCACCAACCCACCTAGGCAAGTACATCTTGCACTAAATGGAGAGATCACTTGCAAATTTATTTCTTTGATATTTCTTAGATATTATTAGTCTATGATATGCATCTTTACATTCTCTACAAGTTTAGTTCTTCGAGTTTTCAGTTTTAATGGCTAGTTTAGTGTAGATCTAAGTTTTAAGGTTAGGATTTTATGGATTTTTTTTGTAGTTTGGATCCATCTAAATTTGTTATTTTAGAAAACTAGTTATTCCATGTTGTAGAGAATTTAATTTTATGCAGTTTTGGCTTTTATTTCACTTGATTTCGAGTTCAGATGAGAAAGTTATGGCCATGATAAGTTTTTGGAACTTTCACGGCTGAACTTGCTGTTTGAGGACGACGACCCTTCATGTGTGCAGTTCTGTCATGCACAGAATGCACAGTTCTTCCATGCGCGGTCTTGTCATGCACAGTTTGCTATGCGCAATCTTGTTTGTACGCTGTCTTGTAATGCACAGTTTGATGTGTGCAGTCTTGTCTGTGCGCAGTTCTGTCATGAACAGTTCTGCCATGCGCAGTCTTGCCATGCGTAGTTTGCTGTGCACAGTCTTCTCTGTGCGCAGTTTGCCATGCACATTTTTGCCGTACGTAGTTTTGCCATGCGCATGACTGTTTTATGCGCCTGAGACCCCATGTGTCTGTTTGGCTAGATTTATATTTTAGTGTTTTTTTTTTGCTATTTTTCCTTGATGACTTGATTTTTTGCCCTGATGGGAACTTTAAACTATGTGACTTATGCGTCCAAGTGACCTATGTGCCCAGGCATGTCCATGTGATTTACTTGACTTAACTATGTTCCTGACTTGACTATGTTCCTGACTTGACCATGTTCCTGACTAGATTACCTGTATATGTGTTAGTGCTATTCTATATGTGTATTGAGGTACAATCTATGTGCGCACTAAGGTGCTATTATATGAGTGCACTGAGGTGTGACTCTACCTGCTATGTGATTTTGCATGTTATATGTCAATATATGCATACTTTCAAGCATAGACATGGTAAATAGTCAGTAACATTAGCATGGTATGACGATTGTTTGTTTGATGCCTTACACTAATGTGGGACTCCTTGAGCCGATATGGATTCATACTAGGGTACCCGTACCGAGGTACGACATATAGAAGGATGACTATGTGACCACGACATATGATTCCAAGATCAATATAGGGTTAATCTACACAACTTAAATTGGTAGAAGCATTGGGTGGGAACAGAATCCCGAGATCGTGCATGACAAGCAACTACCCAGACATTTGTTATGGCGTGATGGCTGGCCACCATGGATATTGTATATTCATCCGCACTAGTAGACTGCAGTATCTGATTATTATATGCTGAGCCAACTCTCCCTATAAGACCGTTGGAACTGTTATTACCTGTTTAGCACGGCGGCCTTATGAGGGACCAGTGTATTTTTGCATGCCTGTGTTATATATGGGTTCGGCTAGCCATTGCTTGGGTACTGGCACGATCTGAGGATTCCTAATATATATATATATATATATATATATATATATATATATATATATATATATATATATATATATATGCATTACTGGGATAACCCAGGCAAACTATAGAAAGCCGTAGGATTGATTGGCTGCTTGTAAAATGACATGCTTGTGATATGTTTTCGTATATTAGTAGTCGATGACATGGACTGTCGTGGTGCGTGGTCCAACCCATGTGCTTGTTTGGTTGTTGGGTGGGACTATTGTGCTACGACAGGCTATGGACCGAAGTTGTGACTCAGAAGCCTTTAACCTGACCATGATTATAGGATGTACTCTATCTCGGCACGATTATGGAACCCTTTGTCCTTGTTTGGTTGTAAGGGTATATAGCATTGTCTCGATGATATGATATAAACCTATAATCCTTGGCCTATGTATTATTTATTGCTTAGTTTTTGTCTTATTCATCATGTGCTCCCTTGTTGTACTTGTTATTCGGGGCCTGACCCCGCTGGTTTTGTATGGCCATATTTCGTAGCAACGCCCGAGGATCCAGCTTTCTTCCCTGAAGATGGTGCACACCAGGAGTATGGGCGCTAGGGACCATGAGTCGGTTTCTTTTTCACTGTTATGATATCTTTCATTTTGTATTTGGCGTTTAGCCACCCGCACCTGTTTAGCCAACTGTTCTGGACATTAGTTTCCTTTTATATAATTGTAATTAAATTAGACTACAGTTGACTATGATTATGTACTATTGACTGTCGGCACTTGCAAATTAGTTTATGTAGCTAGACTCATGAATCATTTTGATGAAGCGTCGGGGACGCCTTACTGCTTTGTCTTATATGATCATTATTTTCTGCTTCTTGCTTTGATTGATTAAGGCATAGATGCTCTGTGAGACCATAGAAGACTTGATTGTAGCATGCACCCCCTAGTCTTTTAACAGCCATAATCGTCGTATGATGTCTTTGTACCTCATACAAGGTTGCTGGCCTAGTACGCCTACGTATTTAAGTACAGGGGTATGACAAGTTTTAGTAGTGGCCCATGTAGGTCTATTTTTCAGACTTGTAGGGTGTTATTATTATAGGAGTCTCAAACAAAATATGACCCTCCTTGGTCTCCTGATTCGACTTTCTTTCCCCACCTTGATTGTTAAACTTGAATTTTTATTTTCCTTATCGTCCTATCTTTTGATATCTAGTATTTTTCCCTTTAGGGGCACCTCGTTCTCAGCTATTGGAGGAGCCGGCATGGAAGAGGATCTAGAAGAGCAAGGTCCAATAGAAGATCAATAGTAGGCAGCACCTCTACCTAGACAGATTCATATCGAGCCAGTTGACCAGCAGAGACCAAAGGTTCACGTACCACCAGTGATGTCGACAATACCAGTAGCACTCGACACACCTGCACTATTGCAGATCATCAGGGGGTTATTGGAAATCCAACAGCACCAGATGGAAGTCCAACAGCATCGGCAGGTGAAAAACCAGGAACATAATATCCTATTGAACCAGGGCTTGCCGGTAGCCCTAGAGAGAAGCGAGAAGACTGATTCGGGTGCATCGGTTCAATTTTTCTGACTCAACTCGAGGTACTTCGATGGCACCGAGGATGCTATCACAGTGGATGCATGGCTACAGGATATCGAGGCCATCTTGGCTGTGGCCAAGGTTCCAGCTGAGGAGCAGGTAGACCAGGTCCGGTTGCAGCTTCAAGACTTGCCCGTGATTGGTGGACATCTATGGAAGTTGGCTGGAGGGGTCCTATTTTTTGTGATGGCTTCAGGACCAGGTTCAGAACTAAGTACTTTGGCGTTGTGGCACAGTTGAGCTTCAGCAGAGGTTATTCGGTCTCAAGCAAGCCGGCCGGACAATTGATGGATATGCAGCGAAGTTCTGCAGGTTGAGTAGATTTGCCATGACAATGGTGGCGACGGAGCTAGAGAGGGAAATAAGGTTCCAACAGGGATTTCACTTAGAGATTATGCAACTGGTAGAAGGGCACGACTACCAGATATTTGATGCTGTATTGTCGGCGGTTCGGAGGCACGAGCTTACTATCCAAAGGTTGTCAACAAGGGCTGGAGGCTAGAAGAGGTCTCATGCACAGAGTAGAGGAGAGGCAGTACCAAGGACGTCAGTACTATAGCACCTGGAGTTCGTATACGTGATACAACATCAGTCACAATAGTTGTGACTGCACCAGTTCGGTAGTAACAGCCGAGGCACTAGCAGCACCAGGGGGCACCCGTGGGTTGTACTTATTGTGGAAAGGAGGGCACACTCGAAAAGTGTGTCGGTCAGCGAATGGGCAGTACTTGAAGTGTGGAGGATCAGACCACCGTATAGCTACTTGCCCACAGATACAGAGGCCAGGAGGGCCAGCTCAACAATTTTCGACATTGCCATTGCCAGGAGTAGCGCCTTATCAAGGGCTGGCACTAGTAGTAAGGCTATTAACCCAGCGTCCATTACCGACACAGGCTCAGATGGACCGACAAGCACAACATCAGGTGGGACTGCATCTAGTAGGACAATAGAGGCCGCAGCAGAGGCCGCAGCAGCAGGGCCAGGGAAGGCAGCAATACAAAGTCCAGCAAGGCAGAGACAGGTAGAGTTTGTAGTATTAGAGCAGAGGTTGACTGAAGGCGGTCAGGTGGTAGGTATGCTTTAAGTACTCTTTGTCATATTTCCTTGAGTTCTATATTCGATGAGTGAAGGCGACTTTCTCGTCTCCATCTGCTCTCGTACCACATGATATGTGATACCCATCACGTGTCCTGACTACGAGGGTACGTCCTGGGCAGCGGAGTCAGCGTAGGACAACGAGGACGAATTCCTACCTAACTGACTCGGAAGGCATATTTTATTCGTATGCCTCTAATCACTTTTCTTATAGGGTATGATTATTGCTTGAGATTTACTTTATTGTTGTTTTTGTCATTATCTGTTCATGTGCCATGTGCTATTTTGATAATTGTGTTTTTTTATATGTTCTTGGTATATTTTGTGATCGGAGAGCAGCTCGACTAAACTTATTGAAATTCCGAGGATAAAATTTTTCTAAGGAGGGTAGAGATGTCACTCTCCGTGTCTAGTATACGAATTTTTTTATATTTTTCCTATATATGGCATCTGGTATCTGTATCTGTGCTTCCTGCGATCCTGTATTTGTACCTGATCATGGCATGGAATAGAATCTCGTCGCAGATTAGTGTGCCACCCCTTGTCCTTGTTGGGTTGTAGGTGTGGTTCACTACTTTGATAATAGAATTTCTGGATCGTGTTGTGGTTAGGGTTTAATTTAATTAATTAATTTATTTTGTTGTATCCTGTAGCATTTAACATGTCATTAGTCATATGGTTAGGGGATGCCTAGGATTAGGGATTAGTTGAGCCAACTCATCCCACTATAAATATTATCTTCCACACTCTATCCTCTTTCACTCTCATTTAATTTCCTTCCACCAACCCATCTAGGTAAGTATATCTTGCACTAATTGGAGAGACCACTTGCAAATTTAAATCTTTGATATTTCTTATATATTATGTCTATGATATGCATCCTTACTTTCTCTACAAGTTTAGTTCTTAGAATTTTCGATTTTAATGGCTAGTTTAGTGTAGATCTAAGTTTTAAGGTTAGGGTTTAAAGAATTTTTCGTGGTTTTGATCTATCTAAAGTTATTATTTTTGAAAACTAGTTGTTCCATGTTGTAGAGAATTTGATTTCATGCAGTTTTGGCTTGTATTTCACTTGATTTCGAGTTCGGATGAGAAAGTTATGACTATGGCAAGTTTTTGGAACTTCAATGGCTGAACTTGCTGTTTGGGGATGACGACCCTCCATGTACGCAGTTCTGCCAGGCGCAGAACGTGCAGTTCTGCCATACGCAGAATGCGCAGTCTTGCCATACGCAGTCTGCTGTGCACAGTCTTGTCTGTGCGTAGTTCTGCAATACGCAGTTTTGCCCTGCGTAACTTGCTGTGCACAGTCTTGTCTGTGCGCAGTTCTGCCATGCGCAATCTTGCCATGCATAATTTGCTATGTGCAGTCTTGTCTGTGTGCAGTTCTGCCATGCATATTCGTGCCATGCGCAGTCTTGTCTGTGCACAGTTTGCCATGCACAGTTTGCCATGCACAATTTTGCCATGCATAGTTTTGCCACGTGCAATTTTGCCATGCGCATGACTATGTTATGTGCCTGAGACCCCATGCGCCTGTTTGGTTGGATTTATATTTTAGTATTTTTTTTTGCTATTTTCTCTTGATAACTCGACTTTTTACCCTGACCTTAGTGTACCATCGGAACTTTAAACTATGTGACTTATGCGCCCAAGTGACCTATGTTCCCAGGCATGTCCATGTGATTTACTTGATTATGTTCCTGACTTGACCATGTTCCTGATTAGATTATATGTATATGTGCGGGTACTATTCTATGTTTGTATTGAAATATAATATATGTGCGCACTAAGGTGCTATTATATGAGTGCACTGAGGTGTGACTCTACCTGCTATGTGATTTTGCCTGTTATATGTCAATACATGCATACATTCCAGCATAGACATGGTAAATGGTCAGTAACATTGGCGTGGTATAACGATTGTTTTTTGATGCATTACACTAAGGATGGATCCAGGTGTGGGACTCCTTGAGCCGATGTGGATTCATACATAGGATACCCGTAACGAGGTACGACATATAGGAGGAAGACCATGTGACCAAGGTATGTGATTCCAAGATCAACATAGGGTTAATCTAAGCAACTTAAATTGGTAGAAGCATTGGATAGGAACAGAATTCCGAGATCCTGAATGACAAGCCACTACCCAGACATTTGTTATGGCGTGACGGCTTGCCACCATGGATATTGCATATTCATCCGCACTAGCGGAGTGCAGTATCTGATTATTATATGCCGAGCCAACTCTCCCTATCCGAATGTTGGAACTGTTTTTAGCTGTTTAGCATGGTGGCGTTACGAGGGACCGGTGTATTTCTACATGCCTGTATTATATAGGGTTCGGCGCACCATTGCTTGGGTACTGGCACGATATGAGGATTCATATATATATATATATATATATATATATATATATATATATATATATATATATATATATATATATATATGCATTACTGGATAACCTAGGCAAACTATTAAAAGCCGTAGGATTGATTGGCCGCTTGTAAAATGACTTGCTTGTGATATGTTTTCTTTCATTAGTAGCCGAGGACATGGACAGTCGTGGTGCGTAGTCCAACCCATGTCCTTGTTTGGTTGTTGGGTTGGGCTATTGTGCTACGACAGGCTATAACCGAAGTTGCGACTCCGAAGCTTTTAACCTGACCATGATTATAGGATGTACTCTATCTCGGCGCGATTACAGAACCCTGTAGAAGCATGGAAAATATCAGAATGATGATCTATGAGGCTCGGAACAGGAGAATCCCATACGGCTCATACAGGAGCAGTCCCGTGCGGTTCAGAGAGACTCTTAGTCTCATGCGGCTCGGGGCAGAAAAGTCCATGCGGCTTACATAGGGACAGTCCTATGCGGTTCAAAGAGCCCCCCCAGCCGCATGCGGTTCAGAAGTACATGCGGCTCACATACGACCAACAGAGATATGCGGCTCGATCAACACCACGTGTCCCCATGGGACCCCTTCACACAGCTGGTCATCGAGTAATGGCCCTATTCAATGCTCTGCCATGATTTGACAGCTGACGGCTCTGACATGAAGTGTCATAATGGTCCTGTCATAATGACAGACTCTTTGGGAATAGGAGAAAATCTCTGACACAATCTGAGATTGCCACGTGGCTACTCCCATGCGGCTCAATTGAAGAACAGCTTCATGCGGCTGGCAAGAATCATTTTTCTGCGGCTCACCAAGAAGCCATCCCATGCGGCTGGCAAGAATCATCTTCCTGCGGCTCACCAAGAAGCCATCCCATGCGGCTCGCAAGTACTATAGCTATGCGGCTCACCAAGAAGCCATCCTATGCGGCTCACAAGTACTATACCTATGCGGCTCACCGAGAAACTATCCCATGCGGCTCGCAAGTACTATACCTATGCGGCTCGCAAGTACTATACCTATGCGGCTCACTGAAACGCTGTCTCATGCGGTTCATGGATATCATGCGGTTCTGACAGGGTCCACCATTAAGACACGTGTCAGAGATTCAATGGCCCGCACGACTTGACAGCTGGTAGCAAGGATGATTTTGGGATGCAGATCAATCAGAGATTTACCAGATCCCAATGACCATATTTAATGTTATCCTCTTAATTAATGAGATCAGGTCATATCATTCATGATCAAGCCAATGGGACACGTGGTGAGAGATCCAAGCTTGACATAACCAATCATGAAGATTTAAAGCAATCAGCATTAATCATTCACAGGATTCAATACTATCCCCATTTATGGCCCAGATCCTTCACGCCTTAAACTAATGGTCCAGATTGATTATACATCAGGCCGCCGCCACTTTGAGAATGGGTAATCATCCAAACCCTAAGGATGCCTCCACTATTATAAATAGCAAGGTGCCATTCCCTTGTAAAGGATATAGAGGATCAGAGAAAGATATACGGAGAGACTCCCCCAATAATCAGAGAGAAAAATACACAGAGAGAGAGAGAGAGAAGCCAGAAGAGTAATAGAGGGAGAGCAAGAAGAGCATTTCTTCATCAACGCCAACCATCTCTTCACAGGAGCCAAGGCTGCATACCGATCGTCCAAGGAGTAAGGCAGGGCTGCCATCGCCTTCCCGAGCCTCTATCGTCACCTCCCAGAATCTAAAATAAACAATTGTACTTAGACTGCTGTACCTAGGTTTTCGTCCCTAGGCTTTCTTTGTACGAGCGAGTTTGTAACGTGAAGTAAAAGTCCGGTCCTCCGATAATTGTTCTGTTCTTTTATATTTCATGGCAAACACGATGGCGACTCTGCTGGGGACAAACTTCTCCACGGCTGAGGAGTTGGTGACGCAATCGGATGCAGCCAAGCTTGGCTCCACGCAACAAAAGATGGTTGCCCGGTTCGACCAACAGGCGTTCGAAGAAATACTCTCCGACAAGAGCGCTGGCCCGGTCCAGAAGCGAGCCCGCACAAAGAAGGCCCGCAAGGAGTGGAGACCCCGATCCTTTGTTCCTACTGAAGCTCTTGCAGAGATACCCTCTGTTGTTCAAGACGGCGAGCAAGACTCTCCTGCGGCCCCACTTCAGACCGTAGACAACTCTGCTGTCTCCAAGTCCGGTAGAAGAAAATACTATGATGCTGGACTTGCAGGGGCAAAGAGGAACTCTATGCGATCAGAGCCGCATAAGGGTATTAGCCGCAGGGAGAAAGCTCATGCGGCTACATCCGCCAGCCACATAAAGAAAACTCATGCGGCCATATCTGTCAGTCGCATAGCTTATGCGGCTACAGTTGCCAACCACATGGATAAAACTCATACGGCTATGGAAGTCAATCGCTTGCAGAAAACCCATGCAGCCACAATTACCAACCGCATGCGGCCAGCCTGCACGGTCGTGACTCCTAGCCGCACAAAAACAAGTCATCCGACAGCTGAAGACAACCGCATGCAGACAGCCTGCATGGTACTCAATTCTAGCCGCATAGCGTCCGTTCCATGCTCCTCTCGATCAGTCTTCAACCGTCTCTCATACGGTCCTGACCTTGATAGTTCTCTAGATGATAAGCCAGACTCTGTGGTATTCAACTTAGACTCTTCTTATTACGCACCCGCAAGAGCTAAAAAGAAGAAGTCTAGGACAGCGCGGGCTCATCAAGCCCAGTCAGCTGTCCTAACATCTGACTATCGGGGCGTCCCGTTGACTATCACACGGGCCTCTGATGGGAAGTTGTATAGAACCGCTCGAGTCCAGCCCCCGGCGGCGAACGGACAGAGTGGTTCCTCTGACCTGCGTGAGGTAATCCTCCACAAGCGCAAGGAAAGAGAAGGAGCCTCGGCGTGCAAAAAGTCCTCACTTGGACATCACTGCACCCAAATCATCGTCAACTGCTGTTGTAAAGATCGGCCGTCAGTCTTCCAAAGACTACAGCATCCGAGCTCAGAGGACGAGGCACCTCCTGTTGTCTCCTGCAATTCCACTCAGAAAATCTCCGCCGATGGGAGAAGGAAGAAGACAAGCATCTCCAGCCCCAAGATATCGACCACTACAGCTAAGAAACTGTCGTCTAAACGGTTGTCCTCCACCGGAGTATTCCAACACACCCGTTCAAAGACAAAATCTGCTGCAGTAGAAAATTCATCATCCACATCGCTGGGGGTTGAGGGTAGCAGTCCTCCGAACATCCACAATAATCCGATGTTTCAAGGAGACGAGCCCGGGGAAACAACTCTCCCATCAGGTACAACAGACGCTGATGTCCCCGAGGACATCCATGACTCTCAAGACGAAGCAAACTCTGAGGCTGGGGGTACTGTTCCCTCCGAGTCCAAACCAGAAGAGAATATTCCCACATATCCCGATGACTTCTCAGTACATGGGTATGACTCGGAGGATACATCTCCCACCGTCCCTTCCGTTTCTCATCATACAAGGACGGTATTCATGACAGACAGCAATCAAAGTGGTTCCAGTGATCGCCAGCGCATCGACAATCTCGAAGCCATATTACTTGCTTTGGTCAAGTCTGTAGACGAGATTAAAGCAGCCCTTCCAACTCTACAAGGAGGGACGCCTGGCCAAACAAGTACGGGTCCCGCGGTCAATGCGGACTTGAATTCGGCGGCACCGAACCCGGGCAACAATCCTCCCGAAATAACATCCCCTACCACGACAGATGAGGCCCGAGAAGTAAGAAGAGAGGTTCAGAAGCTCCGAGCCATGTTCCATGCCCGAGAAAACGCTCAAGACCTCATAATTCGGCAACCATACCCTACTGAATGGAGGGATATTCCATTTCCACCAAGATATAAGCCATTCAATATCAACCCGTATGATGGCAAGACCTCAGCAAGTCGGTACATCACTTACTTCGAGGTCACCACCGACCATCTGTCCTATGATGATGCTATCCTCACGCGATTATTCATTGGGGCACTGGAAGGAGTCGCCTTCGACTGGTATCGCAATCTGCCGGACAACTGCATCCACTCCTTCGCCGGCTTCAAGCGCATGTTCTTGGAGAGATTCTACGAAGTAGGATAGGACGTCACCATGTCCACCCTCATGGACGTCGTCCAAGGGGAGAAGGAGCTGACAAGGAACTACATTGAGCGGTTCCGCCAAACCGCCATGAAGCTGCCCTCCGAAAATCCAGATTCCTCTTTAATTGAAATTTGCCAAAAAAGACTGCTTCCAATGATCAGTCTCTGGATGGGCGAAAGTCAATTCAAAGATTGGAAGACGTTCATCATCAGCACCACAAGCGCCGAAGAACGACTGAAGAAGGCTCGCCAACTGGGATTGCACATCTCGGAAGGAGAAAACAAGGGCAAGCATCCCAACAACGATAATGGGAGTAGCCCCTCCAACAATCGGGACAGCAAGGGAAAGCAGGCTATGGTGGTCGATACAGCACAAAAACCTGAGCCGAAGCCAGCAGACAAATAATGGCCGCAAATCACTTACTCCTTTGAAGACGGTCACGTTAAGCCCATCTTGGACATGCTCATACAAGAGGACAGGATTCAGCTTCCTCCACCAATACGAGAACCGCGGCCGGCAGAGATGGAGAATCCAAAGTACTGCTATTATCATCGCTATGTCCATCATGCTACACACGATTGCTACCAGCTAAAACGGTACATACAAAACCTCATCGATTCGAACGCTCTGGCCATCGATTTCGAAGAGGTAATCGTGGCAGCCAATATGGTGTCTATACAATTCGACAGCTTCCCTCCGACGGAAACTCAAGACGGGGTAGTCCCCATCCCTCTGGCGACAATGGAGATTACCAATCTTCCACCTCTCCGAGATCAGGCTGCTGGTCTAGTACCCCTCACCACATCACAAGGGGAGGTCATGTGGATCCATCCAGATTTGGTATCAGAAGTGACTCGGCCCACACCATCTTCCACAGACAAGAAAAAAAGTAGAAAAGTAGAAAAGTCAGGACCTGCCACACAATCTCGGCAGACAATGAGGAAGCTACAGCCGTCGTCACACGGTCCGGAGCGCAATCCCAACCTGTGGTTGACAATCCAGCTGAAAACCATCAACCCACTACAACTGATGCTCCGGGACCGGCTCAGCCTCCAACGACCGACAAGCCTAGGCCGAGGAAGACTCGCTTCGACAAATCCCTCCGAAAAGAGGCAGCCCAAGGGCTAGAGAGGCCCTACAACTTTGACATCCTAGCGTAATTGGCTAACACACCGGCCAAGTTATCACTGTACGAACTCCTAAGGCTCTCCAAGGACGTTCGTATTGCATTAAGCGAAGCACTCCAAAATGCCGATGTCTATCTGGCTCAATCCAACCTCACCGGGGAGGACTCACCTGTGGATCTCCAGGACAGTACCTGTATGGGAGCAATGCCCAACATCGTCTTCACTTCGCAGGACATGCTCATCAAAACCAACCTGCACGATCGCCCACTATACTACACTGGATACATCGGCGACGTAAAGGTGGATCGGATGCACATTGATCCTGGCTCTTCCATAAGCATCATCCCGAAGGGTCTGCTACATCATCTCCGCATCCCAATGCATCGCCTGACACCTACAAGCACCGCCATCAGCGGTTTCAATTCGGGCATGAGCTACCCTATTGGGAAGATTCGTCTGAAGTGTCAAATTGGCGACCTCCAATCCGAAGTCACTTGCTACGTCATAGATGCAGACACTTCATACAACATCCTCTTGGGGTGTCCATGGATACACGATTATATGATCGTGCCTTCCACGCTGCACCAATGCTTCAAATATGTCGACAAACACGGCTTTGTGAAGACAAAATTTGCTGACGTTGATCCCTTCAAAGGGGTCGAATCTTACTACTCGGACTCCTGCCTATACGAAAAGTCGAAGAGGCACCTTGATGAAGGAAATGTACAAGCTAGTACCGAGACGGCCACAGGATCAGAAGAGCCTCTGACAATCTACCTCCAAGCTCGCAAATCGGGAAGGTCCGTACCCCTTACTGCCACTCTGCGGAAGGACGCGATCAGCCTCTCGGCGCAGGAAGAGCAGATGATAATCCGGCTGCCAAGGTCCGGCCAAGTGTCGAGACCCACAACGGGGCCACTGACAATCAGACCGCCGAGAGTCGGTCAACCCCAAACGGAGAAGCTCAATCCCTCCGATAGGCCACTGACGATACACCTTCCCAAGAAGGGTCGTCACCCCGATGCAAGGTCTGACACTTCTAGCGAACAAGCCACTCCTCGCTCCACATCAAGTTCCAAACTGGGGGTCGCTAGTCTGCCAACAACTCCACGCTCTGCTCCATCAACTGAACCACTGACAATCAAGCTTCCCAGGACGCCCTCTCAGTCTTCATTCACATAGGAGGTAGCCGAAGAGGAACCAGAGTTAGCCAAGTATGTGGCTGCCCACACTGATGTTCCCTCCGCTGATGATGTAATCCTCCTAGAAAAGATACCTTACTTCATCAATAAAGGGTTATCTTTGAACTACACCGAGCTCAATAAGCTATGTACAATGTATGCTATGGAACACGGTATAGGCACTCACCTACACACACAAGTGACAAATGTGTACACCGCGATCCAGCTTACTCCAGTAGAAGACGCTTACCGAATAATCGAGGGAGGGGATCATCCGATCATCTTCGGCCGGACAAATAACCTGCATCCCTTCACCATAGAGGAAGCCGACCTCGGGTCAGATGCCGAAAGACTGCCTCTGTATCTCTATAGCCCTCAATCCAAATATCTCATGCAGAAATAGGGGTATGATCTGGAGACGATGCCAGGTTTAAACTACGGCACTGGGCGACGATTACCTTTGAAGCCGCCAGTCCCGACGGGAAAACCACGAGACTACTATAGCAAAACTCGATGCGGGTTGGGGTATGTAACACCTACTACGACCCCTGAGAGTTCAGATGAAGAATGCGACTGGCAGTCACATTCAACCGGGTCACCAACTTCTGACTCGGATACCAGCATCAGAGATGTGTTCAGACAAGTCATGACAGTCAACATGGCATTCGTCGAAGCTTACGAAGAAGATGAAGACATCTCCGAAATCCTCGAGCTAGAACCGTGGGCCCAGCAGTTGGACGCACAATGGGAAAAGCGGTTCGAACAAAGAGAACCTCCTACTGAAGATAAAGTCATACAAGTGGATCTCGGCAGCGAATCTTCTCCAAAACCAATTTTCGTCAGTAAAAGCCTAGCAGACGAAGAACGGGAGTCGCTGCTAGAACTTGTCAGAGAATATATTGATGTGTTCGCCTGGAGCTATGAAGACATGCTAGGGTTAAATCCTGACATTGCTCTTCACAAACTCAACATTCGGCCAGATGCGAAGCCAGTCAAGCAACAACAGCGATGCTTTCGCCCATGCATCATGGACGCGATCGAAGCCGAAATTAACAAACTGATAGCCAGCGGCTCTATTCGTGAGGAGCAACATCCCGATTGGATCGCCAATATAGTACCCGTCCTCAAGAAGAATGGAAGATTCGAATCTGCATCGACTTCCACAATCTGAACAAGGCGTGCCCCAAAGATGAATTCTCCCTTCCTATCACAGACATCATGATCGACAATACCTGCAGCTTCGAACGAATGTCATTCATAGATGGCTTCTCGGGATACAACCAAATTAAAATGTCTCTTGACGACGAAAAATATACATCATTCCGAACACCGATTGGCACATACTGCTACACAGTTATGCCTGTCGGTTTAAAGAATGCTGGCGCCACATATCAAAGAGCCATGAGCATCATCTTCAGAGACCACTTACGCAAGACAGTGGAGTGCTATGTTGATGATATAGCCGTTAAGAGTCGCTGCAAGGGAGACCATCTGCAGGATCTAAGGACGGTATTCGACCTAATACGAGCGTACAACTTGAAAATGAACCCTACGAAGTCCTTTCTGGGCGTATCCAGCGGGAAGTTCTTGGGCTTCATCATCACGGCACAAGGTATCCATGTAGACCCGGAGAAAACAAAGGCAATCATGGAGATGGGTCCCCTGAGAAACTCTGCGAACTCAGAGGCCTCCAAGGGAGGCTAGCTTACATCAGGAGGTTCATTTCTAACCTCTTTGGACGATGCCAACCGTTCACGCATCTCATGAAGAAAGGAGTCTCATTCGTATGGGATGAGGAATGTCAGCATGTTTTCGATAGCATCAAAGAATATTTGTCAAATCCTCCAATTTTTGTGGCCCCGGTTCCTGGAAAACTATTTCTGCTCTATGTACGAGCGATGGAACATTCCCTCGGGGCTCTGCTCGTACAAAACAACGATACAGGCCATGAGCAAGCCATATATTACCTCAGCCGAATGATGATTGGGCCAGAGCACCGATACACCGCTGTGGAGAAGGAATGCCTCGTCCTGGTGTTCGCCATTCAGAAAACGCGATACTATGTCATCGGACAAACGATATATGTGATCTCACGAGTCAACCCCCTCAGGATCCTTATGACTAAACCAGGGGCACTCAGCTCTCGACTCGCTACATGGGAAATATTGCTGTCCCCTTATCATATGATCTTCGTCCCACAAAAGGCAGTCAAAGGTCAAGCCTTGGCGGACTTCTTAGCAGCCCACCCAGGCTCGGAGTCCTCCAGAATATATGAAGAGATCCCAGATGAGGTCGCCGACTCGCATGTAACCTCTCACGATAATATATGGCGAATGTTCTTCGACGGTGCTTCGAGGACCGAACCTAAAGGCAATATAGTCATCAGAGTCGGGGTAGTGCTGATCTCCCCTTCTGGATTGGTGATTAACCGCGCTTATTCCCTCACAGAGCCCTGCTCTAACAATATGGTCGAGTACAACGCTCTGGTCATTGGCCTCCAACTTGCAAGAGAGCTGGGGGTAGAATACCTTGAAGTATACGGCAATTCCCAACTAATCGTCAATCAGATCCGGGGCTCATACGAAGTCCGCCATGAAGACATGATCCCTTATCACCAAATGGCGATTGACATCATCTCGTCGTTCGAGGGGTTCTTTATCGAACATATCCCCAGACTCCGAAATATCGAAGCTGATGTCTTAGCTGGTCTTGCCGCTTCTCTAGCAGTTCCGAATCATGATCGCCAATCAGTGGATGTGATAGACCATAAACTGGTATGTCCCAAGAACAATGTGCAATTCGTGGCGAGTTATTCCGTACAGATGATCGAGGATGCCCCAGATTGGAGACAACCATTCATCGACTTCGTCGTCTACGACATTCTGCCCGAGAACCCAAAGGATGCCACTTCCATCAGACAGCGTTCTTTCAGATTCTTCTACGATACAGAGACGAAAATGCTGTATCGCCGCTCCTATAACGGATTACTGCTTCGGTGTCTGTCAAATGCAGAAGCCAAAGAAGCCGTACGAGAAGCTCATGACGGTGTCTGCGAGGCCCACCAGCCCGGCCCAAAACTGTAAGACCGCCTTCGCCGAATGGGCTACTATCGGCCCACAATGGTGGCAGATGCGATAGATTATGCTAGAAAATGCAAAGCCTGCCAAGTCCACGCCGACTTCATTCACCAACCATCCGAGTTTCTACATCCGATAGTGGCATCCTGGCTATTCGAAGCATAGAAAATGGATATCATTGGTCTAATCACCCTACCTTCCTCTCGAAGACATCGTTTCATACTTGCGATCACTGATTACTTCTCCAAATGGGCGGAAGCTGTCCCACTCGCAGAAGTTAAGACTTCAAACGTGATCAGCTTCCTTAAGCATCACGTCATCTACCGCTTTGGACTGCCCCGAAGGATCATCCATAATAATGGTCCGCAGTTTGCAAGTCACGTATTCTATCGGTTTTGCGATAAGCACCGTATTCAGAATGTCGCTTCGACACCGTACAACCCGACAGCGAACGGGTTGGCAGAGGCATTCAATAAAACAATCATCAAACTCCTCAAGAAGTTTGTCTCCTCTAACAAATGCGACTGGAACGAGAAGCTCGGTGAATGCTTATGGGCTTATCGCACCACAGTTCAAACAGCCACCGAAAATATACCATTCTCCCTGGTGTACGGGAGTGAAGCAGTCCTCCCATTGGAGACTAAGATCCCCTCACTACGCGTCGCCCTCACACATCAATTGACGACTGACGAAAACCACCATCGCCGGCTACAAGAATTGGAGGCACTAGACGAAAAGCGCCTCTTGGCTCAGCAACGAATTGAGCTATACCAAGCATGCATATCCGGAGCCTTGAACAAGAAGGTCAAAATTAGAACATTCCAGGTGGGCGATCTCGTTCTGGCAGTCCGGAGGCCGATGGTCATGACTCACAAGACCGCCGGCAAATTCCAGCCAAAGTGGGAAGGCCCATTTATCATTGAGACAGTATTCTCCAACGGTGCTTACCGCCTCGCAAAACAAAACGGAGACTTGCTCATGTTGCCCGTCAACGGCAAGTTCCTGAAGAAATATTATGTCTGAACGACATTCTCTCCAGATCATCGAGTCATGTACCCGCTGGTACCGCTGAACTCACATCCACAACATTTCAGATTATCTAGTCATGTACCGGCTGGTGCCGCTGAACTCACCTCCACATTCCTTTCAGATTATCGAGTCATGTATCCGCTGGTGCCGCTGAACTCACACTTTCTCAATATTCTAAAATTACCGAGTTATGTACTCGCTGGTGCCTCTGAACTCACATTCCGGTCACTCTTTCAGATAGTAAGTCACATATGATTATACCTCTGAACTTCCTTCCTGGAAGAGATCCTCCCTCATGATCCACTACCCGCACTCCCAGCGCACAAAAAGGGTAATCGATCCACAAATTTCCGAAACGGCCATGTCCTCATTACCTCTGAGTCGTTTTTACTTCCACCAAAAACAAACTACCCCCTCGCATAGAACTTCCACGTTCTCCTACCTCTGAGTCGTTCTATGTACCCCCTCTTCATTGAGCCTACTCCTGCCATGTCCTCATTACCTCTGAGTGGGAAGGCTCCGTCGAAGAAACCTTCATGCTTGTCATGTTCCCATTACCTCTGAGTAATTATGTCGGTCCCTTTTCAACCTATTATCTGTACCCATAACTGGAGTACGACAAGGATAATAGGTCCATAAATGTCCTTTGTTGACCACAAATGTCCTCTGTTGACCACAAATGTCCTCTCTTGACCATAAATGTCCTTTGTTGACCATAAATGTCCTTTGTTGACCACAAATGTCCGCTGTTGACCACAAATATCTTCCGTGAAGTCTCCCCTGCCATGTCCTCATTACCTCTGAGCAGGAAGATTCCACGGTAAAACCCTCATGCTTGTCATGTCCTCATAACCTCTGAGCAATTATGTTGGTTTCCTTTCATCCTATTATCCGTATCCTGAACCAGGGTACGCCAAGGATAATAGGTCCACAAATATCCCTTGCTAAGCTTCTTAGCATAAATCCACCATCTCACCATGCCCCGGGAGCCCAGCTGCTCTACGGCATTCTTTTTTCCAATACCGAGAGCACCCATGACCACTTTGCCATGGCTGTTTCGGATATCTTGACCAAACTTGTTATCCGTACCTAAAACCAAGGTACGCCTTGGGTAACAGTATAATGCCTGTGGTTCGTATTACATATTTCTGGAATACGTGTACATATTTATTCTTGTATTACATGATTTCCTGGCTTGGCATTTCTTTCTTGGCTTGGTTTATTCCTGGTTCGGGTTGGTTGGTTCGGCTTGGCTTGGTTTTGATTGGGTTCATGATGAACCCAAGGTGAACCCCTACCTACCACCACCATTTGTATTTATTAGCCCTCTTCATTCTCTCTCTTTATTATTCATCTTCTTCTTCCTCATTTACTCTATTCACCTACCAAGAGAGAGAAGAGAGGTCTAGGCAAGTGCAACTTGCTTCCACAAGAGAACCCATTTTTATTGTTCCATTAGCTTCTCCTCACGTTTCTAAGACACATTAGAACTTGTCATTTTCCATTTTGAGGCTTTAATTTTTATAGATCTAGAAATTTGTTATTTTCGGATTTTGATGGTTTTGATCTATCAAACTTTCTTGTTTTCAAGTTTTGATGGTTCCATGTTGTAGAGAATTTTATTCTATCCAATTTTGACCTTTGAAAAGTTAGATTTGGACTTATTTTGGGTTCAAACCATGGAGTTCAAACCATGGAGTTCTTGCTGTTTTGGAGAAGACAGTGAGCAGTGCGCGAGCTTTTTAGCTTGTGCCACTGAGTTGCACGCGCTCTTTAGCGCAGCGCAGTCCTCATACGCTGCCTTTTGGAGGCGTATGTCTTGCGTACGCTGCCTTGACAAAGGAGTCGTATGGATCTCATACGCTGCCTTGACAAGGAGTCGTATGGACCTCATACGCTGCCTTGGCTAGGAGTCGTATGGATCTCATACACTGCCTTGACAAAGAGTCGTATGGATCTCATACGCTGCCTTGACAAGGAGTCGTATGGACCTCATACGCTTCCTTGGCAAGGAGTCGTATGGATCTCATACGCTGCCTTGACAAGGAGTCGTATGGACCTCATACGCTGCCTTGGCTAGGAGTCGTATGGACCTCATACGCTGCCTTGATGAGTAGTCGTATGGAGTACATACGCTGCCTTTTGGAAGCGTATGTCTTGCATACGCTTGACCTAAGCGTATGCTGACCTGAGCGTATGCCGACCTGAGCGTATGCTGACCTGAGCGTATGTCGGCCTGAGCGTATGCTGACCTGAGCGTATGCCGACCTGAGCGTATGCTGACCTGAGCGTAGCCTAATTACCCTGGATCTTCTATAGCCTTGTATATTGATATTGTATTAGATATTTAACGTCCATTTTATATCCTTACGCCTTTTGTCCTGAACTTGATAATCATGAATTCATTTGATATATTTGGAATTGATAATTGAACATGACGTGATAGTGACCCATAGTGGTGCACTCCTGACATAATAACCTGACATGACCTGATAGTGGCCCGTCGTGGCACACTCCTGACAAGTACACTTGGCATGATGACCTGACATGATTATCTCGAATAGCTGTTGTGACGGCTACCTGACATGACATGACCTGTATAATCTGGACACCGTGGGCGATTGTGTTTGTATAAATAAACCAGTCCTGTCTTACATCATGTCTAGGACAGGGACTCCTGAGTACCACGGTCAGGAGTACCTACTAAAATGGACTAAGGCTAATAACTAGATTAATACATTAGTCATGACGAGATTTCCCAGCTACAGGCAATCCCGTTACCTGGGCACGCCTTGGGATCTGTAGCCTGCCGTCGAGTAGGGCACATTTCCAGCACACTGTCATGTGTTGCACCCTTCAAGCTACCTAAGGGTACATTCGTTTCCTGGACGATGTACCCACCTGAATTCAACTCTAATCTTTTGACCCGGGTAACCTGGATGGTCTGCAGGGCTTGTGGCTGTGGAATAATCTCACTGCATCTTGTTAGTAATTAGGCTTGTGACAACCCTAGTTAGTTAAAGTATCAAGCCGTAGTTCTTGCTTGGCCGTGAAGTGATTGGACGGAGTCTAACCAGTCTAGTCTTGCCCTGATCCTGTTCCTGATTATTGAATGACTAGAATGCTTGTATTTATTTTACTGATAAATGGTGAGAATTCCAAGTTCTGTTCAGACGAAGGGTTACAACCCCGGTCCTTGTTTGGTTTACGGGTTGTAACCTGGTTATTTGAATAGTTCCATGGTTATCTCGTCGTATATCATCCTGGTGTATTTTCTTTATTTCCAGTTCTTACTTTTATTTATATCTTGTGCTGATTGCTGGTTTTAGTTCTTAAGTGAAGCCTCCTTTGTGGCACTTGCTCTTTCTGGGGTCTGACCCAGCTGGTTTTGTGTGGCCAGATTTCGGAGCAGCTCCAGAGGATCTACCGACCTTCCAGCCAGATGGTGGCCACTAGACGGAACCCTGGCAACGAGTGGGTTGTTTTTGGCTCTCCCACTCTATTGTAAAAATATTCTTTTGAGGCGTTTAGCCGACGAGCACCTGTTTAGCTCGATTGCACCTTACTTACTGTCTGCCTACCGGCTGTAACATGATTGACAGATCCTAGGGTTGATCATGTATGACTAAACTCTTGCTAGTCCTAACATTTTGTAACGACTAGCTTCATGATCAGCTGAATATGTAATATTTGGGACACCTTATTATTGTATATTTAATGATCATACATCTTGTAACATTTACTTGCTTGTGATTGAGACACTAGGCTTGTTCATGACCTTAAGAGTCTGCCAACGGGATAAGATTTTTTGCGAGCGAGTCGATTCGGGAATGTATCAGCTTGAGTGAGTGTGAAGTTGGGACCGTATACATTCATGAAAGAGCCTGGGGCCAGACCCATCATGTACCGGAGGACGGAATCCTTACCCGCATACGCTGACCGTATGTTCGGGTTATAATGGATGTTGCCCATCAACATCCCTGATTGGGTAGAAGTTAAGTTACACACCATCTTCCTATCCAACAACACCATATTGAACCACGACAGAGGATAGTGACGTTCCATGAGAGGAATATGGATCGCCATCCCATCCAAAAAAAATCCCAGTTCTCAGAAATCTCTAATACTCGAGGATTCTTTATGATTAAAGCGTCTCCAAAGAGGAATGAAGGCTTCAGATATAATCCATCCAGCTTCCCAGTATTCATCATGGCACGGAGATAATAGAGGGTCTGATTCTCGACGGCGTTCAACCTCTCCGAAGGCTCATTAGCAGGAAATTGATTCAGTACATGCTTAATTAAGTCGTCAAGACGCACGCCCAAGGCGAACTGATTTGAACCCACTATAAGTTCCCCCGCAGGATTTACTGGCAGATTCACTGAAGAAAAACAAAAGAAACAAGTCAAAAAGATAGCCGAAACACAAACTACGTGATGCTTATGCGGTTTAGCTCAGTATAGCCTCATGCGGCTCAGTTTGAAAGAGCTCATGCGGGTCAGTCCGAATGAGCTTATGCGGTTCGGTTCGAAAGGAGCATATGCGGTTCAGTTCGGATGAGCCCGTACGGTCCAATTCGAATAAACTTATATGGTTTGGCTCGAAATAGGCTTACACGGTTCAGTACGGATGAGCTTTTGCGGTTTAGTTCAAATGATCTTATGCGGTTCAGTCCAAAATAGGCTTATGCAGCTCAGTTTGAAAAAGCTCATGCGGTCCAGTCCAGATGAGCTTATGCGGCCCTGAGGATGAAGTAGTTATGCGGCTGCAAACAACAACTTTTATGCGGCTCAGACCTAGGTCATATCCCATGCGACTCGAACATGAGTCGGACACGCAGCATACTTGGAAATACAGGCTCGCGCATAAAATATGCGACGTAGCCGTGACAGTTCATGTTGATGGTCCTACCAGCAATAGGCGGGTGAACGTCGGGGTAAAAAATAGGCACGTCAGCCGGCGGAGGAGCCGCCACGTTCGCCGCCGTCGATGAAGACGCGGCCTTCTTGCCCTTCGCTGCCGCAGACGACGACGCGGCCTTCTTGCCCGTAGCAGCGGTAGTCTTCTAGGGAGCCATTGGCAATCGTTGATGGGAGAAGACGAAGAGGAAGTCGGCAACGAGGAGTTCGAGCAAAAGAGAGAAGGTAAAAAAACCCTCAAAGAATAAAATTACTCCTATTTATAGGCAAAGGATGCTCGAAAAATCAAACAAACGTCTCGATCCACGCGCCGCCTAAAAGAATAAAGGAAAAACACTTCGGTAAAAACAAAACTGGCCCTTGGGATCCTCCCCCAAGAGGCGGCAAATCAAGGGCATTTAATGCAGAAGATTTGCACACGGTTAGGACACGTGGCAAAAAGTCTATACGGCCTAACAGCTCATGCGGCCAGATAAATCCATGCGGCTGAATCATCTATGCGGTCAACAAAGGCCATGCTTCTTATTCAAAGTATTTCAATTTTGCAAATTGAAAACTTTGAAGGGGGTCTTGTAGAAGCATGAAAAATATCAGAATGATGATCTATGCGGCTTGGAACAGGAGAACCCCATGCGGCTCATACAGGAGCAGTCCCGTGCGGTTCAGAGAGACTCTTAGTCTCATGCGGCTCGGGACCGGAGAGTCCATGCGGCTTACATAGGGACAGTCCTATGCGGTTCAAAGAGCCCCCTAGCCGCATGCGGTTCAGAAGTACATATGCCTCACATACGACCAACAGAGATATGCGGCTTGATCAACACCACGTGTCCCCATGGGACCCCTTCACACAGCTGGTCATCGAGTAATGGCCCTATTCAATGCTCTGCCATGATTTGACAGCTGACGGCTCTGACATGAAGTGTCATAATGGTCCTGTCATAATGATAGACTCTTTGGGAACAGGAGAAAATCTCTAACACGATCCGAGATTGCCACGTGGCTACTCCCATGCGGCTTAATTGAAGAACAGCTTTATGCGGCTGGCAAGAATTATTTTCCTGCGGCTCACCAAGAAGCCATCCCATGCGGCTGGCAAGAATCATCTTCCTGCGGCTCACCAAGAAGCCATCCCATGCGGCTCGCAAGTACTATACCTATGCGGCTCACCAAGAATCCATCCCATGCGGCTCGCAAGTACTATACCTATGCGGCTCACCGAGAAACTATCCCATGCGGCTCGCAAGTACTATACCTATGCGGCTCACAAGTACTATACCTATACGGCTCACTGAAACGCTGTCTCATGCGGTTCATGGATATCATGCGGTTCTGATAGGATCCACCATTAAGACACGTGGCAGAGATTCAATGGCCCCTACGACTTGACAGCTGGTAGCAAGGATGATTATGGGATGCAGATCAATTCGAGATTTACCAGATCCTAATGACCATATTTAACGTTATCCTCTTAATTAATGAGATCAGGTTATATCATTCATGATCAAGCCAATGGGACACGTGGTGAGAGATCCAAGCTTGACACAACCAATCATGAAGATTTAAAGCAATCAGCATTAATCATTCACAGGATTCAATACTATCCCCATTTATGGCCCAGATCCTTCACGCCTTAAACTAATGGTCCAGATTGATTATACATCAGGCCGCCACCACTTTGAGAATGGGTAATCATCCAAACCCTAAGGATGCCCCCACTATTATAAATAGCAAGGTGACATTCCCTTGTAAAGGATATAGAGGATCAGAGAAAGATATACGGAGAGACTCCACAATAATCAGAGAGAAAAATACACACAGAGAGAGAGAGAGAGAGAGAGAGAGAGAGAAGCCAGAAGAGTAATAGAGGGAGAGCAAGAAGAGCATTTCTTCATCAACGCCAACCATCTCTTCACAGGAGCCAAGGCTGCATACCGATCGTCCAAGGAGTAAGGCAGGACTGCCATCGCCTTCCCGAGCCTCTATCGTCACCCCCCAGAATCTAAGATAAACAATTATACTTAGACTGCTGTACCTAGGTTTTCGTCCCTAGGCTTTCTTTGTACGAGCGAGTTTGTAACGTGAAGTAAAAGTCCGGTCCTCCGATAATTGTTCTGTTCTTTTATATTTCATGGCAAACAAACCCTTTTTCTCTTTTTGGTTGTATGGGTGTCGTATTATCTCGATGATATGATATAACCCTATAATCCTTGGCCTAGGTCTTATTTATTGCTTGGATTTTGTCTTATTCCTTATGTACTCCCTTGTGGTACTTGTTATTCGGGGCCTGACACCGCTGGTTTTGTTTGTCCAGATTTTCTAGCAGCGCCCGAGGACCCAAATTTCTTCCCTGAAGATGGTGCACACTAGGAGTATGGACGCCAGGGACCATGAGTGGGTTTTTTCTTCACCGCTCTGATATCTTTCATTTTGTACTTGGCGTTTAGCCACCGGCACCTGTGTAGCCAGCTGTTCTGGACATTAGTTTCCTTTTATATAATTGTAATTAAATTCGATTGGAGCTGACTGTGGTTATATACTATTAACTCTCGGTACTAGCTTATTATTTTGTGTAGCTAGACACATGAATCATTTTGATGAAGCGTCGGGGACTCCTTTCTGCTTTGTCTTATGATAATTATTTACTGCTTCTTGTTTTGATTGATTGAGACGTAGATGCTCTGTCAGACCATATGAGATGATTGTAGCATGCACCCCCTAGTCTCATGATCGCCGTAATCTCCGTATGACATCTTCGTACCTTATACGGGGTAGCTGGCCTTGTCCATCTCCGTATTTCGGTACTGGAACATGATAAGGTTTTAGTAGTAGCCCATGCAGGTCTGTTTTTTAGACTTGTGGGATGTTATTATTATAGGAGTCTCAATCAAAATATGTCCCCCTTGATATCCTAATTCGACTTCCTTTCTCCACATTGATTGTTAAACTTGAATTTTCATCCTCGTTCTTTTTCGTCCCGTCTTTTGATATCTAGCATTTTTCCCTTTAGGGGTACCTGGTTCTCGACTATTGTAGGAGCCGACATGGAAGAGGATCTAATAGAGCAGGGTCCAATGAAAGATCAGTAGGGGGCAGCACCTCTACCTGGACAGATTCATGTCGAGCCAGTTATCGAACGTGAGCCAGTTGAGCAGCAGAGGCCAGAGGTTCATGTACCTCCAATGATGCCGACAGTACCAGTAGCCCTCGACACACCGGCACTATTGCAGATCATTAGAGGGTTATTGGAAACCCAATAGCACCAGATGAAATTCCAACAACATCAACAAGTGAAGAACCAGGAACATAATGTCCTATTGAACCAGGGCTTGTATGTAGCCCTAGAGAGGAGCGAAAAGACTAATTCAGGTGCATCAATTCGATTTTACCGATTCAACCAGAGGCACCTTAATGGCACCGAGGATGCTATTAGGGCGGATGCATGACTACAGGATATCGAGGCCATCTTGGCGGCGGCCAAGGTTCCAGCTGAGGAGCAGGCAGATCAGGTCCGATTGCGGCTTCAAAACTTTGCTCGTGATTGGTGGGCATTTGTAGAAGTTGGCTTGAGGCATCATATTTCTAAGGATAACTTCAGGACGAGGTTCAGGACCAATTATTTTGGCATCGTGGTGCAGTTCGAGCTTCAGCAGAGGTTCATCGGTCTCAAGCAAGCCAGCCGGATTGTTGATTGGATATGCAATTGAGTTCTGCAGGCTGAGTAGATTTGCCACGAAAATAGTGGCGACGGAGCCAAATAGGGCAATGAGGTTCCAATAGGGACTTCACTTAGAGATTATGCAGCTGGTAAATGGGCATGACTACCAAGACATTTGATGTTGTATTGATGACGGCTAGGAGGCACGATCTTACTATCCAAAGTTTGTTAACAAGGACTGGAGGCCAGAAGAGGTCTCATGCACATAATGGAGGAGGGGCATTACCAAGGACGTCAGCATCAGTGCCTGGCATTTGTATACGCGATACAATATTGGTCACAACAATTATGACTGCACCAGTTTGGCAGCAGTAGCCGAGGCACCAGCAGTGCCAGGTGGCACCCGTAGGTTGCACTTATTGTGGTAAGGGAGGGCACACTCGGAAAGTGTGTCGGTTAGCGAATGGGCAGTGCTTGAAGTATGGAGGATCAGACCACCATATAGCAACTTACCCACAGATACAGAGGCCAGGGAGTCCTGTCATGCCCTAGAACCAAAATAACAGAGGGCGAGGGCGAAACAAAGCCTGTTACGTATATCAGAGTGCGCCAATATCGAATATACGATCACGGCTGTCTAGAAGATAAGTAGGTGGACTCTAGCATGCCACTGACGACTCCTAAGGTCAGACATGTCCTATCTCAATCCAAACAACACAAGAAGCAATAAAGAGTAAATCAAATATGAAATGGGTAAGGCATCCCAAACACAAATGCATACATAATCAAGAGAGACGACATAATAAAAAGATACATCAACTAAATATAAAAAAGGTACATAAATATAAAACTAGCCACGGTCCAGAATATATATCTACGCTGTGCGAAGATGGAGGGAACAAAACCCAGATACAAGGACTAACATATGCCCTTGGCTAAACACCACCAAATAAAAGTACAAAAATGGAGTGGGATATAAAGGTAACCCACTCGCTAATCCGTGTCGATCCTCTGAGTGCGAACCATCCGGAGAAGAAGATGGTAGTTCCTTGAGATCAACTATGGAACCTGGCCATACAAAACTAGTAGGATTAGAACCCTAAATAGCAAGTACCACAAGGAAAGCTCGAGGTGAACAACAAAGCCCAACGACAACACAACAACAATACATAGACAAAAATAAATAAATGTGGATCGTGACTAGTACGGTACTAATGCACGTATCTCGAGAACATAAATGATTGAATGGAAATACTGAACAATATAGCAATAAAGATGAATAAGCCGATGAGCAACAAGGGACTTAAGAACTACTCGAAGTCGGAGCCACAATCCTTAAACCAAACAAGGACCGGGGTTGTAGATCTTTTCCCAAGAAGAGCTTAGCCTCTGGCCACTCACCGACACAAAGAGCATATAAAGTAACGCATAACCAAAAGTGCACGGCCAATCATTGCCTACGGCTTGCTATTATTAAGTAGCTAGGGTTATCATAATCCTAATTACTACTATGCAAGTTGAGGATCTTCGTAACTACCTAACTGCAAATAACCAGATGTCCAAAAGTACGAGTAACATGTGCATCTATTGCCCAACAAGACTGCTGGTAGATAAAGTGTGTCTTAAACTTATAACATGAACAACCATATCACATACTTATAAAATAAAATATATAACTAACTGTGCCACAACCCGACATGACATATGACTAGATCGTGTATCAATACACACAAAATTGATAGGTCATGGAGCCCTTTTCTAGCAGGGTTGAGCCACGCCTCATGGGGCCCTTGGAGCTCGGGGTTGGTAGTGAAAATATCTTCCTACAATGATCTACTTGAATTTACTAGTCATTTACCTTATCATATTCATGTCAAATTCTTAAGTTGTGGAAACTCAAGAATTTTCTAAGATGACCTGTGCTATGTACGAGTAATTTGCAAGTTATCACTTGCGAACATCCCAGTACTAACATTATGTGATACACGGAATAATACTCACACTCGTGTCCAGTGCCAAAATATAATAGATTAAACATTCAACAAGCTATATCTACGGTGTCAAGGAAGAATATGTACTCATATCTTTGATCTAAAAATCAATAAGGAAATCAATACATGAGTACGCTACTATGAGCCACTATCTAGAATCTGGACATAGAATAATACGTGAACATGAACATATGACATGTATATAAAGTGTACAACAATTTTCTAACTATACAACAATACTAGAGCATGATAAGACATCATTTCAATCGAAGAAAATAGCAAAAATGTACTAAAACATGCAAAAACGGACAAAACAGCTCAAATCAGCCAAAAATAGCCAAAATCGATATACCAGTAGTGTACTGTAGTATACCAACGGTATTCCGGCAAAAAGACAGAGAGTTTTTCGGGTATAAATTTGGTATTCCGTCGGTATACACCGGTATACCGTTTTGGAACAGCAGCACAAACTTGGAAAATGGCAAAACTTGTTTCGGCATAAAAATCTCATTTTAAATCGAAATTCGGATTTTTAAAAGTCCAAATCGCATAGAATTGAATTTCCTACAACATGAGAGCATTAGTTTTTACTGATTTTGAAATTTGATAGATGAATACCTCAAAATACTTGAAAACCTCATCTAGACACTCAGATCTACGCAATACCACCGATCAAAACCAAAAATATTATATACTAAAGATGTTAACAATTTAGAGAAGCTTATTATAGAACAATAAAACTTTAGTTTATATAAAAAAAACCAAAAATAAAGCATGGTCACATCATATTTGAGCAAGATGTACTTGTCTAGAGTCTTAGCAACCATGCCTAAGTTCTACTTCTCCCCTCCTAGAGGGGTTAGACACCACACCCAAGGCCTAAAGGCTGGCTCCCATGCATAGCCCAAGAGGGAGAGAAGAGAAGAAGAAATGAAGAGAGAGTGAAAAGAATGAAAAAAGAGAGGAGAGCGAAAATCATAGGATATATATAGAATGGGTGAATTAATCGTGACCGTCCGATCGCGATCCGCGACTCGATCAGGATTAATCTCGACCGTCCAGAAGAAAATCAAGAAACCAATAGATAATAGAATGTATCATCACTATTCACGAAAATATCTAAGCACTATTCATCAAAATATCTAAATACTATTCATTAAAATATCTAAAATCAAAAATATCTAAAAGTAGAAAATACCCCCCGAGCGGTATACCGTCGATACACACCGGTACACTGTCGATATGCCGATCAAGAAAAAAATTTATAATTTAGGAAAAGTTTAAAGCGTTCCAAAAACCAAGAAAGTACATAATACACTACAAAATACATATCCGTATATAAATACCGATACTGTGAGACGAGTCTCACAACTCTCCCATCCTTAGAAAAATTTCGTTCTCAGAATTTCCTAAAGCTAGACGAGTAAAACACGTATGCTAAAACAAGGTCAAACATCATAACTCACCAAAAGAAAACATCCTGTATACAAGTGATATTTGAGATACATAATTTAAATAAATGCAAAAAATAATAAATACATACATATATAATACAAGAAAAGAAGAGAACCAGGAGGCATATGGAATTATATTTCCCAGAGTCAGTTGAGTAGGGATCTGTCCCCGATGGCCTATGTTGACTCACAAAGTGGACAAGGGTCAAGTCTCGAGGTAAGTCGATGCCAACGACTTAGTCGAAGAAATGACTCTAATCCAGGACGCACCTACATAGTCAGGATACACGGTAGATATCGCATATCATGAGATACGAAGGCGGAAGAGTAGAGCAAAAAACTCGTCGAATATGTCGAGTCGACCATTGCACTCCGGTATAAGTAGAATACAAGGCCGTCGACAAAACCCAATAATAAGAATGAATGAAGGAACACATTAGAGGCTCACAAACCATCTGACTTCCCTCAGCCAACATCTGCTCTATGATACCAAACTCTCTCTGCCCATTCATCGGGGCTGCTACTCTGACCTGCTGCTAATTTTACCTGACTTACTGGACCTCGACAAACTACGTCGGATGCTGACATTAAAACTTTTGAGACCGCATCGGAAGAGGATGCTGAACATGGGACCGTGCTGACTCTGCTGGTCCTCTCTAGCCTCAATCACCAAAGGCACTAGGCAACTAACAAAGCCTGTGGATATAAAAGTAGGCAAGACCCTATTTGTGATCAAACGCTCCACACCTGAGACACTTACCATTGGCCCTCTTGTACTGAGCTACGATATACCCTGGCTTCTCATAGTAGGTACACCCTGACTGCTATACTGATACCGCCGTCGGAGCTGATGGTACTACTTGACTAGAAGCTCGATGATCTGGAGCTGTAACTGCTGGAGCTGTAGACTGGATAGTAATGCCCCTCATCATCTCAAACATAGCCTACTAATCTATCTTTGCTGCTGAACTGATGTTGATGGATATGGCTAAATTGACTAAGCTGGCTGAATTGACTAGAGTAGAGTGAACTAAGCTGCCAACAGATGCTGAGATGGTACTGGCACCTGACTCTGCCTACGGAAGAAGACAGAATAATAAAATCCTCGAAATTATAAGATAAAAAGGTGGGGTGTCCCTGAAGGATAAAGACACGTGATATCAAAAAGGGACAGGAATAGAGCAAAGATATATCAAGCATGTTCACAGTTAAAGGGAAACGGGAAGATACGATAAGCAAGAGGAGATCCAATGAAAGACAAATAAGGATTGAGGTTCTAACAAGATGAATCCCCCACAAGTCTAAAAAGCAGACCTGCATAGGCTACCAAAAAATTTTGTCACATCCCAGAACCAAAATATTGGAGAGCAGGGGTGAAACAATGCCAGCTACGTATATTAGAGTACGCCAGTATCCCAATATACGATCATGACTGTCTAGAAGACAAGTGGGTGGACTCTAGTATGCCACTGACGACTCCTAAGGTCAGACATGTCCTATCTCAATCCAAACAACACAAGAAGTAATAAAGAGTAAATCAAATATGAGATGGGTAAGGTATCCCAAACACAAATGCATACATAATCAAGAGAGCTGACATAATGAAAAGATACATCAACTGAATATAAAAAAAGTACATAAATGTAAAACTAGCTACGGTCCAGAATATACATCCATGCTGTACGAAGATGGAGGGAACAAAACCCAGATACAAGGACTAACATATGCCCTTGGCTAAACACCACCAAATAAAAGTACAAAAATAGAGTGGGATATAAAGGTAACCGACTCGTTAATCCGTGTCGGTCCTCTGAGTGCGAACCATCCGGAGAAGAAGATGGTAGTTCCTTGAGATCAACTATGGAACCTGGCCATGCAAAACTAGTAGGGTTAGAACCCTAAATAGCAAGCACCATAAGGAAAGTTCGAGGTGAAAAATAAAGGCTAACAACAACACAACAACAATACATAGATAGAAATAAATAAATGTAGATCGAGACTTGTGCGGTACCAATGCACGTATCTCGAAAATATAAATGACTGAATGGAAATACTAAACAATATATAAATAAAGATGAATAAGCCGATGAGCAACAAGGGACTTAAGAACTACTCGAAGTCGGAGTCACAATCCTTAAACCAAACAAGGACCGGGGTTTTAGATCTTTTCTCAAGCAGAGCTTAGCCTCTGGCCACTCACCGACACAAAGAACATATAAAGTAACGCATAACCAAAAGTGTATGACTAGTCATTGCCTACGGCTTGCTATAATTAAGTAGCTAGGGTTATCACAATCCTAATTGCTACTATGCAAGTTGAGGATCTTCGTAACTACCTAACTGCAAATAATAGGATGTCCAAAAGTACGAGTAACATGTGCATCTATTGTCCAACAAGACTGCTGGTAGATAAAACGTGTCTTAAACTTATAACATGAACAACCATATCATATACTTATAAAAAAATATAACTGACTATGCCGCAACCCGACATGACATATGACTCGATCGTGTATCAATACGCACAAAATTGGTAGGTCTTGGAGCCCTTTCCTAGCAGGGTTGAGCCACACCTCATGGGGCCCTTGGAGCTCGGGGTTGGTAGTACAAATTTCTTCTTACAATGATCTACTTGAATTTACTAGTCATTTACCTTATTATATTCATGTCAAATTCTTAAGTTGTGGACACTCAAGAATTTCCTAAGATGACCTGTGCTATGTACGAGTAATTCGTAAGTTATCACTTGTGAACATCCCCGTAGTAACATTATATGATACATAGAATAATACTCACACTCGATTGTCCAGCGCCAAAATATAGTAGATTAAACATTTAACAAGCTATATCCATGGTGTTAAGGAAGAACATGTACTCATATCTTTGATCTAGAAATCAATAAGTAATTCAATACATGAGTACGCTACTATGAGCCACTATCTAGAATCTGGACATCGAACAATACGTGAACATAAACATGTGACATGTATATTGTAGTGCCCCGTCCCGCTCAGTCAATTGAAGGAATCGGAACGCCAACGACGTTCGGACTTAGCCTTGCAACGGCTGCTTGAAGACATCGCTCGGTCGAGGCGACCGCTCGCTCAGGTGGGGTTGTTTCGGTGAACTTGGCTCATCTTAGCCTTCATATAATAAATCACATGTTTTTAACTTGCACAAGTAGGCTTGATAATAAAAGAGACGAATCCACATATCTAAAGGGAGTAATCCCGAAGGGTCGAATTGAGTTAGAATATGGAAAGGTCCAACGGTTGGCTTAGAGTTGGTGCACGGCGTACTTTGAAAATGACACTCGGTCCTTCGTCCCATGGCTTGGGAGAGGAAAAAGTTGGTCTTCGACACAAATTATGAATTAACCTAAGTCATAGGCGTCGCCCGCATATATAAATGCTCGATAAAGCATACACCCTTCCACGATGCAAGGCTTGACCTATCCTTTGCTCATCCCTTGGGTTAAGTTGTAGGCATGATTAAGTTAGGCAAAGTGATGGTGGTCAACCAAAGTCATTCCAAGCACGGTCCTATGAGTTCTACGGCTGGGTATAACCACATAGTCTTACGGTCTCAAGGCCCATCATATAGAGTATGACTTGGGTGGTGGTGTTGTATAGAGTTCAAGTTGTCTTAAGATATGATGTCATGAACTTAGTATTTTAAGGCACGGGCAACGGTTGAATCATTGAGTTTGGAAAAGTGCTTCAAATGTTGTTCTTGAGTTGAATGAAATGATAGGGCTAGAAAGAAGAATGCTTGCTACTGGGTCGTTGAGGCAAGGTCTTAAATGTGAGAAGTATTGAACTTGGCCCTGAAAGAGATGGTAATACTAGAGGTAGAATGACTGTGTGAGACGTTAGTTTGAGTCGAGTCTTGCATGGTCATGGACAACTTGTCGACAAGGTAGAGCTTCTCCGAACGGCAACCCGGGGCCAAGGGACTGTTACGGGCAAAGAAAGAAAACAATTACAAAAGCTGTACTAGGCACAAGTTAGGCGGGGACTTGTAGCGGGGCTCGCTACTCGCGCTGAAAGGGCCCCGTCTAACTAAAGCAAAAGGAAGTCCACAATGGCTCTGGGAGCCAGTAATCAATTCATATAGATGAGTCGGCATGGCGGTAATCTGCATGTGTGCCTTTGGATTTAGTTGAGTTGAATGTGTGTGTGCAGTTAGAACATAATATTGGGCCTAAGATTTGGTTACAACGTAGGCGACGTGCTTCGGCATGAGTTGTGGCATCGAGTCTTATGTTGTCGGCATATAAGTTGCATAGTTATGATTGCGTTGTCTTGAGTTTAAGTCAGAAAATATCCCAAGACAAAGTCGGTCGAGTGACACTTAGCCACAAGTCTTTATTTGGGTCAGTTGGTGATCAAAGTAGCAAGCCGCGAGGCGTAGATATGGTTTAGTTACCCTGAGTTGCGAGGCACGGCAAGATGGATTCTTAGCATGATCACATGGAAATGGAGCCTCATCGCGTAGTTGCGTCTCTGATTATGTGCCAAAGGGCAAGCACGACTTGATAGGTTAACTTTGTTGTTGCAAGCACGGGATGGTCTAGAGATACAAAATAGGCCAAGGCGTCTGTCCTAAAACTGATCCTAAGACAAGACTAGAAAGACAACTGATAAGAAGGGACTATGTTGCACGAAGTAAATCAAACGTATTGGTTTTGTATGGGTGGGCGAGGAGCTTATTCTACCAGTACAGTTGAGTACTGACACCCATATAGTTTTCATGTACCGGCACAGGTAGAAGCTCGTGGTGCGGAACACGCTTGGATGCGTCAAGGCAAGGAGTTTCTTGGCGATTCCAAGCGTGCGGCTGCATGGAGTCAAGACTTATACAGGACATAATGTATGGACGTCGCCTTCCAAAGCATCCACTGGTTCAAGACATGTATTGAGAGATGAGATAGAGCTGAGTGACTTGTAATGTGAGAAGAGTGAGCTTGAGTGACTTGTAATCTTTGCCTTGCGCCCCATTGTAACCTTTGTTTCAATATCAATAAAGAGCTTCTTTTGAATGACTTGTGTTTTGTTCTAAATTTCTGCTGGCTTATTCAATGTCTCTGCTTGGGACTTCTATGCGACGACCCTGTCGCAGCCGCTGTAATCGGCCGTTATGGAACCCGTCTTGCACGAGCACAATCTAGGCTTGTGCGGCATCATGCCTTAGCGATGACGATCAGTCCTACGGGAGCGGGGTGTGACATAATGGTATCAGAGCACGACTTTACGTCCTTGGACTATCGATTGAATTCTTTAACTCTGATGTTTCTGCAAACTCTGAAGTGTTGCTTCTGTAAAGTTGATATCATTGTTGTGCTCTCTTTCAAATGTCCTACGGGATGTCCATACAATAAGTCTAAATAATTTGCAGAAAGTAGGAGAACAGTTTTTGACAAGAAATAAAATGATGGTTCACATAAGCACGATTGGCTAAGTCGGGCTGGACATATACACCAAAGTTGCGTCGACCCTAGCAAAGTCGAGTGCGAGATTCGTAATGTTTCGAGCTAGAATGAGTTGAACTCGATTGAGTAAAGTGAGATGACTATCGATAGGGGTGCTATCGTACGATGATAACATCGGTGCGATATAGATGAGCGTGCTTGGAATTCGAGGAATGGTTCGAACAGAAAATTTGAAGAAGTCGATTCTGATTTGAATGATAGTTGGAGGATTTGTCAAATGACTTCATCCCTGAGTGGTGTATGTGATAGCCTCAGGGATGTCGATCGATCGATTGAGGATACGGGATGTCGATGAGTCTATCAGCAAGTGTCGTACGTATACAAAGCCGTAGATTGAGTATCGTTGAATAAGTTTTACTCTCGAAGTTTGACTAGTTGGTTTGAACAACCCAGAAATTGACGTGCACGAAACGTGCACGGGATTAAGGATTGTGTGAGTATGAAACGCAAAAATGATTGAGTGGATGAAACTGAATCAAAGAAAAGTTAAGGTGTGCGAATGGATGAGTTGATCGAAGAAATTGATACGGATCGTATACGAAAAATTAGCACGATGAAAAGATAGCGTGCATAAAAAGTTGAATTTTGAAGTTACTTAATGACTCTAAGGATTGGATTGAATGTTGCTCGATGATTTGAGTTAGCAAGGAATGATGCGAATTGAGGAAATACTTTGGTCGATGACTTAAGATAAACGGATGAACAATACGTGAAATTGGTTTGAGAAAATTGATGTTGTGAATGATTCGAGGGATAATGATTGAACTTGAATTGGAATGTCGAGGAGAATATCCAATCGAACGATAGCATCATTCGTACGACTCGAAATTGGTTGCAAACGAAGATAGTCAGGTTATGCATATCGTCGATGGTATTGAGGCGTATCAAAGATCGATATACGATAACTTGGGGGTACTCTGACTTGGCGAATGACCATCGTGCAAGTGTTACTGTTTGGTTGGATGCAATACTTACGATTTTGATTGAGATAAATGTTGGATGAAATGATTGTGTCTTGATGGTTATACGAATAACTATAGCGTCGACATTCTTGTCTTGCGCGAGCGCAACTCCAGCCTCGCACATGCATCGTGCCGGATTTGGGGCGATCGTTCCGCGTGAGCGCTGACATGGTGATTCATGTTGCGGAAATGAATCGAACTCAAAAAATCAGGACGCAGCAACTTTGATTGTCTCAACTTGTTGGTTTGATGCGAAGGAAAATTCAAAGATGTTTGAACTGGTGATTGACGATTAAGTAAAACTTGAGGATTGAGTAGGTCCAATCTGCGTATCGAGAATGAACTAGTCTAGACTCAAGCAAGAGTTACGTCCCGATGAGGATGATTATCTCGCGGGAGCATGCATGGTGATTCATGCCCACCGAGGATAATCTGAATCGCGTGAGATCAGGATGCAACATATTATCAAGCTAGACGACCTTATGATTGAATACGTGAATTAGGATAAATGACTTAGTGAGTATGAAATATGAATTATGGTTTAGCGATGAATCGTGTCATAGCGTGCTTGACTTGAGAAGGATTGATAGGCGAACTATATCGAACGTGTTTGAAGGGATGACTATGTAAAATAGCTTGTTGGACGAGCAATGTTGATGTATCAAAGATTTGGTTGAGCAAACTTACGATAGGATGGCTTTGCTTAATGACTCGGATCCCGTGCAACGAATGTTGAGATGTGTGTAGGGAATCGATGCTCGATGTTGAGAAATCAGAGTGATGCGAGCTTGGGTAGAAAAATCCTGTACTATCAACTTTGTTTGACTTTAGGATGGGGTCAGTGTTAATATCGTTGTTTAGGAACTATGATTCCAATACTGACGAAAAGACATAGCTTAGCGGTTATGCAGACGTCCGAGTGCGAAGTGGTAGGATTTGTGGAGGCACCACTCGCGAGTCTCGATTGACATGCACGTATATCAGGGACGTCTGAATATGTGTACGATCCGACTCGAGTGGTGATGGCGGATTCTCTATCACGAGGCTTAGCTGAAATACATGTATTTTGGGGACGCTTAGAATATGGTCACGATCCAACTAAGTGATATGTTGAATCAAGTGAACTAGAGGAATAAAAAAGTGTTGAGAATTTTGAAATAGGTTTCAAAGGAAAGATTGAGGGTAGTGCGAGCGTGGCTCGGATTGAGAAAACGCATAGGCATAGTGTATGCGAGAGTTCTTGAATATTGAGTAAAGTGATAAGTCAATAAGTAAGTACTCAGTTAGTTTCGAGGACAAAATTTTTTCTGAGTGGTGTATGATGTAATGCCCCGTCCTGCTCAGTCAATCGGAGGAAAGTGATAAGAAAAAGTTGGTCTTCGACACAAACTATGAATTAACCGAAGTCATAGTCGTCACCCGCGTAAATGCTCGATAAAGCATGCACGCTTCCACGATGCAAGGCTTGACATAGCCTTTGCTCGTCCCTTGGATTAAGTTGTAGGCTTGATTAAGTTAGGCAAAGTGATGGTGGTTGACCTAAGTCATTCCAAGCACGGTCCTATGAGTTCTATGGCTGGGTATAACCATATAGTTTTACGGTCTCAAGGCCCGTCATATAGAGTATGATTTGGGCGGTGGTGTTGTATAGAGTTCAAGTTGGCTTAAGACACGATGTCACGAACTTAGTGTTTTAAGGCATAGGCCACGGTTGAATCATTGAGTTTGGAAAAGTGCTTCAAATGTTGTTATTAAGTTGAATGAAATAATAGGGCAAGAAAGAAGAATGCTCGCGACTGGGTCGTCGAGGCAAGGTCTCAAATGTGAGAAGTATTGAACTTGGCCCTGAAAGAGATAGTAATAAAAGAGGTAGAATGACTGTGTGCGACATCAGTTTGCGTCGAGTCTTGCATTGTCATGGACAACTTGTCGACAAGGTAGAGTTTTTCCGAACGACAACCCGGGGCCACGGGACCGTTATGGGCAAAGAAAGGAAACAATTACAAAAGCTGTGCTGGGCACAAGTTAGGCGGAGACTTGCAGCGGGGCTCGCTACTCGTGCTGAAAGGGCCCCGTCTAACAAAAGCAAAAGGGAGTCCACAATGGCTCTGGGAGCCAGTGACCAATTCATATAGATGAGTCGGCATGGCGACAATCCGTATGTGAGCCTTTGGATTTGTCACGCCCCAGAACCAGAATATGGAGAGCGGGGGCAAACATAGCCAGCTACGTATATGAAATGGATTCCATCTCGCTATACGGTCACGGCTGTCTAGATACATGAGGGTTTATCTACAAGCCAACAGTCTCTTAAGGTCATGAACAAGCCTAGTATCTCAATCACAAGCAAGTAAGTAAATGTTACAAGATGTATGATCATTAAATATACAATAATAAGGCGTCCCAAATATTACATATTCAGCTGATCATGAAGCTAGTCGTAACAAAATGTTAGGACTAGCAAGAGTTTAGTCATACATGATCAACCCTAGGATCTGTTAATCATGTTACAGCCCGTAGGCAGACAGTAAGTAAATGCAATCGAGCTAAACAGGTACTCGTCGGCTAAACGCCTCAAAAGAATATTTTTACAATAGAGTAGGAGAGCCAAAAATAACCCACTCATTGCCAGGATTTCTTCTAGTGTTCACCATCTGGCTGGAAGGTCGGCAGATCCTCTGGAGCTGCTCCGAAATCTGGCCACACAAAACCAGCTGGGTCAGACTCCAGAAAGTGTAAGTGCCACAAAGGAGGCTTCACTTAAGAGCTAAAACCAGCAATCAGCACAAGATATAAATAAAAGTAAGAACTGGAAATAAGAAAATACACCAGGATGATATACGACGAGATAACCATGGAACTATTCAGATAACCAGGTTATAACCCGTAAACCAAACAAGGACCGGGGTTGTAACCCTTCGTCTGAACCGAACTTGGAATTCTCACAATTTATCGGTAAAATAAATACAAGCATTCTGGTCATTCAATAGTCTGGAACAGGATTAGGACAAGACTAGACTGGTTAGACTCCGTCCAATCACTTCACGGCCAAGCAAGAACTACGGCTTGATACTTTAACTAACTAGGGTTGTCACAAGCCTAATTACTAACAAGATGCAGTGAGATTATTCCACAGCCACAAGCCCTGCAGACCATCCAGGTCACCCGGGTTAAAAGAATTAGAGTTGAATTCAGGTGGGTACATCGTCCAGGAAACGAATGTACCCTTAGGTAGCTTGAAGGGTGCAACACATGACAGTGTGCTGGAAATGTGCCCTACTCGACGGCAGGCTACAGATCCCAAGTCGTGCCCAGGTAACGGGATTGCCTGTAGCTGGAAAATCTCGTCATGACTAATGTATTAATCTAGTTATTAACCTTAGTTCATTTTAGTAGGTACTACTGACCGTGGCACTCAGGAGTCCCATCCTAGACATGATGCAAGACAGGACTGGTTTATTTATATAAGCACAATCACCCACGGTGTCCAGGTTATTATACAGGTCATGTCATGTCAGGTAGCCGTCGCAACAGCTTATCAAGATATAACATATCAGGTTATCAGGTCAAGTATACTAGTCAGGAGTGCGCCACGATGGGCCACTTATCAGGTCATGTCATGTTACTCATGTCAGGAGTGCACCACTACGGGTCACTATCAGGTCATGCTCAATTATCAATTACAAACATACCAAGTAAATTCGTGATTATCAAGTTCAGGACAAAAGGCGTAAGGATACAAAATGGACGTTAAATATCTAATAAAATATCAATATACAAGGCTATAAAAGATCCAGGATAATCAGGCTACGCTCAGGTCAAGCTACGCTCAAGTCAGGCTAGCTCAAGTCAGGCTACGCTCAAGTCAGGCTACGCTCAGGTCAGGCTACGCTCAAGTCAGGCTACGCTCAAGTCAGCGTATGCGAGTCATACGCCTCCAAAAGGCAGCGTATGTACTCCATACGACTCCTCGTCAAGCAAGCGGGCGTATGTGAGTCATACGCTCCCAAAAGGCATCGTATGAGATCCATACCACTCCTTGTCAAGCAAGCGAGCGTATGCGAGTCATACGCTCCCAAAAGGCAGCGTATGGGGTCCATACAACTCCTTGTTAAGCAAGCGAGAGTATGCGAGTCATACGCTTCCAAAAGGCAGCGTATGGGGTCCATACGACTCCTTGTCAAGCAAGCGAGCGTATGCGAGTCATACGCTCCCAAAAGGCAGCGTATGGGGTCTGCGCTGCACTAAAGAGCGCACGTAACTCAGTGGCTTAGGCTAAAAAGCTCGCGCACTGCTCTCTGTCTTCTCCAAATCAGCAGGAACTCCATGGTTGAACCCAAAGCTTCAAAAGTCCATAACTTGGTCAAAATAAGTCCAAATCCAACTTTTCAAAGGTCAAAATTAGGTAGAATAAAATTCTCTACTACATGGAACCATCAAAACTTGAAAACAAGAAAGTTTGATAGATCAAAACCATCAAAATCCGAAAATAACAAATTCTAGATCTACAAAAATTAAAGCCTCAAAAATGGAAAATGACAAGTTCTAATGTGTCTTAGAAACATGAGAAGAAGCTAATGGAACAATAAAAATGAGATCTCTTGTGGAAGCAAGTTGCACTTGCCTAGACCTCTCTCTCCCTCTCTTTGGTAGGTAAGGAAGTAATGGGGAAGAAGAAGATGAGTAATGAAGAGAGAGAAAGAAAAAATGGCAATAAATATCAAAGGTGGTGGTAGGTAGGGGGTTTATCCATGGTTCATGATGAACCAAAATAATCCCAACCGAACCAAGCCAACCCGGGCCAAGAATAAACCAAGCCAAGCCATGAAGAAAACTAAACAAGGAATTATGCAATACAAGAATAAATACGTACACGTATTCCAGAAATACGTAATACGGACCACAGGCATTACAACTCTATCCACCTTAAAAGAATTTCGTCCTCAGAATTTAATCAAGAGACTAGAGGAGCAATAAAAAGCTACATTAATCACATGCAAGCTATAACTAGGTAGACAATCACTCATTCAAGCAAGGAATCGAAGGCATGAGGTATAAGAAAGACATTATACCTCACGAGTCAAATAAGTCGGGATATCACGATCGGAGATCATCCTCACGCTCCCACGTTGACTCTCCCAAAGAGTGATGAACCCAAGCAACTCGGACTAACTTGATAGTCTTATTCTTGAGGACTTTCTCTCTTCGGTCCAATATAGACACGGGCCTCTCCTCATACGAAAGGTTGGTACCAACAACCAATTCCAAATGATCTAGGATGTGGCTCGGGTCCGGGATATACCGTCGTAATTGAAATACATGGAACACGTCATGCACCTCGCTTAGCGACGGTGGAAGAGCGAGACGATAGGATACATCTCCTACTCGCTCCAGAATATCAAACGGTCCTATATACCTAGGACTAAGCTTGCCCCGTACGCCGAAACGAATGACACCACGGTTAGGCGAAATCCTCAGGAATACATGATCGTCGACCGAAAACTCGAGAGGGCGCCGATGAGAATCGGCCCAATGGTGCTGGCGATCTTGGGCAACTCGGAGATGATCTCTGACTCGCCTGACCACTTCAACTGTCTGGGCAGTCATTTCTGGACCGAGCATCTATCTCTCTCCAACATCATCCCAGGCTAGCGGGGATCTGCACTTCCTACCATACAGTGCCTCGAACGGTGCCATCTGGATACTGGCGTAGAAACTATTGTTGTACGAGAATTCCACCAGGTACAAGTGATCTTCCCATGAACCACCGATGTCAAATGTGCAAGACCGCAACATGTCTTCAAGAGTCTGGATCGTGCGCTCCGACTGGCCATCTGTCTGCGGGTGATATGCTGAACTGAACTGGAGATGAGTTTCCAAACTCTCTTGTAAGCTACGCCAAAAGTGCGACGTAAATCTTGATTCTCGGTCCGAGGTGATACTGACTGGTACACCGTGCAATCTGACAAACTGCCTGAAGTACATCTCTGCTAACTGAGCCGTCAACTGACCAACTCTGAATGAAAGAAAGTGAGCCACTTTCGTGAGCCTGTCAACTATAACCCAGATAGCATCTCTACCAGCTGGGGATCTAGGTAATCCAGTCACAAAATCTATGGTCACATGCTCCCACTTCCATTCTGGAATTGGTAAGGGCTGAAGAAGTCCAGCCGGTCTCTGATGTTCGGCTTTAACTTGTTGGCAAACCAAACACCGAGAGACAAACCGAGCTATCTCCCGCTTCATGCCATTCCACCAGAAATGCTGCCGGATATCACGGTACATCTTCGTACTGTCGGGATGGATGGAATACTGCGAACTGTGCGCTTCTGACATGATCTCCTGTCGGATATCTCCGCTGGGTACACAAAGACGCTTACCATGTCGAAGTGTACCATCCTCATGAATGCATAACTCTAGTCTTCGTCCTGCCACACACTCTGCTCTGAGTCGCTGAAGCTTGGAATCTGCTGACTGCGCCATCCGGATCCTCTCAACTATAGTGGACTGAACTTGCATACTGGCCATCAAGGCCATACTGGAAGGGAGAACAACTTCAATACCCATCTTCTGAAGATCTGCTAACAGCTCTGGTTGCGCTGTTAGAAAATAAACTCCCGCTCTCCTGCTCAATGCATCCGCAACAACATTGGCCTTCCCAGGATGATACTGCAGGTTGACATCATAATCCATAAGAAGCTCCAGCCACCTCCTCTGACGCATGTTAAGATCCTTCTGAGTGAACACATACTTCAGGCTCTTGTGGTCGGTGAAAATCTCCACCCTGTCTTCATACAAGTAGTGCCTCCATAACTTAAGTGCAAACACCACTGCTGCCAGCTCCAAGTCATGGGTTGGGTAATTCCTCTCATGATCACTAAGTTGTCGTGACGCATAAGCTATTACCTTCCCATGCTGCATCAGAACACATCCTAAACCTCTGCCTGAAGTATCACAGTACACTGAGAATCCTCCGGTCCCATCTGGAAGCGTGAGAATAGGAGCTGTTATCAGGCCTCGCTTCAATTGCTCAAAAGAACTCTGACACTCTGCTGTCCAAGCAAACTGCACATCCTTGCGGGTCAACTACGTCAATGGCGCTGAAATTCGAGCAAAATCCGAAATAAACCGCCGGTAGTAGCCGGCCAATCCAAGAAAACTACGAACCTCTGCAACTGTGCTGGGCACTGGCCACGACTCAATAGCCATAATCTTCTGGGGATCCACTTCTACTCCTCCTCGAGTGATGATATGACCCAAGTACGAAATGCGATCGAGCCAGAACTCGCATTTACTGAACTTGGCATATAACTAGTACTCTCTGAGGATCTGAAGAACTATACGAAGATGCTGCTCATGCTCTGCCTCACTCTTGCTGTAGACCAGAATGTCATCCAAGAATACAATCACAAACTGATCCAAGCAAGGCATGAAGATGCGATTCATGAGGTCCATGAATACTGCCGACGCATTGGTTGCTCCAAAAGGTATAACAAGGAATTCCCAATGCCCATATCTCGATCTAAAAGCTGTCTTCGGGATGTCCTGTTCTCTGACTCTGATCTGGTGATAACCTGAGCGCAAATCAATCTTCGAGAATACTGAAGCCTCCTTGAGTTGATCAAACAAGTCATCTATCCTCGGGAGAGGGTATCTGTTCTTGATTGTCACTGAGTTCAAGGTACGATAATCAACACATAACCTGGACGTACCATCCTTCTTTTTTACGAGAAGCATCGGGACTCCCCAAGGCGATCCACTAGCACGAATGAATCCCTTGGTTCTAAGTTCTTCAATCATCTTGTACAATATCTCCAACTCTGACGGCGCCATCCTGTAGACTCTCTCTGACACTGGGGCTGTCCCGAAAATCAAATCTATAGTGAACTCGATCTCCCGCTCCGGAGGCATACCTGGAAGTTCTTTTGGAAAAACATCTGGAAACTCCTCGACTATCCTGGGCAACTGAACTGCTGCTACTGCCATCCGCAATACTGGAGGAGATGACTCAACTTCGCCTCGGGAGAAAGAAAACTCCGGCTCACCTGGAATGCTAAAAATAACCCTGCCAATATGGCAGTCTATCCTAGCATACTGGTTCCTCAACTAATCCATCCCTAGGACCACATCATAATCGGCCATCGGGAATTCTATCAATCTAGCGGGGAATTCTCTACCGCTAACTACGATCCGACACGAGGAAAACATTCTATCTACTCCCACAAGTCCGTTACCAGTAAGTATATTAAGCCTTACTGATAATGACTCGGGCTCCAATCCTACCTGTGTCGCGAATCGTGCAGACATAAAAGAATGCGATGCACCAGAATCAAATAAAGCTGAAGCTGGAAAGGAGTTGACGAGAATAGTACCTGCCACTACCTCTCCTGGTGCCAATCCTTCCTCCACGGTCATCACCATAGCCTGACCGTGCCCTCGGGGTGCTGGTCCCCTCTGCTGAAATCCTCGCTGCCTACTCTGACTCTGGGCTTGGACTTGTGCATACTGCTGGGGGTTCTACTGCTGGAACACTTGGGTCTGAGGCCGCAAGGGCCTCGGCAATGGATACTGCTGCTGCTGGACCGGAGCTGGTTCTCTCACCGAAGAGCTAGAAAGGTTGGACGATGATGAACCACCCCTATTCGGGCAGGATCCAACCCTATGGTCTGGTGCTCCACAAGCCAGACATAATTCCTGTGCCCTGCGACACTCTGCCACTACATGGCCTGGCTTCCCACAATGAGAACAACCCACTGCGGAAGATTGCTTCTGCTTCTGCTGCTGCTGCTGCTGAGGGTGCGTCGGGATTGAATGCTGGACCGACGTCACTGAGGCCGCTCGCCTCGGAGCTCCAATAGTCAAAGCCCTGGCTGCCGGGGCTGGGGCTGAAGACTGATTCATCTGGCCGTGAGATCTCTTCCGACTTCCGGCCCTATCCACAATCCTCTGGGAGGTATACTCATGCCTCCTAGCTGCTCTCAAGACTGCATCAAAAGTCTGATGCTCAAACTGCTCGACCGCCAACAAGATCTCCAGGTGAAGTCCCTGCTGGAACCGCTGGGCTCTATCATACTCGGTTGCCACCAAAGTGGGAGCAAACCGACTGAGTCTGGAAAACTCGGCCACATATCCGTCGATCGTCCTGCCTCCTTGCTTCAGATTGGTAAACCTCGTCTGCAGATCATACCGAGCCACGGCATCGAAATACTTGGTCTGGAATCTTTCTCTGAATACTACCCAAGCTGCAGGCGCACAACGGCCACCTTCTCGGTATGATCTAATAACGGCCACCAGCTGCGGGCAAGATCTAACAACTGCAGGCGCACAACGGCCACCTTCTCGTTCTCTGGGGTCCTGGCTGCTTCTAGAATTACCTCAGTATCCTGAAGCCATGCATCTGCTGCGATAGCATCTTCACTACCATCGAAGAATAGAGGGTTCAAGCGGTTGAAGCTGTTGGCCGCGCTGTTACCCTGATGACCACCCCGGGTCAAGGCATCCGTCACTGCCTGGTGCAAGGCATCTCCACGCCGATCTTGAGAAGCTATTAAGGTCCTGACGAGTCCTACTAATGTGCCATCATCAGGCTCGACAGGCTGAACTGGCTGAACTGGTGGCTCTTCTCCAATAGGCTCGACTCTGGAGGCTACTCCGGAATGCTGGGCTTGATCTCCAGGTTACGGCTGGTCTACGGGAGGTGCTCCGCCTTGCTGGTCGGTAGGACCACGAACAATGCCGCTGAAGAAGACGACATAGGAAACAATAAGGAAGGACCAGGACAGATCAACGATACAAGCATATGATCAGGACAAGAATCCAGGGATTCAGAAGATACGAGCAGAGATCAAGGACGAATACTGATTGAGACATCTATTCGGTAAACCCTCACATATCTTGATTTACAAGACCTGCATGGGCCACCACTTAAACCATGTCACGCCCCAGAACCAGAATACTGGAGAGCGGGGGCAGACATAGCCAGCTATGTATATGAAATGGATTCCATCTCGCTATACGGTCACGGCTGTCTAGATACATGAGGGTTTATCTACAAGCCAACAGTCTCTTAAGGTCATGAACAAGCCTAGTGTCTCAATCACAAGCAAGTAAGTAAATGTTACAAGATGTATGATCATTAAATATACAATAATAAGGCGTCCCAAATATTACATATTCAGCTGATCATGAAGCTAGTCGTTACAAAATGTTAGGACTAGCAAGAGTTTAGTCATACATGATCAACCCTAGGATCTGTTAATCATGTTACAGCCCGTAGACAGACAGTAAGTAAATACAATCGAGCTAAACAGGTGCTCGTCGGCTAAATGCCTCAAAAGAATATTTTTATAATAGAGTGGAAGAGCCAAAAATAACCCACTCATTGCCAGGATTTCTTCTAGTGTTCACCATCTGGCTGGAAGGTCGGTAGATCCTCTGGAGCTGCTCCGAAATCTGGCCACACAAAACCAGCTGGGTCAGACCCCAGAAAGAGCAAGTGCCACAAAGGAGGCTTCACTTAAGAGCTAAAACCAGCAATCAGCACAAGATATAAATAAAAGTAAGAACTGGAAATAAGAAAATACACCAAGATGATATACGACGAGATAACCATGAAACTATTCAGATAACCAGGTTACAACCCGTAAACCAAAGAAGGACCGGGGTTGTAACCCTTCGTCTGAACCAAACTTGGAATTCTTACCATTTATCAGTAAAATAAATACAAGCATTCTGGTCATTCAATAGTCTGGAACAGGATCAGGGCAAGACTAGACTGGTTAGACTCCGTCCAATCACTTCACGGCCAAGCAAGAACTACGGCTTGATACTTTAACTAACTAGGGTTGTCACAAGCTTAATTACTAACAAGATGCAGTGAGATTATTCCACAACCACAAGCCCTGCAGACCATCCAGGTCACCCCGGTTAAAAGAATTAGGGTTGAATTCAGGTGGGTACATCGTCCAGGAAACGAATGTACCCTTAGGTAGCTTGAAGGGTGCAACACATGACAGTGTGCTGGAAATGTGCCCTACTCGACGGCAGGCTACAGATCCCAAGGCGTGCCCAGGTAACGGGATTGCCTGTAGCTGGGAAATCTCGTCATGACTAATGTATTAATCTAGTTATTAACCTTAGTCCATTTTAGTAGGTACTTCTGACCGTGGCACTCAGGAGTCCCATCCTAGACATGATGCAAGACAGGACTGGTTTATTTATACAAGCACAATCACCCACGGTGTCCAGGTTATTATACAGGTCATGGCATGTCAGGTAGCCGTCGCAACAACTTATCAAGATACTACATGTCAGGTTATCAGGTCAAGTGTACTAGTCAGGAGTGCGCCACGATGGGCCACTTATCAGGTCATGTCATGTTACTCATGTCAGGAGTGCACCACTACGGGTCACTATCAGGTCATGCTCAATTATCAATTACAAACATACCAAGTAAATTCGTGATTATCAAGTTCAGGACAAAAGGCGTAAGGATACAAAATGGACGTTAAATATCTAATAAAATATCAATATACAAGGCTATAAAAAGATCCAGGATAATCAGGCTACGCTCAGGTCAGGCTACGCTCAAGTCAGGCTACGCTCAAGTCAGGCTACGCTCAAGTCAGGCTACGCTCAGGTCAGGCTACGCTCAGGTCAGGCTACGCTCAAGTCAGCGTATGCGAGTCATACGCCTCCAAAAGGCAGCGTATGTACTCCATACGACTCCTCATCAAGCAAGCGAGCGTATGTGAGTCATACGCTCCCAAAAGGCAGCGTATGGGGTCCATACCACTCCTTGTCAAGCAAGCGAGCGTATGCGAGTCATACGCTCCCAAAAGACAGCATATGGGGTCCATACGACTCCTTGTCAAGCAAGCGAGCGTATGCGAGTCATACGCTCCCAAAAGGCAGCGTATGGGGTCCATACGACTCCTTGTCAAGCAAGCGAGCGTATGCGAGTCATACGCTCCCAAAAGGCAGAGTATGGGGTCTGTGCTGCACTAAAGAGCGCACGCAACTCAGTGGCTTAGGCTAAAAAGCCCGCGCACTGCTCACTGTCTTCTCCAAATCAGCAAGAACTCCATGGTTGAACCCAAAGCTTCAAAAGTCCATAACTTGGTCAAAATAAGTCCAAATCCAACTTTTCAAAGATCAAAATTAGGTAGAATAAAATTCTCTACTATATGGAACCATCAAAACTTGAAACACAAGAAAGTTTGATAGATCAAAACCATCAAAATCCAAAAATAACAAATTCTAGATCTACAAAAATTAAAGCCTCAAAATGGAAAATGACAAGTTCTAATATGTCTTAGAAACATGAGAAGAAGCTAATGGAACAATAAAAATGGGCTCTCTTGTGGAAGCAAGTTGCACTTTCCTAGACCTCTCTCTCCCTCTCTTTGGTAGGTAAGGAAGTAATGGGGAAGAAGAAGATGAGTAATGAAGAGAAAGAAAGAAGAAATAGCAATAAATATCAAAGGTGGTGGTAGGTAGGGGGTTTATCCATGGTTCATGATGAACCAAAATAATCCCAACCGAACCAAGCTAACCCGGGCTAAGAATAAACCAAGCCAAGCCATAAAGAAAACTAAACAAGGAATCATGCAATACAAGAATAAATACGTACACGTATTCCAGAAATACGTAATATGAACCACAGGCATTACAGGATTGAGTTGAGTTGAATATGTGTGTACAGTTAGAACACAATGTTGGGCCTAAGATTTAGTTGCAACGTAGGCGACGTGCTTCGGTACGAGTTGTGGCGTCGAGTCTTATGTTGTCGGCATATAAGTTACATAGTTATGATTGAGTTGTCTTGAGTTTAAATCAGGAAATGCCCCAAGGCAAAGTCGGTCTAGTGACACTTAGCCACAACTCTTGATTTGGGTCAGTTGGTGATCAAAGTAGCAAGGGCCGCGAGGCAGCGATATGGTTTAGTCATCCTAAGTAGCAAGGCACGACACGATGGATTCCTAGCACGATCACATAAAAATAGAGCCTCATCGCGTAGTTGCGTCTCTGATTATGTGCCGAAGGGCAAGCACGACTTGATAGGTTAACGTTGTTTTTGCAAACACGGGACGGTCTAGAGATATAAAATAGGCCAAGGAGTATGTCCTAAAACTGATCCTAAGACAAGACTAGAAAGATAATTGATAAGAAGGGACTATATTGTACGAAGTAAATCGAACGTGGTGTTGGTTTTATATGGGTGGGCGAGGAGCTCATTCTACCAGTACAGTTGAGTACTGACACCCTCATAGTTTTTATGTGCAGGCACAGGTAAAAGCTCGTGGCGCGGAGCTCGCTTGGATGCGTCGAGGCATGGAGTTCCTTGGCGATTCAAAGCGTGCGGCCGTATGGAGTCAAGACTTATACGGGACATAATGTATGGATGTTGCCTTCCAAAGTATTCGCTGGTTCAAGACATGTATTGAGAGATAAGAGAGAGAGCTGAGTGACTTGTAATGTGAGAAGAGTGAGCTTGAGTAATGTAATCTTGGCCTTGTGCCCCATTGTAACCTTTGTTTCAATATCAATAAAGAGCTTCTTTTGAATGACTTGTATTTTGTTCTAAATTTCTGCTGGCTTATTCAATGTTTCTGCTTGGGACTTCTGTGCGACGACCCCGTCGCAGCCGCTGTAATCGGCCGTTATGGAACCCGCCTTGCACGAGCGTAATCTAGGCTCGTGCGGCATCATGCCTTAGCGAGGACGATCGCTCCTACGGGAGCGGAGCGTGACATATATAAAGTGTACAACCATTTTCTAACTATACAACAATGCTAGGGCATGATAAAACATCATTTCAATCGAAGAAAATAGCAAAAATGGACGAAAATGGGCAAAAACGGATAAAAATAGCCCAAATCAGCCAAAAATAGCCGAAATCGGTATACAGACGGTATACTGTACTATACCGGCGATATTCTGGCAAAAGGACAAAGAGTTTTCAGGGTATAAATTGGGTATTCTGTCGTTATACATGGGTATACCGTCGGTATACCATTTTGTGACAGTAGCATAAACTTGAAAAAATGGCAAAACTTGTTTCGGCCATAAAAACCTCATTTTAAATCAAAATTTAGATTTTCAAAAGTCAAAATCGTATAGAATTGAATTTTGTACAACATAGAGGTATTAGTTTTCACTGATTTTGAAATTTGATAAATGAATATCTCAAAATACTTGAAAACATTATCTAAAAACTTAGATCTATGTAATACCACCGATCAAACCCAAAAATACTATATACTAAAGATGTTAACAACTTAGAGAAGCATATTATAGAACAATAAAACTTTATTTTCTATGAAAAACAAAAATAAAGTATGGTCACATCCCTTTTGAGCAAGATCTACTTACCTAGAGTCTTAGCAACCAAGCCTAAGCTTCTCCTCCTCCTCCTCTTGGGGGGTTAGACACCACCCCCAAGGCCTCAAGGTCGGCTCTTATGCATAGCTCTAGGGGGAGAGAAGAGAAGAAAAAAAATGAAGAGAGAGTGAAAATAATAAAAAGAGAGAGGAGGGAAAATCATAGTATATATATATATATATATAGAACGGATGAATAATTATGACCGTCCGATCACGAGCCATGACTTGATCATAATTAATCTCGACCGTCCGAAAAAAAACCAAAAAACCATTAGATAATAGAATGTATCATCACTATTCACAAAAAATCTAAATATTATTCATCCAAATATCTAAATACTATTCATCAAATATCTGAAATCAAAAATATCTAAAAGTGGAAAATATGCCCTGGGAGGTATACCGTCGATACTCACCTGTACACCGTCGGTATGCTAGTCAAGAAGAAAATTTCATAATTTGGAAAAAGGTTTAAAGCGTTCCAAAAATCAAGAAAGTACGGAATACACTATAAAATACGTATCCGTATATAAATACCGATATTGTAAGACGAGTCTTACAGGACCAGCTCAACAATTTTTGATGTTTCCAGCTCCAGGAATAGCATCGTATCAAGGGCCGATACTAGCAGTAAGGCCATTAGCCCAACGTCCATTACCGATGCAGGCTCAGATGTACCGATAAGCATAGCATCAGGTGGGACTGCATCCGGTTGGACAGCAGAGGCTGCAGTAGCAGGGCCATGGAAGGATGCAACAAGAAGTCTAGCAGGGGCTGAGGCAAGTAGAGTTTGGAGTACTAGAGAAGAGGTTGGTTGAAGGCGGTCAGGTGGTAGGTATGCTTTGAGTACTCTTTGTCATATTTCCTTGAGTTATATATTCAGCGAGTGAAGGTAACTTTCTCATCTCACTCATCTGCTCTCGTACCACGTGATATGTGATACCCATCACGTATCCTGACTACGAGGGTAAGTCACGGGCAAAGCCTTATTCTTTGTTAAGTTATTCGTACCAACTTATCTTAAGCCTTGACCCTTGTCAACTTTGGGAGTTAGCATAGGACAGCGAAGACGAATTCCTACTCAACTAACTCGGGAGGCATATTTTATACATATGCCTCCAATCACTTTTCTTCTAGGGTATGATTATTGCTTGTGCATTTACTTTATTATTGTTTCTGCCGTTATCGGTTCATATGCAATGTGTTATTTTGATAATTGTGTTTGTTATATTTATTGGTATATTTCGTATCGAAGAGCAGCTCGATTAAATTTATTGAAATTTCGAGGACAAAATTTTTCTAGGATGGTAGAGATCTCACTCCCTGTTTTAGTATACGTAAATGTTTTTATATTTTTCTCGTATATGAAATCAGGAATCTGTATCTGTGCTTCCTGCTATCCTATATTTGTACTTGATCATGGCATGGAACAGAATTTTATCGCAGATTAGTGTGCCACCCCTTGTCCTTGTATGGTTTTAGGCGTGGTTCACTGCTTCTATGATAGGATTTCTGGACCATGATGTGGTTAGGATTTTATTTAATTAATTAATTTAATTAGTTGTATCCTGTAGCATTTAACATGTCATTAGTCATATGGTTAGAGCATGGCATTAGGGATTAGTTGAGCCAACTCATCCTACTATAAAAATTTTCTTCCACACTCTCTCTCCTCATTCACTCTCATTTTATTTCCTCCCACCAACCCAACAAGGCAAGTACATCTTGCACTAAATGGAAAGATCACTTGCAAATTTAATTCTTTAATGTTTCTTAGATATTATTAGTCTATGATATGCATCCTTATATTCTCTACAAGTTTAGTTCTTTGAAGTTTTAGTTTTAATGGCTAGTTTAGTATAGACATAAGTTTTTGGATTAGAGTTGTATGGATTTTTTTGCAGTTTTGATCTATCTAAAGTTGTTATTTTTTAAAACTAGTTGTTTCATGTTGTAGAGAATTTGATTTCATGCAGTTTTGGCTTGTATTTGGAGATCGGATGAGGAAGTTATGGCCATGACAAGTTTTTAAAACTTACATGGCTGAAGTTGCTGTTTGGGGACAACGATCCTCTATGTGTGCAGTTCTGCCATGCTCTTTATATGCAGTTTTGCCATGTGAAGTCTTGCCATGTGCAGTATGCTGTGCACAGTCTTGTCTGTGCGTAGTTATGCCATGCGCAGTCTTGCTATGCACAATTTATTGTGTGCAATCTTATCTGTGTGCATTCTGCCATGCGAAGTTCTGCCATATATAGGCTTTCCATGCGTAGTTTGTTGTGTGCAGTCTTGTCTGTGTGCAGTTCTGCCATGTACAGTCTTGCCATGTGCAGTTTGCTATGCGTAGTCTTGCGTGTGTGCAGTTTGCCACGAGCAGTTTTGTCGTGCTTAGTTTTGCCAAGCACAGTTTTGCCGTGCATATGACTATTTTATGCACCTGAGAACCCATGCGCCTGTTTGGCTGGATTTATATTTAGTATTTTTTTGTTATTTTCTCTTGATGACTTAATTTCCTGTCTTGACCTTATTGTACCATAGGAACTTTAAACTATGTTACTTATGTGCCCAAGTGACCTATGTGCCCAGGCATATCCATATGATTTACTTGACTTAACTATGTTCCTGACTTGACCATGTTCTTGACTAGATTACCTGTATATGTGCTGGTACTATTCTATGTGTGTACTGAGGTACAATCTATGTGCTCACTAAGGTGCTATTATATGAGTGCACTGAGATGTGACTCTACCAGCTATGTGATTTTGTATGTTATATGTCAATACATGCATACTTTCTAGCACAGACATGGTAAATAGTCAGTAAGATTGGCGTGGTATGATGATTATTTGTTTGATACATTACACTAAGGATGGATCCAGATGTAGGACTCTTTGAGCCGATGTGGATTCATACTTAGGGTACCCGTATCGAGGTACGACTTATAGGAGGAAGACCATGTGACCACGACATATGCTTCCAAATCCACATAGGGTTAATCTAAGCAACTTAAATTGGTAGAATCATTGGGTGGTAACAGAATTCTGAGATCATGCATGACAAGCCACCACCTAGACATTTGTTATGCATGACGGCTGGCTACCACAAATATTGTATATTCATTCGTACTAGTGGAGTACAGTATCTGATTATTATATGTCGAGCCAACTCTCCCTATAGGACCGCTGGAACTGTTATTACTTGTTTAGCACGGTGGCCTTATGAGGGACCAGTGCATTTCTGCCTGCCTGTATTATATATGGGTTCGGCTAGCCATTACATGGATACTGGTATGACCTGAAGATTCCTATATATATGCATTACTAGAATAACCCAAGCAATCTATAGAAATCCATAGGATTGATTGGCCGCTTGTAAAATGACTTACTTGTGATATGTTTTCTTTTATTAGTAGCCGAGGACATGGACTATCGTGGTGCGTGGTCGAACCCATGTCCTTGTTTGGTTGTTGGGTTGGACTATTATGATACGACAGGCTACGGACTGAAGTTGTGACTCAGAATCCTTTAACCTGACAATGATTATAGGATGTACTCTATCTCGGCACGATTACGGAACCCATTGTCCTTGTTTGGTTGTTTGGTATCTCATTGTGTAACCCCTCTTACCGGATTAATTTTTTTATATTATTTAATTGACTTAAATAGAGATTTATGAAATTTATAATTATTTTTCTAAAGTAATTATTCTTATAAAAAGCCTTAGACATGGTTATGTTTTGGAGTACAAGATAACCAAAATTTTTGGCACGGATAGTGCAGTGGCGTGATTTGACTAGTGTATTAGCCATGGTAAGGAAGATCGAGCTATAGGTGTGTTCTAACTAGGAAAACCAGTTAATGTTGCGACTTAAACCCCCACAGATGATTTAATTATTCGTTAAATAGATTATTGAATTTTAGAAGACCCGGTTGTACCAAATTAGTTCGGACCTGACCCGAACCCAACCCAGGCCTATGTAGTCATGTAGTGCTTCAAAAAGGCCCATGTAGATATATTTTGTGTATATATTTCGTATTACTTTAATGGTCTATAAATATTATTTTTTATAAGTAAATAATTGTTCTATATAAAAATATTATTTTTCCAAGTAGTAAATATTTTGGTAAATAGCATGACAGTTTTCGTTTATGTTTATTTAATATATGTGTATATTGTATTTATCAATATGTATATATATGGGTTTATTATTAATTATAAAAGTTAGTAAATAATATAGCTCATAGATGTGTTATGGTTAGTAATATTTTACCTTATTGCTATCTATAGTAATATTTTACTTTGGGATTATGATATTAATTACTAAAAATATTTTAGATTTATTTTGTATTCATATATTCATATATATCCAATATGTATAGTTAGAGAGATAGAGAGAGATACATATGTTTATATATACATATACATATAGTGAAGGAGAAAAGAAAAAGAAAAGAAAAAAATAAAAAATAAATTGTGAACAGTGCTTCCGTATTGTTTGCTGCCTGTGCTACCCGAACCCAATAGACCCGAGCGAGAGAAAGTAATTCTCTTCGATAAAACCCTAATACCAAACCATAACCAACACCCCGAATTTGCCAACAGCCTTTCGTGTATCCTCCCCAGCCCAGAGCCGCCAGGAAATGCGTGCGCATGCAGCAGCGTTGGTCAGAGACAACAGCAGCGACAATCTGCAACCCGGCTTCGCGGCGAGATTTCTTCGCACATGCTCGACCATTCTTTGAGTCATTTCTTCTGGTATGAACCTAACATATACCCCTCCTATTCCATTTGATAATTTTGAATTAAACATGTTAATATTCAAGGTGAAATCGACCCTAAAGTTGGCAAAAAACTGTTAAAAAATAGGACATAAATCAGTCCATGTACGCACATTGGAAGATTGATTCTGATCGATCTAGTACCAGTTTAGAAATTGTACCTGAACAAAGTTTTAGACCATATGTAGCGCTTCGAAACACTTCTGGTAGTTTGAATTTTCATTCACTATAATTAAATATTTTTGAACCTAAAGTTTCAGAAAAACCAGTTTCGATAACTAGAAATTAGGAATATTCTTCCGATACAGCGTGCGCCCCGACAAACCAGGTGACATAGTCGCAACCCATGAGCATCGAAAGATGCATATAAATGTTGTTGACGTATGGGATTCGACAAAACTCGATTTCGTTGTGCATGTACGATGAAATCGAAGCGCATCCATCGAGATACCCCATATCGGCTCCTTTGCAAACTAGCCCATAACTTCGTGGACCGTGTCATTTTTTTGGTCCTGTATGCCAAGTTTGGTCTGAATCGGAGAAGGTCGACTGGAATGCTATTTTGGTAGGCCTGCGACCCGATCCAACGGGCGGATTTTTGTACAGCCTATCGAAATCCAACTTTGGACATACAGCTGGGATCATATCGTCAAACCGGACCCATAAACATGTAGTTTGATGACTTTAGAGACCGTAGATACTGGCACACTTTTTAGTGCAAAGGGGTCCAACGACGAACATCGTTTTGATCTAAATTACAATTTTTGCCCTGTGTCTGGAATTAGAATTTTGGATAGGAATTCTTAGACATTTCTTTATACCATACTCGTTAGTGGTGTCTGTTTCAGCATCCAAAGACCGTTGTGCGAGTTTGACTTTTGTGGCACATTGAGTGGTTTGGTATTATCGGTTTCACCAACAAAGGATCCCAGGCAAGTATATATACTGATTGCTTTTGATTCCTAATAGTTTTCCATTTCATGTTATATATATGCTCTCCTGCTTGCTGACACACTTATTACACGAATTAGTATCATGGATCTCTACATACTATATTTCTTGATTCTCATTCACTTGCTTCCGTGTTTTGTGACTTGTTCGAGTCCATGAGTACTAGTTGAGAGGGAAAATATCTTAGTAGATGCGTGAACTAACCTTTTCATCCCTATTGTCTTTTGTGGAGAATAACAACCGCACACAACACGTACGAGGTGCCCGATTTACCCCCTAGCCGTTCACATGTCGAACACGATATTTCAAATAGATAGTTGTCACTACTTGATTTTCCTTATTTTCTACACCATATGCCATGTCACCCCATTTATATGTTTTTCTCTAGTTGATACATCCTGTTGTAGAGTACTTGTTTCATTCTAGATATGCCATAATTCTGGTTGCTATCTAGTTTTATTTCACATATGCTATTTTCATGTCTTGTAGATTCTGTTATGTTTTGAATAGCCTATCGGTCTGTGTGCTTGTTCCATTCCTGACTGGAAATCAACATTTTCTGGTTAGCCACGACTACTCTTAGCTTTGGGGCGACACGGGTGTACTTGCAGTCCAATAACCTAAAGATTAGTTAGAAAGAGGTGTTGTTGGCATTTTCAATATGTGTATGAACCTTGTACTTTTCTTTAAATATAAATCTTGTAAATGTTATAATCAATTTAGAAATATGAATGAGCAGTAAGGTTTATTTTAAGTATTTGTTTATTGTGGACTAGACAACATTATACCGTCGACACTGTGGTGTAGGCTGGCTTGGATACGCACTCGTATCCCGAAAAGCGGGTGCGGGTCGTGATATATTGTCTCGATGATATGATATAATCCTATAATCCTTGCCCTACGTCTTATTTATTGCTTGGGTTTTGTCTTATTCATTATGTGCTCCCTTGTGATACTTGCTATTCGGGGCCTGACCTTGCTGATTTTGTTTGGCTAGATTTCGTAGCAGCGCCTGAGGATCCAGCTTTCTTCCCTGAAGATGGTGTATATCAGGAGTATGGGCGCCAGGGACCATGAGTGGATTTTTTACTGCTCTAATATCTTTTATTTTATACTTGGCATTTAGCAACCGATACCTATTTAGCTAGCTATTCTGGACATTAGTTTCCTTTTACATAATTATCATTAAATCCGACTACAATTGACTACGATTATGTACTACTGACTCTCGGCAATAGCTCATCATTTTGTGTAGCTAGACACATGAATCATTTTAATGAAGCATCGGGGATGCCTTATTGCTTTGTCTTATATGATTATTATTTACTGCCTTTTGCTTTAATTGATTGAGGCATATATGCTCAGTGAGGCCATAGGAGATTTGATTATAGCATGCACCCCTAGTCTCTTGATAGTCGTAATTGCCGTATTACGTATTCGTACTTCATAAGGGGTAGCTGGCCTAGTCTGTCTCCGTATTTCGGTACTGAGAGCGTGACAAGGTTTAGTAGTGGCTCATGCAGGTCTATTTTTCAGACTTGTGGGGTGTTATTATTATAGGAGTCTCAATCAAAATATACCCCTTGATCTTCTGATTCGACTTCCTTTTTCCACCTTAATTATTAAACTTGAATTTTCATCCTTGTTCCTTCTCGTCCTGTTTTTTGATATATAGTATTTTTTTAGGTGCACCTCGTTCTCGGCTATTAGAGGAGCCGACGTGGAAGAGGATCTAGTAGAGCAGAGTCTAATGGAAGATCAGTTGGGGGCAGCTCCTCTACCTAGACAGATCTATATCGAGCTAGTTATTGAGCATGAGCCAGTTGAGCAATAGAGGCCAAAGGTTCACGTACGGTGATGTCGGCAGTAGCAGTAGCACTCGATACACCAGCACTATTGTAGATTATCATGGGTTATTGGAAATCCAGGAGCACCAAATAGAAGTCCAACAACATCAGAAGGTGACAAACTAGTAATATAATGTCCTGTAAAACCAGGGCTTACAGGTAGCCCTAGAGAGAAGCGACAGGACTGATTCGAGTGCATCGGTTCAATTTTTCCAACTCAACCCAAGGTACTTCAATGGAACCGAGGATGCTATAATGGCGGATGTATGGCTATAGGATATCGATGCCATTTTGGTGGCGGCCAAGATTCCAGCTGGGGAGCAGGTAGATCAGGTCCCATTGCAACTTCAAGACTTTGCCTGTGATTGGTGGGCATCTATTGAAGTTGGCTTGAGGTGTCCTATTTCTTGGGACAGCTTCTGGACCAGGTACTTTGGCGTTGTGGCATAGTTCTAGTTTCAACAAAGGTTCATCGGTCTCAAGCAAACGACCGAATAGTTGTTGGATATGTAGCTGAGTTCTACAGGCTAAGTAGATTTGCCACGACAATGGTGGTGATTGGAGCCAGTGAGGGCAATGAGGTTCCAGTAGGGACTTTAATTAGAGATTGTGTAGATGGTAGAAGAAAACAACTACCATACATTTGATGTTGTATTGACGGTGGCTCGGAGGTACGAGCTTACTATCCAGAGGTTGTCAATAAGGACTGGAGGCCAGAAAAAGTCTCATAAACATAGTAGAGGAAGGGAAGTATCAAGGACGTCAACATCAGCGCCTGGCGTTCGTATACGTGATACAACAACGATCACAATAGTTATGACTGAACCAGTTTGGTAGTAGCAGTCGAGGTACCAGCAGTGCCAGGGGGCACCCATGGGTTGCACTTATTGTGGTTTGGGAGGGCATACTCAAAAAGTATCTCAGTCAGCGAATGGTCAGTGCTTAAAGTATGGAGGATCAGACCACCATATAGCTACTTGCCCACAGATACAGATGCCAGGGGGCCAGCTCATCAGCTTTTGATATTGCCAGTTCTAGGAATAGTACCGTATCAAGGGCCGGTACTAGCAGTAAGGCCATTAGCCTAGCATCCATTTTCGACGCAGGCTCAGATGTACCGACAAGCATAGCATCAGGTAGGACTGTATCTAGTAGCGCAGTAGAGGCGACAGCAGCAGGGCCAAGGAAGACAGGAATAGGGAGTCCAGCAGGGGTAGAGGCAGGTAGAGTTTGGAGTATTAGAGCGGAGGTTGGATGAAGGCGGTCAGGTGGTAGGTATGCTTTGAGTACTCTTTGTCATATTTTCTTTAGTTCTATATTCGGCGAGTGAAGGCGTCTTTTTCGTCACACTCATCTGCTCTCGTACCACATGATATGTGATACCCATAACTTGTCCTGACTACGAGGGTACGTCCTGGGCAAAGCCTTGTTCTTGGTTAAGTTATTGGTACCGACTTATCTCAAGCCTTGACCCTTGTCCACTTTAGGAGTCATCGTAGGACAGCGAGGACAAATTCCTACCCAACAGACTTGGGAGGTATATTTTATTCGTATGCCTCCAATCACTTTTCTTCTAGGCATGATTATTGCTTGTGAATTTACTTTATATTGTTGTTTCTGTCGTTATCTGTTCATGTGCCTTGTGTTGTTTTGATAATTGTGTTTGCTATATGTTCTTGGTATATTTCATGATTGGAGAGTAGCTCGACTAAACTTATTGAAATTTTAAGGACAAACTTTTTCTATGGATGGTGGAGACATCACTCCCCGTGCCCAATATACATAAATTTTTGTATTTTTCCTATATATGGTATCTGGTATCTGTATCTGTGCTTCCTGCAATCCTGTATTTGTACCTGATCATGGCATGGAATAGAATCTCGTTGCGGATTAGTGTTCCACCCTTGTCCTTATATGGTTGTAGGTGCAGTTCACTGCTTCGATGATAAGATTTCTGGACCGTGTTATGGTTAAAATTTTATTTTATTTATTTATTTAATTAGTTTTATCCTGTAGCATTTAACATGTCGTTAGTCATATGGTTAGGGCATGCCTAGCATTAAGGATTAGTTGAGCCAACTCATCACACTATAAATATTTTCTTCCACACTCTCTCTCTCATTCACTCGCATTTCATTTCCTCCCACCAACCTACCAAGGTAAGTACATCTTGCACTAAATGGAAAGACCACTTGAAAATTTAATTCTTTGATATTTCTTAGATATTATTAGTCTATGATATGCATCCTTATATTCTCTACTAGTTTAGTTCTTAGAATTTTCTGTTTTAATGGCTAGTTTAGTGTAGATCTAAGTTTTAAGGTTAGGGTTTTATAGATTCTTCGTAGTTTTGATCTATCTAAAGTTTTTATTTTTTAAAACTAGTTCTATGTTGTAGAAAATTTGATTTCGAGCAGTTTTAACTTTTATTTCGTTTGATTTCGAGATCGGATGAGAAAGTTATGGCCATGGCAAGTTTTTGGAACTTCCATGGCTGAACTTGCCGTTTGGGGATGACGATCCTCTATGTGTACAGTTCTGCCATGCGCTGAATACGCAGTTATGCCATGTAAAGTCTTGCCATGCACTTTGCTGTGCGTAGTCTTTTCTCTACATAGTTCTGCCATGTGCAGTCTTGTCATGCATAATTTTTGTGTACAGTCTAGTCTGTGCACAGTTCTCCCATGCACAGTTATGCCATGTGCACTCTTGCCATGTGCAGTTTGCTATGCGCAGTCTTGTCTGTGTGTAGCTCTACCATGCACAATTTGCTACAGTCTTCTCTGTGTGCAGTTTGCCATACGCAGTTTTGCCGTGTGCATGACTATATTATGCACCTGAGACCCCATGCGCCTATTTGGATGGATTTATATTTTAGTATTGTTTTGCTATTTTCTTTTGATGACTGTATTTTTTGCCATGACCTTAGTATACCATAGAAACTTTAAACTATGTGACTTATGCACCCAAGTGGCCTAGGCATGTCCTGTGATTTAATTGACTTGACTATGTTCTTGACTTGACCATGTTCCTGACTAGATTACCTGTATATATGCTGGCACTATTCTATGTGTGTACTGAGGTACAATCTATGTACGCACTAAGGTGTTATTGTATGAGTGTACAGAGATGTGACTCTACCTGCTATGTTGCATGCTATATGTCAATACATGCATACTTTCCAGCATAGACATGGTAAATGGTCAGTAACAATGGCTTGGTATGACGATTGTTTGCTTGATGCATTACACTAAGGACACATCCAGATGTGGGACTCCTTGAGCTGATGTGGATTTATACTTTAGGTACTTGTACCAAGGTACGACATATGGGAGAAAGACCATGTGACCACGACATGTGATTCCAAGATCAACATAGGATTAATCTAAGCAAATTAAATTGGTAGAAGCATTGGGCGGGAACAGAATCCCGAGATCGTGTATGACAAGCCACCACCCAGACTTTTATTATGGCTTGATAGCTGGCCACCACGGATATTGTATATTCATTCGCACCAGTGGAGTACAATATCTGATTATTATATGCCAAGCCAACTCTCCCTATAGGACCGTTTGAACTGTTATAACCTATTTAGCACGATGGTCCTACGAGAAACTGGTGCATTTCTGCCTGCCTGTATTATTTATAGGTTCGGCTAGCCATTGCTTGGATACTGGCACGATCTGTGATTCCTATATATATATATATATATATATATATATATATATGGATAACCCGGGCAAACTATAGAAAGCCGTAGGATTGATTGGCCGCTTATAAAATGACTTGCTTGTGATATATTTCCTTCTATTAGTAGAAGAGGACATGGACTATAGTGGTGCATGGTCCAACCTATGTCTTTGTTTGGTTGTTGGGTTGGGATATTGTGCTACGACTTGCTATGGATCGAAGTTGGGATCAGAAGCCTTGAAGCTGACCAAGATTATAGGATGTACTCTATCTCGGCATGATTATGAAACCCTTTGTCCTTGTTTCGTTGTAAGGGTGTCGGATTGTCTCGATGATATGATATAAGCCTATAATCCTTGGCCTATTTATTGCATAGGTTTTGTCTTATTCATTATGTGCTTCCTTGTGGTACTTGCTATTCGGGGCCTGATCCCGCTGGTTTTGTTTGGCCAGATTTCGTATCAGCGCCAAAGGATCTAGCTTTCTTCCCTGAAGATGGTGCATACCAGGAGTATGGGTGCCAGAGACCGTGTGTGGGTTTCTTCTTTGCCGTTCTAATATCTTTCATTTTGTACTAGGCTTTTAGCCACCGGCACCTGTTTAGCCTGTTGTTCTGGACATTAGTTTTTTTTTACATAATTGTAATTAAATTAGACTGCAGCTGATTATGGTTATGTATTATTGACTCTCGGCACTAGCTCATCACTTTGTGTTGCTAGACTTATGAATCATTTTGATGAAGCATTGGGGATGCCTTACTGCTTTGTCTTATATGATCATTATTTACTGCTTCTTGCTTTGATTGATTGAGACATAAATACTCTGTGAGACCATACAAGACTTGATTGTAGCATGCAACTCTAATCTCTAGACAGATGTAATCGCCATATGACGTCTTTGTACATCATACGGGATAGTTGGCCTAGTCCGACTCCGTATTTCGGTACATGGGGCGTGACAAGGTTTTAGTAGTAGCACATGCAGGTCTGTTTTTAGACTTGTGGGGTGTTATTATTATAGGAGTCTCAATCAAAATTTGTCCTCCTTGATCTCCTAATTCGGCTTCCTTTCCCCACCTTAATTGTTAAACCTGAATTTTCATCCTCGTTCTTTTTCGTCCTGTCTTTTGATATCTAATATTTTTCCCTTTAGGTACCTCATTCTCGACTATTGGAGGAGCCGACATGGAAAAGGATCTAGTAGAGCAGGGTCCAATAAAAGATCAGTAGGGGCAACACCTCTACCTGGACAGATTCATATCGAGCTAGTTATCGAGCTTAAGCCACTTGAGCAGCAGAGGCCAGAGGTTCACGTACGTCCAGTGATACCGGCAGTACCAATAGCACTCGACACACCGGCACTATTACAGATCATCAGGGGTTATTAGAAACCCAATAGCACCAGATGGAAGTCCAACAGCATCAGTAGGTGCAGAACCAGGAACATGATGTCCTATTGAACCATGGCTTGCAGGTAGCCATAGAGAGAAGCGAGAAGACTGATTCGGGTGCATCGGTTCGATTTTGCCGACTCAACTCGAGGTACTTCGATGGCACCGAGGATGCTATCACAGCGGATGCGTAGCTACAGGATATCGAGACCATCTTGGCGGCGACCATGTTATTGGCATATTGGTCATGGTCGAACAAATTTTGATAATCGTCTAAACTCGAACTCGATATAAGGGATACTCACAATGGACTACGACAACCAGTACTGCTACCATTCAAGATTTGCACAGTCGTCGTATTTGTCTTTATTTTCTTTCTCAAATGTATTTTTTACTATTTTATTGAGTCTAGGAAACAATGTAAACCGCGTCGTACTAGCAAATAGGTTTAACCAAAAAACATTTTTCAAACTGTCAAACTTGTTTTTAATAAACTCATTGTTTTTAACAAACCCAAAAATTAGTATTTGAAAAACAGTCCCAAAAGCCCAACAGTTCCAAAGCGCCCAAATCCTTTTCTTTTGACCCTGGATTTTGACCTAAACAGAAGACCAGTGTTTAGACAGAGTTCGGCCCGAACTTTGATACCTGATTTAGTAGATCCTGTAAACCTATTCTTCCTCCAGGCTCGGCTGCAACGGTCAAATTTTTGAACGTTTGGCATCCGAATTCAGTCTGAACTCGGTTTTCTGTAATCCTATAAATAGAGAAGAGTTTTCAATCTAATCACTCATTCACTTTCTACCTTCTCTTCTCTTAAGGTTTCTAAGCTATTTAAAGCCTTCAATTTCAAATCCCAAGCCTGTTTTACAGCCTCTAGTCTACTTGCCAGTACGGTACGGTCTAGAAGTTTCAGAGAGTTGTCATCAGAGGCTTGATCCAGAAGTTCACACTTCACAATCAAATTCGATCGAGCACTTCGGATTTAAAGTTCGGTATTTTAAGAACGACAAGCGCTTGGTTATCGCTTGTATTTCCAATAGTGGATTTTAAACTTGGAGCAAGAGTCCTCCGGCATGAACTAGTCCTCACAAGAGAGAAACCAGGATATATCGCTGTGTTTGTGTTTGCTCTCTCTCCCTCTTATTTACTGCTTATATATATATTTGTGACATAGCCCCTACGACACAATATTGATATAATAGTGCTTAATTTTTTAATTGCTAATATTCCGTTGCACACTCTGTTCACCCTCCATCTATGGTATATATTGCTACATATCGGTCCTATAGTTGATGTCAGAGCGGGTTAATTGACAAGTATTTACTTAGTAGTTAACCAATTTTGTCATTTACTTGCATATATACTCTACAGACAGTATCACATGGCTAATGCATGTCAAGGACAATCCACCAACAGATCTCCATTGTATGATGGAACCAACTACACTTACTGGAAAATATGAATAAGCTTCTACTTGAAGTCATTAGATTTTGACCTTTGGTCAATTGTTATTGATGGCTACAAAAATCCGTCACGTATAGTTGTTGATGGTGAACTTGTTGATAAACCACACAATAAGTATACTAATAATGAAAAAAAAGCTAGTCTTGACGCTCGTGCTATTAACGTGCTATTTTGTGTAGTAGACATGACTGAATTTAACAGGGTGTCTGCTTGCACAATATTACATGAAGTATGGAAGCTTCTAGAGGTTACTCATGAAGGCACGACTCAATTCAAAGAATCAAAAATCAGCATATTGACTCAAGAATACGAGGCATTTAAGATGAAGCCAAATGAAACGATTACTCAGATGTTCACCCGTTTTCTTGACATTATGAATCCGTTGTATTCTCTCGACAAGGAGTACAACAATCACGAGAAGATTCACAAAGTACTTAGGGGTCTTACAAAGAACTGGAACCCCAAGGCTACAACAATCATTGAAGGGAACAACCTCACGATAATGTCACTTGAAACGCTCATGGGAAAGCTGATGACTCACGAGCTAGAGATGCAAGATTTTGAAGAATCGTCACCCCAGGAGAAATCAATTGCTTTCAAGGCGCAACAGAAAAGAATAGTTGAAGAGGAGTCTAAAAATGGTGACTCATATGGATAATAGCAATATCTCATGGTAAGAAATTTCAGAAAGTTACTAAAGTTCAATCGTCGAAATAAGAACGTCATCAACAACAACAATGACGATGAAGAGCAAATATAGTACGAATGCAAAAAGAAAGGATATATCAAGAAAGACTGTCCGTAAGCATCATCGACCAAGATGGGCAAAAATATAAAAATAGTTACACCAAGAAATAAACTCCCAGAAAATATGCAACCACGAGCATAGGGCATGAAAGTGAAGCTATTGACTCAGAAGACGACAGTTCTCAAGACGCTGCAATTGTGTGCCAATGGCGTTTGATCAGGTAACTACTAACGCTTTATATGAAGACTTTACTTTTGATGAGATAGGTGATGCCTTTAGTGACCTCCTAGAAGACTATAGAAAATTGCTAGGCAAATACAAAACTTCTAAGAAGGTACTCAAGGAACACAAACTAGAGATAGAAAGACTGACCCTGCTACTAGAAGAAGTTAGAAAGAATCAAACCTCTAGTGAGATTGGTGAGTTAGCTTCTATCAAGCTATAATTACTCGAAGTATCATGCACTCTTGAGAAAAAGGACAAGACTATAGCTCAGCTGCAAGAAGACTATCAAGTAGAGAAGAAGAAGAGTATTAATGTGCTGATTAGGAATGGCGCCCTAAAAGCTGATTATAATATATTGTATGACACTTTCAAAAAGTTGGAAATTAGGCTAGAAAAATAGCCGGTATCGACTGATTCTTCTCCTAACACGTGTCACTTACCCAAAAGGAACATTGTCCAACCATAGACTGACAAACCCAAGAGGTATAACAATCCTAGACATACTTTTTATTATAAGTACCCTCCAAAAGCCTATTGGACTACCAAACAAGTACACACGACCAACAATTCATCTAAGAGTCATGCACATGCTAGATGTTACTATTGTGGCACCCTTAGTCATATTTCATCTGCATGTAGAGTTAAAAGATTAGTAGATTTAAATATTTGTACTTGGGTACCAAAGGCTAATGTGTCAGGATCCTATAAGAAAATGGTACCAAGAGTTTTACCTACAAATTATTTTATAGGTGGAACAACTAACCCATTGTAGAAGCAAGTGGATCCTCGACAACGGTTGCTTACGGCACATGACCGACGATGCATCATTGTTTGCAACACTGTCGAAGGAGAAAGAATGATATGTCTTATTTGAAAACAACTTAAAAGAGTACATTATAGGTATTGGTAACATTGGTAAGGCTTCCTATCCTATTATTAAGATGTATGTCATGTAACAAAAATAAAGCATAACCTACTCAGCATAAGCCATTTAACTGATCATGGTTATGGTATTAATTTTATTAAAGATAAATATATTGTAGTTGATAGCTCAACTGGTAGTACTATTTTTAAAGGTATTATGGAAAATAATATTTATGTTTTATATCTTTTAGAGAATACTAACACTGTAGGTAGATGTCTATATACCAAAAATGATGAGAGTGAAATATGGCACATGATAGGTCATGCAAATATGGACACAATTGTGAGATTATCCACAAAGAAATTGGTACGAGGCTTACCAGAGACCGTTTTCAAGAAAGACATGGTTTGTAGTGATTGTAAAAAGAACAAAGCTACTAAATCAACTTTTAAGTCGATCAACGATGTAAGTAATATTCGACCTCTACAACTATTACATATGGATCTATTTGGACCTAGCAGAATTGCTAGTCTAAATGGTAAGCTATATGCCTTTGTAATTGTAGATGATTACTCCAGATACATATAGGTATATTTTCTTGCTCATAAGAATGACGCACTTTCAGAATTTGTCATATTTCGTAAAAAGGTACAAAATGGGAAAGGATTCATGATCAATCATATTCGAAGCGATCATGGTGGAGAATTTGAGAATGCTGACTTTGAGCAATTTTGTGATACACACGGATATTTGTATGAAATCTTTTGCCCTAGGACTCCGCAACAAAATGGCGTTGTAGAACGTAAGAACAAAACTCTTAGCAAGGTGGCTAGCGTTACGCTAAACCAGTATAGCCTACCTAAATATTTTTGGGCTGAAGCTGTCAATACAACATGCTATGTTCTGAACAGAGTTCTGATTCGACCTAAATCAAAGAAGAATCCCTATGAATTGTGGTTTAATAGGACCCCCCCCTCTGTTTCTTATTTTAAGATTTTTTGTTGCAAATGTTTTGTTTTGAATACAAAAGATAATTTGGACAAATTTGACTCGAAAGCCGATGAAGATATATTTTTAGGTTATGCGGCTAAGAGTAAGGGTTACCGAGTCTTCAACAAGAAATCAATGTCAGTTGAAGAATCAATCAACGTCACATTCGATGAGATGAACAATCAAATGAACAATGACAGAGACGATGAAGACCACGGCATACCAAGCAAAATACTTACTGAAGCGGAACCTGAAACTAGCTACATGGAGAGTCTGCCAAAGAGAATAAAGTTCATGGCTGACCACCCCAAGGACTTAGTAATAGGAGAGATCACAAAAGGTGTAAGTACTTGTTCTTCAACTAGAGATATAGTTTCTAGTGTAGAATTTATTTCACAGTTAGAGCCAAAGAACATAGAAAAGGCTTGTATGATATTTATTGATAATATTCTATACAAGAGAAATTGAACCAATTTGAATAGAATTAAGTTTGGGAACTTGTTCCCAAGCCCATTGATCATCCGGTAATTGGCACCCGTTAGGTATTTCAAAATAAACTTAATGAGAATGGTTTAGTCACACGTAACAAGGCTCGACCCATAGCTCAAGGATACAACCAAGAGGATGATATCGACTACGATGAGACATATGTCCCAGTTGCACGTTTAGAATCCATTCTCATATTATGTGCTTTTGCCTGTTTTCATGATTTTAAATTATTTCAAATGGATGTTAAAAGTTCTTTTTTAATGGTTTTATAAAAGAAGTTTATGTTGCACAACCGCCCGGTTTGACTTATTTTAAAAATTTAGAATTATAGAAGCATAAAAATTTCAGCAATCTTGACAACTATGCGCCCAAGCCATGGAGTAATATGCGCCCAAGCTAGAGAGACATATGCGCCCAAGCCAGGACAACCCACATGCGCCCAAGTCATCAAAATAAGCTATGCGCCCATTTGATGGCATACATCCCCTATGCGCCCACTCTGGACTCCTCCAGAAGGGGGCGCATAGCCCTGTTTCAGGCTATGCACCCAAGTCAGGACAGCCCCCGACTCAGTCAAACCCACGATCAATCGTGCACCGAAGCATACGGCCATGTTAGTCTCCACGATCAGTCGTGCACCTAAGCATGCGGACACGTCAATCCCACGATCACACAGTCTGTATGTGCCTACACTCTATGCGCCCACATGAAAATCAGTATATTTTCTCATATGGGCGCATAACATCATTCCAGCACGAAAATGACTATAAAAAGGGGTCTCATATATTTGTAAAAGACAGAACGGAGTGCATTTCAAGAGCCAAATTATTGCCCTTCTTGCCAGTGAGCCGAGAGTTAGCAATTTTCTTAGGTTTTCTTCCACTTTTCTAATCGGAATGTCAACTGAGTAAAGGAGCAACTGCAGCTCGATCTTCATCGTCCCATTCCCTAGAATGTTTTTTGTACTCGGGGATCCTCAGCGTAGGATCTCTCAAGCGTACTCGATTTGTTGTGCCTTGCGCCAATAAGAAAAGACAGCATTTTTTTTTTTTTTGTGTCCACAAAAATAACGACTCTGTTGGGGAGTACCTTTTCTTCTGACGAGAAGGTGGTGACGCAATCTGATGCCAATAAAGTGGGAAGCACTCAGAAGATGTTGATCGTGAAGTTCGATCGGCAGGCGTTTGAAGAGATGCTCTCGAGGGACGGCTCTACTCCCTCCAAATCAGGAAAGCTAAACAAGTCTCGTAAGACTTGGCTTTCAAAGGCTCGTGGTGCATATCCTGTAAGTGTCATAGAAGATATGCAATCGAAGGACTCTGTCACGTGGGTGCATAGGCCTTCTACGTGGCGCATGGAGCTCCACTGTAGGCACATAGCTCTACCACAGAGGCTCCCGAAAGGAAGAAGGCGCATACCGTTCCGGGCTCTACTAGCCCAGCGACTTCTCTTGTGCCCAACAATAGAGTGTTCAACACTCGAGACTTGGTAAAGAAAAACACTACGATGCCATGAATCGAAGTGTTCGATGCTCTGACAAACTCAGCGAGGCTTACAAAGAAAGAAAAAAAATTGGAAGAAAACAGTACTGCTTCATGAAGAATGCGCCAAAAGATATGCGCCCAAGAGGGTGTGTGGGCGCATAACTTTGGCCAGAAGACTTCAGTCTTCGATAGACTATGCGCCCAGGGTCATGCGCTAAAGGCTATGCGCCCAAGCTCTGCTGACCCATACTATGCACCCACATCCAGGAAGCTCAGGCATGCTGCCAGGATTTCTGGGAAGCATGCGCCCAAAGGCAGACTCCAGGGTCTATGTGCCCACAACAAAAAGACAGGCCCCAACGCGTATAGCATGGGGCTGTCTTCCAGGTCATCATAGAACTTAGGTGTGGGGGTTGCCCCTGTACGTAAAATAAGTCCGGATGTGCCAACTCCTCCTACAAACCCTTATGCAAAGTTCGGCGATACATATGACATGGGTTTTAAGGCAAAACTTCCTTCCGCTGATTTATGCGACATGATAAATCATAAACATAAAACGAGGGCGGATACGACAATTCATGGCGTACATTCGTGCACCAGTATTGTCATCAACTGTTGCTGCTCCAAAGCAACGAGAGTGCCTCAGAGGCAGTCCATGTTTCGACGACTACATCGCTCTGATGATGAAAAGCCGAAACGGTTCCGTGGCCCCGGGTTGCTGCTCGAGGAAACTACTGCCTTGTCGACAAGTTGTCCATAACCGTACGAAGACATATTTTTCTTTTAGTTATTAAGACATAGCCTACATTATCTTTGAAAACTCAATCCCTTTCCCATGTTTGTGCCCTTGCATTTATACTTTCATTCGCAACAACATTATCAATTTACCTAGAAAGGGGGTCGAGAAGAGAAGGGTCAGTCACTCACCTTGAGTTTACTTCAGGCAAGAGAATGGATCTTAATTCAACCATTCTATTTCGATCGAGTCAATCGATCCCGACCTATCGGTCCCGACCGAATCGATAGCGTCAGTGTTCCTTTCTCGCGCACCCCGTGGACGGAGTACGGGGCACGATGTAGGGACGGGACACTATAGCTATAGACTAATATGTCGTCTATGAACACTATCACGAACTAATCCAAATAGTGCATGAAGATACGATTCATGGGGTCCATGAATACGGCTGGCACACTGGTCTCTCCAAATGGCATAACAAGGAAATCCTAATGTCCACACCTCGATCTGAATGATGTCTTCGGGATGACTTGCTCTCTGACTCTGATCTGATGGTACCCTCATGACCACAATTCAATATTCGAGAATACAGCCGCTCCCTTGAGCTGATCAAATAAGTCATCAATATACGATAATCAACACATAATCTTGACGTACTATCCTTCTTCTTCACAAGAAGCATCGGTGCTCCCCAAGGCGATCTACTAGCACGAATGAATCTTTTGGTTCTGAGTTCTTCAATCATCTTGTACAATATTTCCAACTTTGAAGGTCCATCATGTAGACTCTCCCCAATCCTGGTGCCGTCCTTGGAATCAAGTTGATGGTGAAAACTCTGTCTCACCGGAAAATGAAAACTCTGCCTCACCGGGAATACCAAAAATAATCCTGCCAATATGGCAGTCTATTCTTGTGTATTGCTCCTTCAACCAATCCATTCCTAGGCCAAGGGACCGATTCGGCCCGCCGCAAAAGGATCGCCGTCTAACCCAACTATAGTCCGTGATGGCTTGACATTGCCAGTGGCCTTCACACCCTTTCACTGCTTAACAAATGCACGTGACACGGGACGGTGCTTGCTATACTTTGATAGCCCAACAAAACTCTTTTCTAATGTGTTCATGCAACGACTTGACAAGCAAAGGCTACGTCAAGCCTTGTATCGAGGGAACGTGCTGTACACTCGTTCGACTTGAACAATCAAGTTCTTTGGGTGCATAGACTTAAGCAAGAAGCAGTGAAATACGACTTAAACTACGGGACAAGCGAATGTTAATATTACTTGTAGTTCCAATTATATTTTAAATAAAAAAGAATGCAATTTTAACTTTAACTAGTTTGAAGTAAATGTTAAATCAAAAACTATTTTAAATTTTAGTATTAATATTAGTTTCAATAATATTATAAATTTTAAATTAACAGGAATGCCACGGTATTAGAAACCTAGCTAGCTGATGTCACGTTGCTCGGGGCTCGGTTAGTGTTCGTCTAAACTCGTACGTGCGAACTAGTTATTAGTAATGAAAACCAAAAATTGAATTTTAAGTTTAAAATCTAGTCGAGCTCGATCCTTCCTCTTTATCCCATCTCCCACACTCTCTCTTTCTCTCTCCCTCTCTCTCGGGTTCTCTTTCACAGGTTGTGTTCCTTACACAACAGATCCCGTAGCATTAAATGCTGCTGCATGCGTTATCCTACACAATTTAATAATAAACATTGATATCATATCATTAGAAGAGTAAAAGTTGTCTTGGAAGTTGTAAAAAATTACTTTGTATTGTCTTCTCAATACTTTTTTTGCATTGGAGATGACTTTCTAAACTTATTGTCATTTGTGAATATAATAAATTGCCGCCTATACAAGATATTGTCTTCTGCCTCATGCCACATAGGATACACAATACATAACAAGAAAATAGGGTTTCGTAGCATTAAATGCTGCTGCATGCGTTATCCTACAGAAGAGGGCCACGTAGAGAATGCTGTTGCATGCTTCCTCATGCGTTATTAGCTACACAATTTAATAATACATGTACCCAGAAGACGAGAAAGTTGTGTTGTTGGAAGTTGTTTCTTAAACTTATGCTTGCTCCTAGAATCAGTCAAGATTTTTATGAGCCATCAAAAGAGGGCCACGTGGCGGAGTTACAAGGAAGACGAAAAGGTTGTGTTGTTGCCTTGTTGGACGTTGTTTCTTCCTGAATAATGCTTTTTGTACCTCCAAATTGCACTTTCAAACTGTCCATCCTTACGTGGCAGCTGACGTGATATGTTGATCTGGCAGCTAACGTGGCAAATTTTTTTAAAATAAAAAATAAAAATAAAAATTAATATTAAAGTTAATGTTAACATTAACATTAATATTAATATTAATATTATCGTTAACATTAATAATAATATTAATATTAATATTAACATTAAAATTAACATTAATATTAACATAAATTAATATTAACATTAAATTAACATTGATATTAACATTAAATTATTATGGAGAAAATTGAGTAGTTAACTTTTTGGATTAAAATTTGCCATGTCATCAGTCATGTCAGATGACACACACTATTATTTAACATGCCACATCAGATGGGAGGGCTATATATTAGAGGGACAATTTAGAGGTACGAATATAGCATTACTCTTTTTTCTAGTATTGTTTCTTGTCCTTCGTTTCTTCTGCTGGTTTCTAACACACTCTATTTTCTTCAATGTCGACGTCACATGGAGAAATTGATCGTCGTATGGAAGATTTAGTCGATGAAGAAAGCTTCCTTTCAAGAGGAGTGTCATATGATTTGGATGATGAGCAAAGTTTGGAAGCTGTTAACTTAGGAGACAGTAAAGAACAAGATGAAGAAAATACTGGAAGAATGCATCATAACAATGACGACGACATCAACGCAAACAATGAAATGTTATTTCGCATCACCCTTTCTAATGTATTTAAGAAATGTATTATATTTTTACATTTATTTCTCATATTTATTTTGTTTTATTCTGTTCTTAGGGATGACGGTGAATCTCCATTGGATTTCGATGCAGCGACGATGAAAAAAATATTGCAGTCCGCCAACATTAACAAAGATCCAAAACATCTCTTAGAAGAAGATATTGTTGGCCTACAGTTCAACTCTATTGAAGAAACAGAGACATTCTACCGGATATATTCAAAAGCATATGGTTTCAGTATTAGAAAGAACGAGGTAAAGAAAAACAAGTCTGGGATGGTGATGGTCTGTAGTTGGTGTTGTTCGAATGCGGGATTCAAACACAAGAAATACAAGGAAGCTCCTAACAGGGTTCGTGAGCCAAGTGGTGAAAGCAGAAGTGGCTGTAAAGCAATTTTTCGTATTGGGTACATCGATTTACAAAGATGTGGGCCGTCAAAAAATTTTATGTACATCACAACCATAGCCTGGCGAATGATTATGAATCAGTTTTTTTTCGATCCCATCGTAAGATATCACCCGCAAAGTTGGAAGAAATTAAGATTCTGAAGCAATCAGGGCTGGGTACTGGAGCAATATGGAATGTAATTGTCCACAAGAAAGGTAGCTGGGATAAGATTGGATGGACGAAAAAAGGATTTATACAACGCTCTAGCTTAAGATAGTAGAGCACTAGACGATGTTGATGCTAACACAACACTTACATTTCTTCAATCTAAGGAGGGCATTGACCCAGATTTCTTCTACACGTACAAGGTAGACGAAGATTCTAGATTGACCCATCTCTTTTGGGCTAACGGTGCATGACGATTCGACTACGAATTATTTGGAGATTCACTAGCATTTGACTCTACATATAAAAACAAATAGAAGTCAAATGTCGTTGGTGGTTCTAGTGGGTACAAACAATCGTGTAATGACTTGTGTGTTTGGGTTTGCAATGATCCATAATGAGACTGCAGAGACATATTCTTGGGTTCTAGAAAAATTCCAAGAGTGTATGAATGGCAAATTACCAGTGACAGTTCTCACGGATGGTTGCAGATCCATAAATAAAGCAATTGAGGATTTAATGCCCAGCGTAGTTCATCGAACGTGCTCATGGCATATCCTAAACAATGATGCCAAACATGTACACCGAGAGGGTTTTCACAATAAATTGAGTCTTATGATTAAAAGGTACATCGCACACTTGCTACTTTACTTTGAAGTATGTTGTTGTTAAAACATTACAACTTTAGTTACTGTCCATGTTTTCTAAACAGGTACTATTCAGTCGAGGAATTTGAAAACCGTTGGCAGCAGATGCTAACGGATTATAATGTAGAGAATAATGAGTGGACCACTGCATTGTACAGAACTGAGGCAGCGATGGGCGGACACATTCCTACGTGGGCATTTCTTTGGCGGTTCTACTGCAACAAATAGATGTGAATCTATGAACGCATTTCTGAAAAGATTTTTGAATGAGAAGCTGCTACTATGGAAGGCCCTTCGAAATTGTGACTTCGGCTTGGCGGCCTTACGTTACGGCCAGATGAGTAAGCATGTCACTGATAAACTCTCAACACCAGTTGTGAATCAAACTAGCATGGCCGTAATAGAAGATAAATTTGCCACAATTTACACTAAAATGGAGTTTATAGAGGTAAAGAAGGAAATCACACGTTCTGATGCATATACTGTTCACCATCATCATATCATAAGAGAGGCAGAAGTTTGCACTATCCAAAATTATATGTCGCCAAACAGTGTCAACCGGAAGGTTACATTTGATCCGGCCGACAACATCAAAAATTATGAATGCTTGTGGATGGAGACCAAGGGGATTCCTTGTAGGCATATTTTTTCAGCAATGAAGAGATTGCAAATCGAAGATATTCCAAAAAACTTGATAAAATCTCGTTGGCTCAAGGATTGCAAAGAGAGTTATCTCTCCGGACCTGGCTCAGAAAGAAGATTCATCCACCCAGACATTGTTGAGAGCAGAAGGTATGGTGGTATTAATGAACAAGTTAATCTGTTTACATACTATTGTAAAAAATCAAGAAAAATTCAAGAGAGGGGAACGGAGTTGATGTCGTCTGTTCTGATGGAGTTGAAAGAAATGGTGACCGATATTGGTGAAGAAGAACAAATGGTAGCTGATGCAGTTCATGGAGTGCATGAAGCTTTAAAAGAGCCAAATTCGGTAGCAACAAAAGGAAGGCCTTCTCAAGGGAAATCAAGCCAGCCTACAGAAAGTCAGCCTATCCCGAAGCCTAGAACTTGTAGAGTTTGTAAAAAATCGGGTCACGATTTTCGTAATTGTAAAGTACGAAAGCGAAATAGCGACAAAGAGCAAATGGAATAAAATGAAACGTCGTTGACTTAAGACAATGTCTTTCCTATGTGGCAAGATGTCATTCACACGAGATAATTAGATAAAAAGTATGTTCTCCAATGCAAAAGTTTGAGAAGACAATTAGATAAAAATGGAGAATATCAAATTCCAAGTTCAAAACGAAGAATATCAAAAATGGAGAAAATATGTTCTCCGTGCAGTTCAAAACGGAGAATATCATTCTCCGTTTCAAATGACATGGAGAATATCATTCTCCGTTTAAATTAAAACAATAATGAACATTTTAATATATTTTTAACACTGGGAATGTTATTCTCCGTTTCAAATTAAACGGACAATGCCGTTCTCCGTTCCAAATTAAACGGAGAATAGAATCCTCAATCGTTTTGACACTGGGAATGCTATTCTCCGTGTAATTCAAGACGGAGAATGCTATTCTCCGTTTAATAAAACATGAAGAATGCTATTGTGGAGTCATGGTTACAATGCTAGACTTGTATTTAAGAGGTTATTGGTTCAAATCTTGACTATAACAAAAATTTGTTTTATTTATACATTTTTTGTAAGTTATGTATGGGGCCCATTTAAAAGGGAAAAAACTTTGATACAGTAGGGGGTATCATACCCCCATGTATGACATGTGGGCCTTCCTGCTTTGTAAAATGTGTACACATATATATACACATAAATTTTGAGAGGGCCCACATGTCATACATAGGGGGTATCAAAACTTTGATACCCCCTACTGTATCAAAGATTCTCTCATTTAAAAGTTAAGTAAAATTGAGGAAAAAATTTGATACAGTAGGGGGTATCAAAGTTTTGATACCCCCTATGTATGACATGTGGGCCCCTCCTGCTTTGTAAAATATGAAAACATATATATATACACATAAATTTTAAGAGGGCCCACATGTCATACATCGGGGGTATCAAAACTTTGATACCCCCTACTGTATCGAATTTTCTTCTATAATTGAAACCCTCTTCAAAGTTAGCAGAATTCGAAGGGGCGGATTCATTGGTATTAATGGCATATAAATGGCAGTAGTTGGGAGAGTTTGTTCTAGTCTTACTTAGCTTTACTTGAGAAGGGGCAGATGTATTGGTATTGATAGAAATTAATTGAATTGAATTCGAAGTGGCTGCTACTTGGCACATGAGTCCGAGTTGTTTCTTGCCTATAAATGGCAGTAGTGTAGGAAGAGTTTGTTTTCGTCTCACTTAGCTTTTGTTGTGGAGATGGACTCTACCGATCCCCCGCCTTGGCAAGACGCTTTCGTCTTGGTTGTCGATCTCCTCGTTCGAAGAAGCTTTGGTGGTGAAGTCCTTCAGAAGACTGAGATGTGCCTGGGTTTGGATTTATTGCCAACCCACGCTCTGTCGAAGCGCCCGCACGTTGATTCGCTCGGACTATGCACGGTGTTCCTTTGCCGCAAGGAGTTCCTTTGTTCGACGTATTCCATTGGTCCTGACGATGCACGACGAAGTGATTTGCCTTAAGGAATTCCTTTTCCTCGGGGCATTTCATTGCTCGGAAGAATGCAATATGAAGTGAATTCCTTTGCAGGTCCTTTGCCTCAAGGAAAGAGTCTTGCCAAGGTGGGGGATCGGTAGAGTGCATCTCCAGAATGAAGAAGGATGCCTTTGCACGGTGCTCTGCCTCAAGGAATTCCTTTGCCTCAATGAGTTCCTCTGCTCGGACGATGCACGATGAAGTAATTTGCCTCAAGGTGTCATCCAACGATTTCTATGCTCTGATGATGCACGATGAAGTAATTTGGCTCAAGAAATTCCTTTGGCTCAAGGCGTTCCATTACTCTGACGATGCACGATGAACTGAATTCACTTCATTGTGCATCGTCAGAGGAATGGAACTCCTTGAGGCAAAGGAATTCCTTGAGGCAAATCACTTCATCGTGTTTCGTCAGAGCATAGGAACCTTTGGATGACTCCTTGAGGCAAATCACTTCATCGTGCATCGTCAGAGCAAGAGCAAGATGAATTCCTTGAGGCACAGGAACAGAAGCAAAGGAATTCCTTGAGAGCAAAGGACCTTGCAAAGGAATTCCTTGAGGCAGAGCACCTTGTAAAGGCATCCTTCTTCATCCTGGAGATGCACTCTACCGATCCCCCACCTTGGCAAGACTCTTTCCTGTTAGTTACTGGAAGAGCCGCAGGGTTTGGGACTGATTGCCAACCCACACTCTGTCGAAGCGCTCGCACTTTGATTCGCTCTGACTATGAACGGAGTTTCTTTGTTCATGGAGTTCCATTGCTCTAACTATGCACGGAGTTCCTTTGTTCAGGGAGTTCCATTGCTCTGACGATGCACAATAAAGTGATTTACCTCAAGGAATTCCTTTGCCTCAAGGAGTTCCATTGGTCTGCGATGCCCGCACGCAGCTCACATTCAACTTTTTTCTTGATAGTAGGATTTTATGTAGTAGTTCAGACTTTCATATGTAAATAAAAGTCAAACTTTTTATGGTTTTCACAATGTAAATGTAACTCAAAAATGATTTTATTATAAAAGACAGAGCAGAGCAGACATTATAAAAGACAGAAGTTCCTTGCCCATTACATAATTACGTTATTGTTTTACAATGTCATTGCTAGGTTGGTGGTGTTACATATTCTCTTGAAAGCAAATTCTTAGCCCATACCAAACTCATCATTATAGTCTTCTTAGCCCATACCAACCTCGTCATGTTCTCATCAAGCTCATCTTCATTCTCCTTTTCAAACTAAAAGGAGAATAACATTCTCCGTTTCAAAAGACACGAAGAACGTCATTCTCCATTTAAATAAAAACGGAGAATGAACATTTTAATGTGTTTTACCACTGGGAATGTTATTCTTCGTTTCAAGACAGACGGAGAATGTTATTATCCGTTCCAAAATAAACGATGAATATAATCCTCAAACGATTTAATTTAAACGGGAAAGTTATTCTCCGTTTCAAGTAAACGGAGAATGCCATTCTCCGTTCCAAATAAAACGGAGAATATAATCCGAAGGGGCAGATTCATTGGACTCTACCGATCCCCAGCCTTGGCAAGACCCTTTCCTGTTGGTTCACTTCAAATGACACGGAGAATGGAATTCTCCGTCTTATTCAACTTTTTCTTGGTTGTAGGATTTTATGTAGTAGTTCAGACTTTCATATGTAAATAAAAGTCAAACTTTTCATGGTTTTGACAATGTAAATGTAATTCAAAAATAATTTTATTATAAAAGCAGAGCTTATAAAAGATAGAAGTTCTTTGCCCAATTACATAATTATATTGTTGTTTTACAATATCATTGCTTGTTTCGTGTTACATATTTGCTTGAAAGCAACTTCTTAGCCCATACCAACCTTATCATTGTAATCTTCTGGTGAGTTTCATTATCATTTCCTTCTGGTATTTCGAAGGGAGTAGTCGTCAACATATTCATATAATACACCGTGTACAAGAGGCAGTTGGGTGTCCGTTGTTGTGGGCAATTTGGAGAACAATTCAGCACTTTGCTCTCATACTCCATCTTCGCCGGACATCTCTCCCTCATCATATCAACTTTTCTCTTAATGATAGGCTCTAAGGTGTTCTTATTAATTCTGCATCCACCTTGCACTTTTCGTACGTGGTTTGCCTCAAGGAGTTGTAGTGTGTCCAGTCGTAGGAGATAAAGTTGAATGTGAGCAGAGTATAGTGTCTCATGGATGAATTAAAGAGTGAGATGAATAGCAACTCTATGTCATCCTCCAAACCCATGACGAAGTATACTACATCAGTTTGGATGTCTTGAAGGGTGCTGGCTTTTGCGTCTTGTTCATTGGCACGTTCAACGATGGTCTGTTTCCCAAAAACAAAACACAATATCATGAGTAATTTAATTCTATCATTTTTCATTCGGTGTACACATTAATATGGATTTTTCTGTTTGAATTCTTACCAATGTGTAGGCCATCATGAATGCAGACCACTTATGTGATTGGGGCGCCGGCTTTTGCTTCTGGATCAATGGCACGTCCTTTGAACTAGACGGGGCACACCTTCTTTTAATGTCTTGAATTTCTCTCAGCTTCCTTATTATTAGGTTCAGTATGCCAGCCTCCATGTCGTCATAGTTGAGTATGTCTTGCAGGTCTATTGCCGACAGCTCGACTGAAACTCCATTTTCACCCTCTTTCGGCAAAAATAAGTATACAATATCACTGCACATAAATTTATCTTAGATTAAATTAATAAAGATAGATTCTCATTACATAATTGTGAAAAAAGTCTAGAAAAAACAAAAGAAAAAAGGGTTCAGAATACATACTTTGGACACTTCTTTTTGGGAATTACGATGTCGATGTATTGCTTCTTCAGCTCTTCATCCGCATCTTTCCAAAGTAAGAGTTCATCGCATTACCTTAGTATGATACGGTTCCTCTTTAATTCAGCCATTTTGGCGTAATCTCCGGATTTCGGAGCGGCATTAATCTTCCGCTTTTTATTAGCCTCTCTAACTGTATTCTTTTCCAAGGGAGTAACATCTTCAACGGCTAATGGTGCTGATGGTTTTCTTAACCTCTTCGCCCCCGATCCTTCCTCTTCTTTTGGCTTCTTTTGGAGTAGCAAGTTCAACAGCTGCTTCAATCTCCTGACGCTGCAATGCTACAACCATGGCTTCGAGATTAACGATTTTCCCATCCTTTTCAATGGCTTCAATATTGAACGATTCAACTTTATTTTGAAGCTCCCTTTTCTCCTCAACGAGCCTTTCATTTGTTTCTCTGAGTTGCTCGGTTGTTCGTACTGAAATAAAACAAACAACAATAAAATGTATGATGTGAATCTAACACGGAGAATGACATTCTCCGTGTAATATAATACGGAGAATAGCATTCTCCGTTTGGAATTACACGGAGAATAACCTTCCAGTATCGAAATGATAGAGAATAGCAATCATCCGTTTCAAATAACACGGAGAATGCCATTCTTCCGTGTTATAATCCACGGAGAATAGCCATTCCTCCTGGAAGATTACAAATAAGAAATTTGAAACAGAAAATATTTTACCTTGTGCATGTACATCTGCAATAAGAACAGAATTCTGATTTCTCAAATCCTCCAGTTCATGCACATAACCCTCCATCACAACTGTTGACTGCACGTTGTTGCGCTTCTTCTGCCTCGAGCTCTTTCATCTTTTCTTTGAGTATGGCATTCTCAAGGTTGGCTGCACGTAACTGCGCTCCTTGTGCCTCCATCTCTTTTAACTTTTCTTTGGGTTCTTTATTCTGCGTAAGAATATCAGAATGATGTCTTCTCAAATCCTCCAGTTCATGCACAGAGCCCTCCATCACAACGTTGACTGCACGTTGTTGCACTTCTTCTGCCTCGAGCTCTTTCAGCTTTTCTTTCAGTATGGCATTCTCAAGGTTGGCTGCACGTAACTGCGCTCCTTGTGCCTCCATCTCTTTTAACTTTTCTTTGAGTTCTTCATTCTGTGCAAGAATATCAGAATAATGTCTTCTCAAATCCTCCAATTCCTTTGCTGAGTTGTCCATCACAGTGCCCATTTCATGATGCTGTGGTATCCGTTGTTCATCAAAATTATCCCCACCTGCTTCTTGGTGTTCTTCCTCTCCCTCTTTTTTAACTTCTTCTATAGGTGACTCATCTTTTTTCTGCCCTTCTTATTTCCCAACAGGTATAACCAGATCTTCCAATATCATCTTCGATCTCATTTTGTTGTGATATTCGGCCTTGAGGAAGTTTGAGATTTCGTAGCCATTCCATGTGAAAAATCATGGATAATCAGGAATTGGGGCGAACTTCCTTTCCACAAATTTACTATGTTCTGCAAACCAATAGAGGAAGTATATTGTGCAACCTTCCAATTTATGGAAAGATATTGAGTAATCCTCCTGTTCAGTTTTGCTTCCACTCTCTTTATGCTATCCATTACATATGCCAGGATTAACCTTGGCCAGCATATACTGTTGATGATGTCCACACTGTCTACCAAGGCCAAGAATTTGTACGACAAATTTGAACCGCCAGACTTTGTTAAGAATACTGTTTGGCACAAGTGGAAGATTATTAGCTTGGCCAAATCATCTGGATTAACAGCGTTATCTCTGCCATGAAGCCGTCGTAACAATTCAAAGAACTTGTCTCTCACTTCCTTATTCGTGACTTCTGAGTGTTTGCCCTTAGTATTAGCCAGCAATCTTGTGAAGTGATCTCTACACAGGCTCAATGATGCTGGTGGTGTGGGTTGCTGTTGTTTTTCCTTTATCAATCTTCTGTAAGAAACATCATTATCGCTTTCTTCATTCAGCGGTAGACCGAATATGACTGCCATATCGTCGACGCTTGGCGCGATTTTAACAGTGGTGCTCAATTCAAAGCATCCGACGCCATCTTTTTCTTCTGTGTAACTTGCAATTAAATTCTCAAGCCCTTCCGTTACCTTGGCCACTTCGGAGACGTGGACTCTGTTTTGGTAGAAAATCTCGACAAAATTCCAGAAACCGGTATTCTTCAAGGAACCAATAACTGGCTCAGGTAAACGGCCAACATCTTGATTGACCTCCTCCATAAGATTTAGCATTGGCTTGAAGGTAGAACGGAAAAGTCTTGAATCCTTATTCCTGACAGATTTTTTTTCTATAAAACAAAAAAACAAAAAATTAGGTCGGAGAATGGCCATTCTTATGGGTTTTAAGACTGGGAACGACATTCTTCGTGTAAACTAAAACGGAGAATGTCATTCTCCGTTTCAAATGACACGGAGAGGGTCATTCTCCGTTTAAAATAAAATGGAGAATGAATATTCTAATGTGTTTTAACACTGGGAATGTTATTCTCCATTTCAAGTTAGACGGAGAATGCTATTCTCCGTTCCAAATTAAACGGCGAATAGAATTTAACATTTAAATGCGTTTTATGACGGAGAATGTCATTTTTCTTGTAATATATACAGAATTTGCGAACATAAAATCAAAGTTATACCTTCTGTTTGCACTTCTTTTTGTTTAGCAACTTTTTTTTTCTTTTGTGCAACTTTCTTAGAATAGGGTTTCGGTTGTTCTCCCTCTATCGCTTTTGGATTTTCTGTAACTGGTGCATCTTCTCTAATTGGTGATGCTGACGGTGATGATTCTGCCGCTGATGCCGACATGGTGTAAAGATTGCGAATGGGGAGGAAGGTTTGAAAATTTTAGAGGAGAATGACCTAGGTTTGAGTACAAAGTGGAGTATGGAAGAAGAGGAAGAATCGAAACGGTTTTCTTTTTTGTAATAAAAGGGTTCGGGGGTGTTTTGAATTAATTAGAAGGGCAAAATGTCATTCGATGGAAGGGCAAAAGACTCCTTTCTGCTTAATTATATTAATTTGAAGGGCAAAAATGATTCTGCTTAATCAAAAAGAATCGAAAGCCGCTTTGGCAAAAATGTCATTACAACTCAACAAAACAAATGAACATAATACATTAGGGGTTTCCATACATTAGATATAAAAGAAGAAGAAAAAAATCATCGTCTTCCATATTCAATCATTTCAGATTGGACTTCTTTTAGCTCTTCATTGTTCTCTGAAGTTGTAATCCATTCAGCAGCTTTGCGTCTTTCCATTCCCGCATCAAACTGCATATAACAAACATAACATCAAAAATATTGCTCTAAAAAGTGTAAGTTTTTGACTGACATATTTTCATTTCAGACTTACATCGAGAGAACGGTAGTCTAGACTACAGCGGTCTTTCATGAATGTAATTACAAAAATTCCACAATCAACAGAATTGCCTTGGCAGGGAACATAAGAAGGACGTTTTATTGCAAAAGTAGAAAAGCTGAACCTAGCATCTCTCAACTTCAAAATCTCTTCTTCGAGAAAGAGGTCCAAATTTGAAAACTACAATTACCAGAATACAATATGTTTTAGTATACCGCGTATCTTGTACCCAATTCAAAAAAATTGATGAATATGGGCTTACTATTTCTTTTATGACTGTTTTGTTTTGAATCGGATCATCTTTAGATGCAAGTGAGTCCCAAATTTCAATAGTCCTTTTTTAACCAAAACTCTTACAAGAGTATAGTATCCGTCCAAATGAATGGGTATGTATATCTGAATCAGGATTAATTAGGTAAAACAAATTAGTAAATTTTCAGAAAATTAGGATTAATATTTAAACAGAAATACATTAATACCTCGTTACAAGTGCTTAAAGATCCCATGTAATCATGAAAATATTTGTACTTCTTCCATATTTTACGAAGCTTTTTGTCGGATGGAGGTAACGCTTCTTTCTACATACACATCAACTAATACATTACGAAGGACAAACAAACGAGAAAATTGTTAATGCATATGCATTAACAATAAAATACTCACTCACCGATATCTTTATTGGTAAAAACCATACATTAGCTTTATTGGAGGTTCTTTTCCGTTCCTCCACGGTGAGAAGAGCATAGACAATGCCTACAATCTGAATAAATCATTAAAAATGTAAGCGATGGAATCGAAGTAAACATAGATGGCATCTAAGAAGAAATATACTCTCTATACATACCCCATTTCCAATTCTCGTTAAAGGAGCTAAGGTCTTCATCTCAAACCGAGACACATAGATTTTGTTGCAAGATGATATTATTTTCTAAGAAAAGAAACAAATAAATTAGGAGAAAAAATTATTGGAATTAAATCAAAATTCATATTACTTACTCGTCAGGTCTATCATCGGCAAAAATATAGTCGTAATAACTCGAAGAACCACTAGTACAATTGCTAGACTTCGAGATTGAACCCCTTATTAAACTTTTCGATGGTGTGACCGGATCTAAATTTCCACGCATTCTTTTAGAAGAACTGCTAAAGTTTCTTCTGTAGGGGACAATGCGAGAATTCGGTCCAATGCTTTACTACGAGACTGTTGCTCCACGTTCTCCTCATCGAAAGAAGATTCAACGGAAACATCTTCACATTATTAAATGCTCCAGATGAAGATGCCTTCTTCAAAGCTGGAGATTCTTCAATCTTCTCAAAATGCCGAGATGAATTCATTTGTTCAATTTCTAATGAACAAAGCCTAGAATTGATCTTTACAACTTCAGCTGAAATCGTCGACAGATGTTTTTCAATCTTGCGCAACATACGCGGAATGAAGGTTTCATTTAGAGCTGGCAACCAATCTTCTACGTCTTCTACATTTCCCACCACACGAGTAGACATCTTAAGAACAAGAAAACTATTGTATTTCAGAAAATTATTCTATGTATTTCAGAATAAATAATAGTACTATAAACAAGAAAACTATTATATATATAGCAAGAGAGAAGTACAAAAAGTGAGGAAGATGGAAAGACAAATAAATTTTGAGACTAGCAAACAATCTACTAGCCGTTTGATTGAGGAGGGCTCGAGGAAGATTCTACTAGCCGTTTGAAAAATACAAAAGGTTATCATGATCAACTTCAATTAAGGAACTCTATAAGAGGTTTAATTTCGCTTGATTGAGGAACTCGACGAAGTCCGCCGCGAACTGGAACTTCTTCTTCATTTCTTCTTCTTCTTTCCTTCTTCATCTCTGTTTCTCCTTCCACCACCACCACCATGGCCTGTAGCTTTATAACAAAAATATTAAATTGTTAGATGAAACAAAAAAACTAATTACAGAAAGATTACTAAATCAAAATCAAACAGAACACATATTCATAGAAAATATGAGATTAAAGATGAAAGTGTCACAGAAGAAATACCACAATTTTACAATAACAAAGCAGACTCTGCTAAGCAATAACTAAAATTAGGGATTGTGTCCTCCTTGGATTTAATTTACATAAAGAAGAGATTTGAGAGAACGAGCTTTTGTCGGCTTCCTAATGTACCATTCTCCGTCCTAAATGTACCGTTCTCCGTCCTAAATGTACCATTCTCCGTCCTAAATGTACCATTCTCCATTCTAAATGTACCATTCATCATCGGTGTCTTATCTAGATCGCCAGCAGCGGTGGTGTCGTCTACATCGCCTACAGACCTGGACACACTGTGTCCTTAGGGATTGTGTCCTCCTTAGATTTAATTTACACAAAGAAGAGCTTTGAGAGAACGAGCTTTTATCGCCTTCCTAAATGTACCATTCTCCGTCCTAAATATACTATTTCTTCGTCGGTGTCACCATCTAGAACGCCAGCGGCGGTGGTGTCGTCGTCTACATAGCCTACAGACCTGGACACACTGTGTCCTTCCTTTCTGGCCGACACACAATTATTGTTTTATATACGTAGTTGCACAAAATATTAAATTACCTGGATGAAAGAGAAATTAAATATGAGTTAACTTAGGGTGTTTATTAAAAAATTGCATTGAAGAATGACCTGCTATAGCAAGTTAACAAGAGGTCAAAAGTCAAAATAGCATTAAATGACGTCTCCTGTATTATTTCATCTAAATTTAATCTAAACCGTTGGATTAACATCCAACGGTCCAGATTTCGGATGTATCGATACATCCAAAATGGGTGGATGTATTATAGAATTTTCCTATATATATATATATATATATATACACACATACATATATATATATTTATTTATTATAAATATATATATATATATATATATATATATATATATATATATATATATATATATATATATTTTAAAAACCAAGCGGCCGTGTCAAAGACACCCAGCCACCGCTTGGCCCGAGGGCTATATATATATATATATATATATATATATATATATATATATATATATATATATATATATATATATATATATATATATAAAATATATATATATATATATATATATATATATATATATATATATATATTTTGTATTATATATATTTTTATATTTTATATATATATTATATTATATATATATATATATATTATATAAAAATATATTTTATTATATATTTTTATAATATGTAATAAAAATATATTCTATGTTTATATATATATATATATATATATATATATATATATATATATATATAATATATATATATATATATATATATATATATATATATAATTTTATTTTTTTAGGAAAAGGAGCTATTTATTGATATATCAGGCGCAAAATGCCGAAGCCTATACAAGAAAACTGCACCTCGCACGAACCAGAAAAGAGGATGTCAAAAGAAAAATGCTACCCACAAAACGGCTGCCGACCGGGCATCAAAAGGTAAGACTCCAGTAGCTAGAGGCCCCCAGGGAACGTCCCAACCCTACTGACGACTATTCGCCCAAGGAAGGGCCTAGAGTTGGATGTCGAGTTTCGACCAGAATGTTGTTGGACTGTGGGAGCACCCGATACTGCTTTTGCGGCATTGGCGGATGACTTCTCTGACGAGCTGGTCGACTGTGTATTGGTGCCCTTCGTATCTAGCCTTGTTTTGGTTCTTCCAAATTGCCCACGTGGCAGCCGCTGCGACGATCTGGTGGCCATGGAAAGCTGAACCCCAGGAGGCCGCGAGATCGTGGAAGCGCCCTCCACTTGGCAGTATGCTGTAGGAGATGGTTAAGGGTCCTCCAGATACTGCTAGGGAGGTTGCCCTGGTAAAAGATGTGGTCTATAGTCTCAATATGACGCTCAGTGCTGCACGTGCAGGCTGAGGCTAAGCTGATTCTTATGGTGTTGAGTATATCGTCGGTGGAAAATTTTTGTCTGATGACTCTCCACATCATGAACTGACCACTTCTTCAGAATGCAGGATTGCCAATAGAGCGCGATGGAAGGGTACGGCCTACCGATGCCCCAAACGGCGGCTCTCGTAGAACGCACCAAGAATACTCCTAAGGCATCGAGAGTCAATCTCAGCGCGTCGGCCTCGCTGCCGATACTCAATTCGCGTTGGCGGATGATATCGGCCGAATCTTCACCAGACCAATTCCTGATTTTATCCCAGTCCAAGTCGTCTGTGGAGGGGTTCCACAGGTCTCTAAACCTCCTATCTCTCGGGGTCTCCAGGAGACATGGGATCAAGCTGTCCCCCACCCATCGCTCCAAGAATGGGTCTGAATCGCCCTCCCCCAAATGTAGTCTTATCGCGGGCTCCGCCAAGTCACGCCCACTAAGGATACGACGCCATGCCGCTGAGGATCTGTTGTTGGAAGTGGCCATAGCAAGGTGGGTGTGCTTGAAGTATCTGGCCTTCAAAAACCTGGTCCACAGGCTGTTGTTAGTACGAAGTTTCCACCATAATTTCATCGACAAAGCTTTACCAATGTGAGAGAATTTGGGAAATCCCAGTCCTCCTTCGGTTGTAGGATGAGCCATGGATTCCCAGCTGGCCCAGTGATGATTGTCTTGGCCGTTGCAGTGGCCCTAAAAAAATTGCAGAAGATCTGTTCGATAGAGGAGAGGACCTTTTTGGGCAGAGAGCATACGGCCAGGGTGTGTATAGGGATGGAGGTGAGCACGTGGTTGATGAGGATCATCTTGTCGCCTGGAAAAAGAGTAGCGTTATGCCACCCTTCAAGTTTCTTCCTGATTTTAGTGGTCAAGTTCTCAAAGATGCCAGAGTTGGACTTCCCATACACAAGAGGGCAGCCGAGATAGTTGAACGAAGGTGGTTAACAGAAAAAGATGTTAAGTTGGAGAGGTTTCTGGCATGATCTCTCTTGATGTTGTGGTGGGCGTAGATGACGCTCTTAGAGGGATTGATCTTCTGGCCAGAGCATCTAGAGTACCTCTGTAGGGTGTTGTGGACCACTTCTACCGCTCCTTCGTCCCAGGATGTGAAGATGAGTAGGTCGTCGGAGAAAGCCAGATGGGTGATGACGGGGCAGCCAATGGAAGTGTGATAGTGCTGGAAGTACGGGGTATTGACCATGTTGTTACGGTTCTTGCTCAGGGCATCGGCTGCAATGATGAAGACGACAGTAGATGATAGAGGGTCGCCCTGTCTAACCCCGCGCTCAGATTTGAAAAACCTTTCCGTTTGGCCGTTGATGACCGCGGAGAACCATGAGTTGCTAGTGGATCTCCAAACGATGTTGGTCCAGTTTTCTGAGAATCTGAAGGCCCGGAATACCAAGATCATGAATTGCCAATCCAGTCTGTCGTAGGCTTTTTCCATGTCAATTTTGACAGCGATGTTGCCTCTTCTCATCGGGTATTTTATGCATGTGATGAGCTCTTGGGCCAGCATCATATTGTCTTGGATATTTCTCCCACGGACAAATCCGTTTTGCTCCTCGAAAATGATCATAGGGAAGAAGTCTGTCATCCTGGTTGCGGTGATCTTGGAGATGATCTTGTTGGTGAATGTGCAGGGGCTGATAGGGCAAAAATCTCGAAATGATTCCGGGTTGTCTTTTTTAGGGATAAGGATCTGCTTGGCGCCAGACATGGCTCTGGGGTAAGTGGCTCCCTCGAAGAAGGCGATAGCCGCTTCGGTGATGTGGTGATTGATGATGTCCCAACACGCCCGAAAGAATACTCCCGAAAATCCATCCGGGCCCGGAGCACTATGCTCATTCAGTGCCCACACGACCTCTTTTACTTCCTGAGCGGTGGGGGGTCACTCTAACTGGGCGTTGTCGGTCGCATTAATGAGAAGGGGTATTTGGTCAAGGAATGAGTTGTCTTTGTGAACCGTCTCTTTGGAGAATAGTTTGGAGTAGAAATCCGTACCCTCTGCTTGGATGCTCTTTTGATCTGTAATGATGGTCCCGTTGTCATCGGCGATGTGGTGAATCGATAGCTTTTGTCTGTGGCCGTTAACGCACGCGTGAAAATTCTTGGAGTTTTTATCCCCTTCGCTGTCCCATTTCAATATCGCTTTCTGCTTCCATAAGTCAGTCTCAACTTTGATCCTGAATTTGAGCATAGCCTTGGTAAGATTCAGAGCTTTCCTAGCTGCAATGGAGCGGTCCGCAGCGAACTTGGCTTCAGCGCGGGTGACATCGTCCTCTGCGATCCGGACAGCTTAAAAAATATCCCCGTACGCCTGTTTGCTCTAATAGGATAGAGCTCTCCTAGTAGCTTTGAGCTTGTTGCTCACCCGAGAGAGGGGGTTGGGGGAGTCGGCAGTGTTCCACGCTTATGCCACAATGCCCAAGAATTGTGGGTGCTCAGTCCAGAATTCAAGGAATTGGATGTTTTTTTTGAATGGATTGGCAATGTGATTGATTTCAACCAGCAGGGGGCGTGATCAGATTTTGAAGAATTGAGGTGGGATAGGTTGGTATTAAGCCCCATTCCGTGCCAGAATGCGTTAATGAGGCCTCTGTCCAGCCGGGAGTATTGATGACGGTCGCCTTCCTGCATGTTATACCAGGTGAAGGCGTTGTCGGTGAACTGGAGGGATGCTAGATGGGCGTTGAATATGAAGTTGTTGAAGTCTTGCATGGCCGACAAGGGAGGGGGCGGCCCCCGATCTTCTCTTCTCTACAGGTAATCGCGTTGAAGTCCCCTATACAGAGCCATGGAGAGTTGCTGTGAAGGAGGTGGATGTCTAGAAGGCCGTTCCAAAGGTATTTTTGCTCTGCCATATCGCAGCTATCATGAACGGTTGAGATAATGGCGTGCTCTGGGATCATGGGGTATTCAAACCAGCAAGAAAGGGCCTGCCTAGCGTCCTGGATGACTCCGATATTGACGTCCTTCGTGCAGAGGATCCAAATGTCGTATCTGCCAGCAATGGCTGTAGGGAAGCCCACTTGCAGCTGGATAGATTTTAGTCTTTTGGAGGGGATTTTGGGTTCATGAATAATGAGGATGTCGATCTTGTGGATTTTTCGAAGACTGGTTATTCTCCTAAGCGTCAGTTTATTCGCGAGACCGCGGACATTCCAAGATAGGATGTTAAGCATTAAGGGTTTTGTGGGAGGGAGTTTTATTCCGCCTGGCGGCGGATCTGGTTTGGATAGTTGTTGTTTCGGCAGGTCCTTGATTGACTTTGGCCCCGAATGATGATGCTTCCGTTGTTAACGGGGTGGGGGTCGCTAATAGCTAGCTCGTGAGAATCCGGGTGAAGACCACCTGGTACACTTGCTGAGTCGCTAATAGCTTGCTCGTGTGGGTCTGTGAGAAGACCAACTGGTTCGTCTGCTGAGTCCTGGGAATGCATCTCGGGAGGTATAATTATAGAGTCGTTGGTACTTCCTATCCACAGGATGGTTTGCTGTAGAGGATAACCTGCGGCTAGAACTTGAAGACCTCTCTGAGCTTGGTCTGGCCCTAGGATTGCTAGGACTTCTTCTACGGAGTCTCCGTTTGTGTGATGTTGGTCTGCGTCTGAGGTGACTTTCGTTGCCTCAGCGGCCTCCTGGGTTCTGATGAGAGTACGATCTTCTTGTAGGGGTTCTGTGTCCGATGTGGAAACCTCATCTGCCAACTCGAGGGCATCGAATTGATTGGAGAGAGAGAGCATAGGTGTTGTAGGGAATCAAAGCATTTCTGGGAGGTTTGCTCTGATCCAGCTTGCCGTCACTTGAGTCAAATCGAGTGTGTTTGTTCGGAAGTGGAAGAACGGGTAGCTTGGGAGTTCTTCCCTCTGCTGGAACGTTGTCATTCCGGGTAGATTTCTTCTTTAGTTCTTGGTGAAGACGATGGCAGTATTTTGGAAGGTGACCTCTTAAATGGCAGTGGTTGCAGAACAGGATGTGGTTGTCATAGAGAATTTGTTGGTTGTTGGTCTGATTCCCCAGCTCGATAGTAATAGAAGTGGGTGGTTCGAAGGTGAGATCAAGTTCCACACAGATTTTGGCATAGTGAGCCTTAGTGAGGTTGCTAGTCTCTGGAGCTATTGCCATATAAGTACCGATGGAGTTAGCGATCCGCCTAAGAGCAGCTGGGACAAAGCATATGAGGGGCAGGTTGGGCAGAGTGACCCAGGCAGTGACCTGGACTGAGACTTCTTTGGTGCTAAAGCCTGGTGACCACTTGATGATCTTCATCTGATGAGAGTCAATTCTGCAGGTACCTTTAGACCATACGGCCCTATGGTCTACCTCGGAGGACAGGTGTAGAAGAATGTGTTTGGGGTCAAGGGGTGCCACGTGGTAATCCGCTGAGAGTCTCCAACTAGCAATCAACTCCTGCACCCTTGACAGTTTGGGACAGCCAGTCGAGAATTTAAGGATAAATTTGTGGGGAAAAGATAATGATAGAGAAGACACTTCTACTTCTGAGAACGGAACCAAAGGCACTGGGTATTCCTGTGAGTACTCGATGTCCGGGAGGATGATATCAGGGAGCAGGGGACCCTTAGCCTTAGCCAGGTCCGGGCGGAGCACAACGGCAAAGGATGGCTGGGCTCTACCCGCAGGATGAGGGAGCGGGATCTCTCCGCCTGAGGGAGGGGGTAGGAGGATGGGTGAAGGTGTGCTTGGCCCTGTGCCGGGAGGAGGGAGCTGGCCCTCTCCATCAGAGGGATTGTGGCCCGAGGGGGTGGCCTGGGGGTTCCCCCCTTAGGGGAGAAGGGGGAAGCTGCAATCTTCCTGACAGGGCTGGAAGGAGTCGCGACGGTTGAAGGGTCCTCTGTCAACCCTGAGGATGGCACCGCCTCGAAGGGGTCTGCACTCCCGCCAGCAACGGAGAGCGAGCTGAGGGACGAGGGGGGAGTGATAGAGGTGGTGACGGGGTAGGCGGCGATGGTAGGGGCGGCCAGAGCAGAAGCCTCTGAGGACGGCCTGGGTGCCGGAGGGGTGTTAAGAGCTGTGAAAGCATCGGAGTGCGACGAGGGTAGGCTCGCCAGAAGGTGTGGGCCGAATCTGGTCTGAGGAGGCACGGAGAAGGGAGCGACCGGAGGGAAGGACTGGGAGGAGTCTCAGCTACAGGAAGCATGGCAGAGCCGGATCCTGAAGATGAGACTAGGGGGTGCCAGAATATCCAGCAAGGGATAAAGGGGATTGGTGGGCCCTACTCCCGGAATAAGCAAGCTGAGACTGAGCGTAGAGGGAGGGTGAGCGTAGCGTAGAGGAGACTGAGCGTAGAGGGGGGTGAGCGTAGCGTAGAGGAGGCTGAGCGTAGAGGGGGGGGTGCGTAACGTAGAGGAGTCTCAGCTACAGCAAGCTGGGGTCGGTTAAGGTGGGCCCCGCTCGGGTGTTCCGCGTAGAGAGAATGGGGGCTGAGATGGGACAGGGCTTTAGCGTAACGGGCTCGCTCGTGAAGAGGTTGTGGGTGGTAGGCCCCTCCCTCATGAGAGAAAAGGGATGGGTGGGTGTGCGTGTAAGAGGAAGGTGAGGGGTGGGTCCCATACTGAACTCCTGTGTAGAGGGGTGCTCCGGATGAGGGGTCACATACTAATAGGGAAGAGGAAAGTGAGGCGTGGGTCCCGCACTGTGCGCCAGAGTAGAAGGAAAATTCGGAGGATGGGTGGGTCCCACTCTGGACGCCTGCGTAAAGGGGGTTGTAGCGAGTAGCTGGATCTGAGAGAAGGTGGTCCTCCACGTGAGAAGGAAAGCCGTGGCTATCCGCGTGGGGCCAGACGGTTGGATTCCCCAAACCTGCACAGCAAGTGGGCAACCTTTCCGATGAGTTGACTGCTCCGTTCGAAAATCGAACTGCAGCGGGAAAAAGAAAATTGGACGGGGAAATCCGGGCTGGGGGAAGGGAACAGGGCGGTCGCGGGTGCCGCCATGCCAGCCGACGCAACTCCGGGAAACACTTTAGCAAAGGAGGGATAGGGGAGGTGATGGGGGAAGGGAGCGGAGTGGGCCTTCTAGGAGACGGCCAGGAAGATGGTGGAGCTGAGAAGAAGTTGGAGGAGGGCGGGGGTGCGTTCTGGAGATGGTAGAGAGGAGGGGAAGGAGTGGCGGGGGTTGGTGGAAGCAGGAGAAATGCCCAGATGAGAAGGGAGAAGGATCGGAGGGTAGGGGAAGTGACTGACTAAATCTACGCAGTCCGCCGGCCACTGATGGGCCATTGGCGGATGGCGGGACCGCCGGAAGAGGAGAGCACATGGAAAGCCCTAGGTCTTCCCAGAGGGGAAAAGGGAAGCACGGAGGGGAGAGTCATCTTTATATATATATATATATATATATATATATATATATATATATATATATATATATATATATATATATATATACAACTAAAAAAAGAAAAAAAATACTTGCTGATGAATAGTGCATCGCATGTTCGTCCATCTCCTCCCCGAGAACCAAAACAGAGCCTCTGTTTTTTCTTCTCTTCTCAATTCAAATACGCATTCAAATCCATACGAAATCCTATCGAATCTTTTTCTAACCTAATCCTTATCACATCCTCCTTCAAATTCCATCTATCTAGTTTAAATCCTGAATTAAATTTGATTAGGAAATTAAATTTTAAACTCTATATATACGAACCCATCGGGAACCTATTACCTTCCCATCGCCAAATTACTTCCTCACGATTGAATCTCTCGAATCCTGATGGATTTCCCTTGACCCTTCGTACTCCTCCACGGACTGTCGCTGCCGATCGCCAGAACTCCCTTTGTGCAGAGGCAGCAACGTGCCCGCACAGAGAATAGGGTAGTCGCAGTGATAGCAGCAGCAACATCTTCGTGATGCGGTCCCGACGTCATCGTACGACCATTCCTCGAGCCGCTTTCTTAGGATTAATAACAACCTAACCATCTCGAACCTCAGCCAGTTAGTTTGAATCAACATTGATTGTATTCGACAAGAAATCGAATCAAGTCAGGAAAAAATAGGAAATATTATTATATAAAATAGTCTAAAACTCGCCTAACGCACTATTTTGGAAGGCTAATTACTAGTAAGCTATTAGTAGTTATGAAATTCAAATTAAATAGGTTTGTAGTCAGCATAACCAGGATTAAAATCCTACTGTTAATTTTAATTCAAGTTAAATAAACAGTGAGATAAATCAGTATAAAAATCAATGAAAAACTGTTTTTAGAACTTTGAAAATTTCTTCATACAGGGTCCGTCCCGACAAACCGGACGACTTCATCAAAATATGAAGGCATCGGAAGGTGGGAACGGATGTTGTGTATGTGTGGGATTTTACGGAACTCGAATTGGTTGTATGTGTGCGACGAATTCGAGGCATATCGGTCGAAAAACGTCGTATCGACCACTTTGCAAAAATCTTAATTACTTTATGCACGTTCGTCACATCGTGACGAAACATACGCCATTGGACTTGGATCATTTTTTGGTCCTGTGAGCCAAGTTTGGTCTGATTCTGAGATAGTTGACCAGATCGTCGTTTTGGCAGGCCCACGATCAGATTCAACCGGCAATTTTGTGCATGGCTCATTGAAATCTAAAATTGGACATACCATTGTGTTCGTATCAAAAAGCTGGACTCGTAGGTATATAATATATCAACTTTATAGACCATAGATTCTTGCACGTTTTTCAGTTCAAAGTATGTCCAACGACGGATACCGTTTTGACCCAAAATTATCGTTTTGCTCATGTTTCCATAATTGGACTTATGGGTTGTCAATCTTAGACATCTTTTTATGCCAAAAATGTTGGTGATTGTTGGTTCTACGTACTACTGTAACGCCCCAGTCCCAAAATACGTAGGACTAGGAACGTAGACATGCCAGCCGTATAATAAATATACGTAAGCTGTAAAATGCAGTAGAACCATAACTAATCTCATCCACACAAAAATAAATGAATAAGAGATATCATATAATGATAATGAATTGTTTTGATACAATATGTTAGGCGGAGACAAATCCACTACAAACAAAAAAGGAAAAAAATACATGGAAAATGAAATGAGTTTGGCGAGCGAAGCGAAGACGATCCAAATGCAATCATTCTCGGAGAAATGGAGATGGTCACGGCTAGAGCTAGAACACCTGCGAAAGACAAGAGCACACACCTGGCGAGATAACCAGGTCCTCAGAGGGACGTAACAAGACACATAATATCATGTCCAAAACTGAATAATAAAAGCTCAACAGAAAAGTACATATGACTAAACAGATAAAGGTCCTTAACCATTCTATGTGAAAATGTATTTTGAAGACAATGTTCCACACAAGGGCTTCCGAGACTAGAAACACGACGCGTTAGCGCTTCAACCGAGGTGCTAGTGGAATCTAGAGAAAAGTAAATAAATGCACAGCGCACTAGTCTCTCGGGTGAGTCACTAACGGCAGATAGAGGAAAATAAATACACGGCACATTTGTGTTTCAACCGAGGCACTAGTGGCATCTAGAGGAAAGTAAATAAATGCACGACGTACTAGTTCTCGGCTGAGTCACTAATGGCAGCTAGAGGAAAGTAAATGTGTGAAAGCCCCTGTGCCTAATAACTGTCTTCTCCATCCCCATGCGCTACTCGTGCTGAATCCACACCACGATAATTCTAATAACCGCTAAGTCTTCTAGGCAATTATATTAGCAGTAATATCCTAACGCTCGTCCTGTACGCATCGATGTACGATCGATGCGCAAGTCTGAATCTATATGAGACATGTACATCGTGGCACACTGGTGTCGGGCCAATGAATGCGGCACAAACAAAGAAGGTCCCTTAACTCTAGGCCAAATGCATAAAAAACTATAGTATAGTAATTTTCAAGTACATATGGCTTTGAAAGAACAACTTATAAGAAACAAAATATGCATGATATTGAGTAAGAAATTAAACAGTAAGGGCAAGGTGTCTTGCCTGGTGGGACGCGGGGTGTGCAGCGATGATCAAGGTGGCACATTATGCGACTTTAGTGTAACAACTATGCAAGGTGACCTCTGATGATGACACGGACGGTTCCTTCGGGTCCAGAACAGTCCAGTTAGTTAGGGTGGACATACGGAAGTTCGAATTCGGAAGTGGGTAGGGTATACTATTAGTCATAGTCAAGAAGTAGATAGTAAATGGGATTTTGGAGTATAAAATACTTAATACAATTTTTTAGAAAATAGTTTATTTATTTATTTAGAAGTAAGTGTAAAAATTACTTTGGTAAATATTTGTAAACACTAGAAAAGCATTGTATAAATTTTGTAACTACTATTTATTAATAATAATATTCAAAAATCTAGAAAAATTATTTTTGATCAAAACTATAAATTAAATTTTGGGAAATAAATAAAAACCCACCTTTTAGAATACCATAAAATATTTTGGTAATATATATATTTTAGGTTGAGCCAAAGTCTATATTTTTATTATACACATAAGTTTAAGAAATATCGATAATAATAATAATGATAATTACCAATACAAATAATAATACAAATACTTATATATACCATATATTCCAACAAAATATATACCATATATATGTATATACTGCTTTATACTGATAAAATAATAATAGCAATAAAGTAATAATAATAACAAACTTTATTAATAACTGGAATATTAATAATAACATATATTTAGCTGTACAGTACATATATACACTTAATAATATAGCAAATAATTAAATATAATAATAGTAATACTGATATAGTAATAATAATAATATATACCAGCAGCAGTAAGCTGCTGTGCTCATTTTTAGAATAGAGGAAGCCTCTTCTTTAAGAAGAGGGTTTAGATTAAAAAAGAGATAAAGGAGAGAGAGAAGGAAAGGAGTAGGAGAGAGGAAACTAAGGGGAGAGAGGAAGAGTCGAAGCAGAAGAGGGAAGCGGGGGAGACGAAAGAGATGAGAGAGAAAGGAACGGGAGGTGGAGCGGCGGAGAGCTCGGCGGAGGAACGGCAGGCTCGGGAGAGGGGTTTCGCCGTGGGGTGGGGCAAGGTCGGCATGGGGGAGTCGGGAGCTGCTCGATGCGGTGGACGCGGCAGAGCGGCTGACGCCTTGGCGTGGAAGCGTGAGCTGGCACGGGGAAAGAACCGAGGGTGGTGGGTGCTGGGGTGAGTCCATGCACCGGATCGGCGGTCGCCGGCACACAAAGAAGGACCGGAGAAGGCTGGGGCAGCGGCGGAGGCTGGACGTCATGGCGGTAGAATTCTACGGTGGTGCAGCCATGGTGCTCCAGCGAGGTATATCTTGGTGGTGGTGGTGGTGGTTCTAATTTTTGTGGTCGTCGAGGGTTTTGGTCGGCAGTGGCGCTCGGCCAAGGTGGCCGGAGGTGGTTTGGTTGGGTGGTGTGTTTGCTGGTGAGCCAAGGAGGAGCAGCTTGTCCTGGTGACGGTGCTGCCATTGGTGGTAACCGATTTGGTGGGGGTACTGGCGGTGGTTTGTGGCCATGGTGATGAGGTGGTGGTGGCGATGGTGTTTGCAGCCAGGTAGATGGTGCATAATGACTAGCCATTGGCCGGAGAAGACCAGGGCAGGCGGGGCTGGGTTGGTGGCGGATGTGGCGGTGTTGTCCAGGGACACGGACGATAGGTTGTTCGTTGTCGAAAAGAGGAGAAACTTGGTAAGGGTGGTGCTGACGACCGGGAGTCAGGGGACATGGCCTTCGGCTGTGACGGTGGTGACTATTAGGGGTTCGCCGATGGCAACGTGGCGGGTGACGTTGACACGGAGGAGTTTTCGACACGGAGGAGGACGATGGCGGTGACAGGCTGCAAGCGATGACCGACGGGGATTAGGATAGGGTTAGATTAGTAATTTATTTGTGTCGGGGTTTGTCCAACACGGACAGATCGAAATGTATTTGTAAATATGGAATAAGACGGGGAGGGAACACGGACACGGTGCACGGTGGTTGGGAATTATTTGTGGAGTAATTTGGCTTGTGGAATTATGGAAAAAAAGGAGAGCAAGAGCCTCTCCTTATATAGGAGGTGGACTTCCGAACAGGATAAGGATTAGAATTGATTGAAAACCCCAATAGACAATTTACTATTTATTTTAAATTAATACAAAACCAATATAACCAAATACAATCCGATCTGAATCCATTTCTAGATGATTCATATCTATAAGTTTAAACTAAATTAAAATTCATATCAAATTAAATTTAATTTACTATAAATGATCAAACATTAAATCCATGAATTTCAAATTATCATTATAATAAATAACAATAATAATTAATTTCAAAAATTACTATAATGATTAAATATTAACATGAAATAATTTCAAAATAGCTTTTTATTTAAATTAAGATAAAATAATTTCAAAATTTTACTATATATAAAAGAACAAAATTTCATTAAATGACATATAAATAAAATTTTACATAAAATAAAATTTTCTGAATTATTATTTCTAAATAAAAAATAATCCTTTTAAAATAACTATGGTATACTATTTTTCGTGCTTAAACACGATAAAATATTTACCTTATATAAAAATACTTTCTATAGGAAAATCTATTCTATAAAACTTTGTATATATAAAATATACTACCTTGCATATACGTGCTCGCACGCAAATAGTATTCACATAAATATTTATTTTCAAAATTACTAACCGTATTTGTATAATAGATAAAATAGCTTTCTCAAGAACATAGAACAAATATGTTTTGGCAAACATTGTATGATACTAAAACAAGCAACACTTATTTACCATATAAGTATTTCAAAAAATATTTATTTGCTATTTAAGAGTTTATAATAAAACAAATTTAGAAGAAAATTAAATATCTCGTATCTACTTATTCGTACTCGTCGTATAATACCAAAATAATTTTTAAAAAAATTAGTAGAAATTTAGGGGTATTAAATCCTACCCAACATACAAGAATTTTGTCCTCGAAATTAAAAATAAGTAGGGGGTTGAAAAGGTCACATGGGTATGTCAATGAGGAATAATCAAATCACAATGTTCAACAAAACATGAATTAGAAAAATCGTGATTTAGATAATAAATCACGGACATGGCTAATAAACGCAAAGGGAAAAATTAAGGGTTTTAAGTAGATCAAGATAAATAATTTAGAGACTTAAGATATGGTTTCTTGGAAGTAGGTTGTGGGCACGATTAGGAGAACGGTTAGATTTCACTCCTAATTTAAGTGATTAGGAGGTCGTGGTAGTAAATATAGGGCCAAGGAAAAGAACGAGCAGTTTAGGACGAAGGTATAGTAACATTGAACGGTAATAGTCATGAGTGCAAGGACAGCTAGAGGAAATTCAAGTACAGCGCTTTCGTCCTTCTAAAATAGATGAGGCGAAAGTGACAAAGGGTTCGAAGGAGAGATTATCGAATATGAATATGAATACGTGGTTCAAAGGAGACTGAATAATTCAAAAAGAATTGCCAAGGCAATATTAGATGGGATTCTAAGAGGTAAGTTTAACTATATCTCAACCACGTAGAATAATCGTGTGAAAGGGCAACCAAAGTACACTAGGTTGATCAGACCGTCATGCGTCGGTTCTGATTAGACAATATGTTAGTGGGTGCGCACCCAATAAAATATGTCATGATCAAGCTCGATAAGGGAATAAGCTTGCAAAACTTAGGCTAAATTAGCAGCATAGTATAGTCAAAAATAGTAAAAAATATAGGCACGTGAGATTAATATTGAAAGAGACTAGAATTAGTTCGAACTCCTTAAGAATCTAAGTCTCGTTTGGTGCCTATACAGTCGACCTATTGTCTGTTTGTCTAAGGCTTTGGTCGACCGATAAGGTATGGTCCTAAAAAATAATTTATAGTCTAGGTAATCCACCTAGTAGCTACTATAATGAGTCATAAGGATGAAGGCAATGCTAGATCATGAGGCATTCTATCCAACTTATAAGAGTTAAACTAACGGTATTTTGGGACAATAAAAATATGTCTAACTAGTAGGGATCACCTGTATTACTTCTAGCAAGCATGAAGGAAAGGAATCAAGCAAGATGCAATAGATGAGTCAAACGGTAGTTTAAATTTAGATCGAGGAAAGAGGTCAAGTATGTGGATGAGATCCTCGACTCTAATCCTATACGCAGGCTTGCTTGGTACGGTAAAGTAACCAAACAATTTATCTTGACCTGCATGGGCCACCTATAAAAACATGTAACACCCCTATTCCCAAAATACATAGGACTAGGAACGTAGATATGTCAGCCGTATAATAAATATACGTAAGCTGTAAAATGCAGTAGAACTATAACTAATTTCATCCACACAAAAATAAATGAATAAGAGATATCATATAATGATAATGAATTGTCTTGATACAATATGTTGGACGGAGACAAATCCACTACCAACAAATAAGGGAAAAATACATAGAAAATGAAATGAGTTTGGCGAGCAAAGCGAAAGACGATCCAAGTGCAATCATCCTCGAAGTAATATAGATGGTCACGGCTAGAGCTAGAACACCTGCGGAAGATAAGAGCAAACACCTGGCGAGATAACCAGGTCCTCAGAGGGACGTAACAAGACACATAATATCATGCCCAAAACTGAATACTAAAAGCTCAACAAAAAAATACATATGACTAAACAGATAAAGGTCCTTAACCATTCTATGTAAAAATGCATTTTGAAGACAATGTTCCACACAAGGGATTCCGAGACTAGAAACACGGCGCGTTAGTGTTTCAACCGAGACACTAGTGGCATCTAGAGAAAAGTAAATAAATGTACGGTGCACTAGTCTCTTGGGTGAGTCACTAACGGCAGCTAGAGGAAAGTAAATGCACGGCACATTTGTGTTTCAACCGAGGCACTAGTGGCATCTAGAGGAAAGTAAATAAATGCACGACGTACTAGTTCTCAACTGAGTCACTAATGGCAGCTAGAGGAAAGTAAATGTGTGAAAGCCCCTGCGCCTAATAACTGTCTTCCCCCTTCCCATGCACTACTCGTGCTGAATCCACACCACGATAATTCTAATAACTGCTAAGTCTTCTAGGCAATTATATTAGCAGTTATATCCTAACGCTCGTCCTATTCGCACCGATATACGGTCGGTGCACAAGTCCGAATCTATATGAGACACGTGACATCGTGGCACACAGCTGTCGGGCCAATAAATACGACACAAACAAAGGAGGTCCCTTAACTCTAGGCCAAATGCATAAAGAAAACTATAGTATAGTAATTTACAACTACATATGGTTTTGAAAGAACAACTTACAAGAAATAAAACATGCATGGTATTGAGCAAGAAATTAAACAGTAAGGGCAAGGTGTCTTGCCTGGTGGGACGCCGGGTGTGCAGCGATGATCAAGGTGGCACATTATACGACTTCAGCGTAACAACTACGCAAGGTGACCTCTGATGACGACACGGACGGTTCCATCGGGTCCAGAACAGTCCAATTAGTTAGGGTGGACATACGAAAGTTCGAATTCGAAAGTAGGGTAGGGAATACTATTAGTCATAGTCAAGAAGCAGATAGTAAATGGGATTTTGGAGCATAAAATACTTAATACAATTTTTTAGAAAATAGTTTTACTTATTTATTGAGAAGTAGATTAGTGTAAAAATTACTTTGGTAAATATTTGTAAACACTAGAAAAGCATTGTGTAAATTTTGTAACTATATAATAATATTCAAAAATCTAGAAAAATCATTTTTGATCAAAACTATAAATTAAATTTTGGGAAATAAATAAAAACCCACCTTTTAGAATACCAAAAAATATTTTGGTAATATATATTTTAGGATTGAGCCAAAGTATATATTTTTATTATATACATAAGATTTAGAAATATCGATAATATTAATAATGATAATAACCAATAAAAATAATAATACAAATACTTATATATACCATATACTCCAACAAAATATATACCATATATACGTATATAAAGCTTTATACTGATAAAATAATAATATCAATAAAGTAATAATAATAACAAACTTTATTAATAACAGGAATGTTAATAATAACATATATTTAGCTATATGGTACATATATACACTTAATAATATAGCAAATAATTAAATATAATAATAGTAATACTGATATAATAATAATAATAATAATAATAATAATAATAATAATAATAATAATAATAATATATACCAGCAGCAGTAAGCTGCTGTGCTTATTTTTAGAATAGAGGAAGCCCTCTTCTTTAAGAAGAGGGTTTAGATTAAAAGAGAGAGGAAGGAGAGAGAGAAGAAAATGAGTGGGAGAGAGGAAAGTAGGGGGAGAGAGGAAGAGTCGGAGCGGAAGAGGGAAGCGGAGGAGAAGAGAGAGGTGAGAGAGAGAGGAACGGAAGGTGGAGCGGCGGAGAGCTCGGCGGAGGAACGGCAGGCTCAGGAGATCGTGGGGTGGGGTAAGGTCGACGTGGTGGAGTCAGGAGCTACTAGGCACGGTGGACGCAGCGGAGCGACTGACCCCTTAGCGTGGAAGTGCGAGCTGGCACGGGGAAAGAACCGAGGGTGGTGGGCGCTGGGGTGAGTCCATGCACCGGATCGGCGGTCGCCGGCGCGGAAAGAGGGACCGGAGAAGGGAGGGGGCAGCGGCTGAGGCTGGATCTCAGGGCAGTGGAAGCCCACGACGGCGCAGCCATGGTGCTCCGGCTAGGTATGTCTTGGTGGTGGTGGTGGTTTTAATTTTTGGGGTCGTCGAGGGTTTTGTTCGACGGTGGTGCTCGGCCAAGGTGGCCGGAGGTGGTTTGGTTGGATGGTGTGTTTGCTGGTGACCCAGGAAGGAACGGCTTGCCATGGTGGCGGTGCTGCCATTGGTGGTGACCGGTTTGGTAGGGGTACTGGCGGTAGTTTGTGTCCATGGTGATGAGGTGGTGGTGGCGACGGTATTTACAGCCAGGTAGATGGGGCAGGATGACTGGCCATTGGCCGGAGAAGTCCAGGACAGGCGGGACTGGGTTGGTGGCGGATGTGGCGGTGTTGTCCGGGGACAGGGACGATGGTTGTTCGTTGTCGAGAAGAGGGAAAACTTGGTGAGGGTGGTTCTGACGACCGGAAGGCAGAGGACATGGCCTTCGGCTGTGATGGTGGTGACTGTTGGGGGTTCGTCGATGGCGACGTGGGGCGGTGGCGTTGACACGGAGGAGTTGTCGACACGGAGGAGGCGATGGCTGTGACAGGCTGCAAGCGGTGACCGACGGGGATTATAATAGGGTTAGATTAGTGATTTATTTGTGTCGGGGTTTGTCCGACACGGAGAGATGGAAATATATTTGTAAATATAGAATAAGACGGGAAGGGAACACGGACACGGTGCACGGTTGTTGGGAATTATTTATGGAGTAATTTGGCTTGTAGAATTATGGGAAAAAAGAGAGCAAGAGTATCTCCTTATATAGGAAGCGGACTTCCGAACAGGATAAGGATTAGAATTGATTTAAAACCCCAATAGATAATTTACTATTTATTTTAAATTATTACAAAACTAATATAACCAAATACAATCGATCTGAATCCATATCTAGATGATTCATATCTATCAGTTTAAACTAAATTAAAATTCATATCAAATTAAATTTAATTTACTATAAATGATCAAACTTTAAATCCATGAATTTTGAATTATCTTTATAACAGATAACAATAATAATTAATTTTGAAAATTACTATAATGATTAAATATTAACATAAAATAATTTCAAAATAGCATTTTATTTAAATTAAGATAAAATAATTTCAAAATTTTACTATATATAAATGAACAAAATTTATTAAATGACACATAAATAAAATTTTACATAAAACAAAATTTTCTGAATTATTATTTATGTATAAAAATTAATCCTTTTAAAATAACTATGGTATAATATTTTTCGTGCTCAAACACGATAAAATATTTACCTTATATAAAAATACTTTCTATAGGAAAATCTATACTATAAAACTTTGTATATATAAAATATACTACCTAGCATATACGTACTCGCACGCAAATAGTATTCACATAAATATTTATTTTCAAACTTACTAACCATATTTGTATAATAAATAAAATAGCTTTATCAAGAACATAGAACAAATATGTTTTGGCAAACATTGTATGATACTAAAACAAGCAACACTTATTTACCATATAAGTATTTCAAAAAATATTTATTTGCTATTTAAGAGTTTATAATAAAACGAATTTAGAAGAAAATTAAATATCTCGTATCTACGTATTCGTACTGGTCGTATAATACCAAAATAATTTTTTAAAAAATTAGTAGAAATTTAGGGGTATTACAACTACCACCAGGCAAGTATACCTTACCAACTTGCATATTATATCTTATATGCATGTTCTCTACTTTTCTGTTATTCCTTTCTTCAATGTGCACATAGTATTGTTCATGTTTCTAAATTACTTGTCATATATCCTTTCTTGTTTATGTGTGTGTTTTATTATAGAGTTGCTATAAGCCCCATGGATTTTTAGAATTATTATTTTTATTTATTTTTACTATTTCAATTAATCTACTATTATATTGATGATTAAATACTCTTTTCCGTAGCTTTGATTTTTAGAGCACAAGAAATGCCAATATTTGGAAACATCCTTATGTTTTTTGACCTAGACAATTTTATCTTCATTTTGATATATCATGTCCCACTCAAACATGTTCTCTTGCATTCTATTTTTATCGCACAACTTTCGGGTCAACTTTGACCAATTTGCTATCTACCGTAAATCTTGACCCAACATCCAACTTAATTTCGGGACTCGACATCGATCCAACCTAAATGATCTAATACATAATTTTGACCTATTTTGAGCCTACTATACACATGCCAATGGTATCCCACTCAATTGAGTTCCCACGTGCTACTTATTTTCAAATGGCACATGACACTCATTTATAGTCAATTCAATGTTCAATTCAATTCGAATAATTGTTTGGAGCAAAACATAGCCTACCCAACTTAGTGGAGCCTACCTAGGCTTGACAAAATCAATTGGAGATATATTTAATTAATTTTTGGACATTTAATAGCAATCCATATGCTTAAACCCATGCATTTTTGACCCAATCTTACATTTCCAAATATGGAAATCCACTAACCCACCTTGCCATATTAGTTGATTGGTTGACCAAATCTCCACCAAATCAATCCAATCCTCACCTAACTTATATGAAGCTAAAATCTTATATTTTAAACTCCTAAAAATAGCCACCTTACTCACCACCTTGAAAATCTCAAAACTGCAATCAGCCTTGGCCGTCGGAGACACCTTATGGCGTAACGACAGTTTTGACCCCTTCCCGATCTCCCGTGACGCTCCACGAATGTTTGTTGTGAAGATAACGTGACCCTATACAATTTTATCAAACCTCATACATCAACAAGCCTTTCTAATAAACTAAAACATTCTTAAAATCAGCCAATCCCAGCAGCATAAAGCCAATCCCAGCAGCATAATTATGTGCAAACTAGCAGGTTATTCATCTTCCTCGATGGATTTTATCTACTTTTTCTCATCTATTTCTCCAGAAACAAAAACTAATTGATATCCCTATGTCTACTTTGATCTCCTATTGCTAACTCATATGATTCTGCTCCGTTTGCCCGTGGCATCCGTTGCACTAAAGTTGGTCTAGATTTGACCTGTTTCAGTGTAAGGATCTTTCCGACAACTTTTGAACTCATTTTGTCATACCCCAGTTCCAAAATATATAGGAACTCAAGGCATAATCATACCAGGTGTACAACTAGAATAAGCATTCCTAATTTAATGGACTTATCCTATTCGTAGTACGCTGTAAAGTAACAAACATATACTAACCATCTATGTCTCAATCCATAATAAAGAAGAACAATAGGGGTCTATAAAGCTAAGCTAATCAGCAAAAAATCAATTAAATATAAATCACAGAATATACCTGAACAGGAAATTGCAACACCAACAAGGTCAGCGAACTAACTCAGCACATTCATCGAACTAACTCAGCACAATCATCTACCTGGAGAGATCACCAGGTCCTCAGAGGACTAGCAAGATACATAAAATAATACCATAATAAACTGTAAATAAAAAATAACAAGGGGTAATAATAGCTCGGGTCATAACATAAACTAAACCTAATCATCTAGGTGTAATGCAAATCAAAAACTATACCGGAACGTATAAGTGGGTAGGAATAAAACATAACATCAGCTAGAGGCTTCCGCATGAACTAGTATACATCCGGATCATATCTGACGTGTCGTCAGGGCCACTGAGTGGATATATCCCCTAGCCATACTTTGCATCACTAGCATACCTTCCGATCGTATCTGCCTCACAAGTAGGGGCCACTGCCGGATATATCCTCTAGTGACACATCCAAAACCAAAAAATTATGAACCCAATCGGGGCAACTGTAAGGCTGTGGGCTAGCTCATACATTCCAGTAGTTTTCCCCGCCCATGTATCACATAAGTCATATCCATGGCTTGGCGATCCATATCTCTATGCAAGTCACTATCTATACTCCACTAATTCATAAATGAACCGACACACGAACTGACCGTATCAGTAGCAAGTCGAATATGTAGGTTCGTGCCAACTCTATGATCCTCACTCTTGTGTCGTGTATAAGACGTGTCAATAGGTCAAAGAAGTTATGAAGCATAACTTCAATACATCGGAAATGTCAACATCACATATGGTCAACACACACACACACACACACACACACACACACAAAAACATCGATAGACATATCGATGGCACCTAAGTCATACTTGGACGCACTTAACTAATGTATACTTATAATACTAGCAAACACACAAATATCATGAATCAAGTACGAGTGTAAGATGGTAAGGTATCTTGCCTGAAGGTTGTACAGTGATTTGACGACGTCCTACAAGATAACTCGTCAATCCAAATGAATCAGTAAAGGTGGAACTCCTGTAAACATCTTTGGATGCTGAAACAGATATTACCAACATTCCCAGAATAAGCCAAATAGCTATGTTAGGCTACCCATATGTCCAATTCTGGACAAAGGAGCAAAATAGTAATTTTGGACCAAAAAAGTATCCGTCGTTGGACCCGCTTTGCACCAAAAAATTCTCAGAATCTTATTTTTTTGAAAATAATTATTTAAGAGTTATTTATATAAAAATTAATGCCATAACTATACTATATCCAAATATAGGTTTTCTAGGTCGTGTCGGAAATGTTTTAAATCAATACTTTTACCAATCTAATATATGTATATATAAACAAAATAATATTTATTTATAAGTATAATTTTAAAATTACTTTCAAAGTTAGAAGGTTGACATTAATCTATACAAATATCGTGTCCAATTCTACAATGAAACTAGGCATTTTAGGCTCAATTTGTACATTTCGATGTCACAAAAATGAACCTAATTTACATAAAATTTATGACAGAAAATAATTAATAATTAAATAGATTTTTAATCTTAAAATCAATCCTTGTATATTTACAATAACCTAGATATTAATCTAGGGGCATACTCCATGCATTTTTAACATATACTACACAAGTTTTCCATTCAACATGTCAAAATATACTATTTTAATTTCAAAATATATAAACTGTGTTTATCCTCTAAAAACCCAATTTAACATGTCCTAATTCATATTTTTCAAGCCTATATATATGGGTTAATAGTTATTAAGTTGTACAAAAATTATGGCGAAGGAAACATGCATATATTGCTCTCAACATTTACATATATATGTGCGACATACAACAATTAAATTCAGAATTTCGTAGCCATCATGAATACCATTTTAATAAGTGTTTTAATTAGATTATTAGGGTATCTAACTATGTCTCAACATGCCCAGGAAGTCCTAGATCTAGTTTACAAGTATTCGGGATCAAAATGAACTTGATACTTACTTGGAACGACGTTAAATTCCAACGAATCCAACAAATGTTCAAATCAGTGCACTCAGGTTGTGAATAGTATTCAGAGGGGAAAAACATCCTATGGCCTTGATACTCCTCCTTTAGCATTCCAGGACACCAAGGTACCTTCTAGGCTTCCTATTTGGGTGCTATGCCTTCATGGTTGGTCATTATTGTGCTCCGAACTGGACAAAATTTCAGCCAGGGCACATAAAACTTCCACCAAGTTGTAGAGAGCTTAGGGGATAGAAAATGGGTGGAAACATAAGGAAAAATGGAAGGGGAATGAAGTATCGGATGTGAAAAAGTTGTGGGGGAAGTAGGCTTGAAGTTAGGGGGATAACTTAGTGGTTTTGGCAACCACCAAGTGAGTGGGGATGCTCCTCCAACCCACCAACTGTTTGGCTATGTGGACTACTGTTCACACAAGTTTGTAAGCCCTAGAGTGATCCCAAGACACTTAGGTTAGGTTATATATGTCCCCTACAAGTTAGGTTCGAGTGTTCATTTTGTTCACTTATATGGGCTAAAATCACGCATACTAACATCATATTGACTGTCCGATTTATAAAGCTATTGTACATAATTATTTATATGCCTAAAATTGAGTCTAATACCCTCATGTTGGGTTTGGCTAACCCTCACTTAAGTTGGGCTAAGTTTGGTGGTTATTTGGTTGCTTGATTTGGCCAAAAACTCAACATATGCACCATTTAAACCTATGTAAACTAATTTAATATACCCGGCTGTCCACACTTCTTATGGACCCAATAACATGGTCTAGACCCTCTAGGATTTACCTAATTAAGTCCTATTTATAAAAGGATCGAGTTGGTGCACCATTTGACTCTCGTTTCGGGCTATTTCGATGCACCGATGAACTTCTATAGCCCTTGAACACAATTTTCTATATAAATGTTCTAATAGTTTATAGGTGTTCAGAGAGTGTGCAGGGATCCATTTGAGTGGGTCACAAGCTACATGAGTGCTCTAGGGTTAGTCTAGATCATGACTATCTTTAGATCGAAGGGTTCGGGTCGAAATTATGTCCCCAATTTCGATTGGAATGGACATAGGTATTTGACTTATTTATTAATATACGATTTTATTTGCGTATGTTGTGATATTAAAATACCAATTTCAATTGGAAGGACATAGTTATTTGACTTATTTATTAATATACGTTTTTATGTACGTATAATAATATTAAAATAAAATACAAGAAAACGTGTTTGAGTGGGACATGAATGGTATATGTGTAGAGGGGCTTGATTAGGTCATGCATGAAAATTTTGTTGGATGGAAATAACTAATGTTGTGCTACTTATATCAAAGCTATGGGAAAGGGTATATAAGTCAATTAAAAAATGCATATTAATAATTAATTATTAATTCTAATAAATAATAAAAAGCTCTAATATTAAACTATATATTTTTAGAGGGTTTACACATTTGATATCAAACAAATCCTTGGTAGTGTCTCTAATATCACTCTTAATCATCTAGTAATATTTCTTGTTCATATTTGTAGGTTTTTCATGTGTCTTTGGCATCGTTTCCATGATACTAGTTTTCCGGACACCGAAAAGTCCACCGTAACCCGACTGCTTGATCTCTAAACTCCATAAAAGTTAAATGTGATTTAAATCTGATTAATTGAGATGCAAAATAATATTTTATCTAATTTATTTTGATTATTTCAAGAATATATACTTTGTGTGATTTTTACGTCGACTCGCTTTCCAAACTGGAACCCCGTATGGCATAGTTGTGTGATTTTTGAACTAGTTTGTGTTGGACTAATTTTTTCTAAAATATTTATATATAAAATATATTCAGAAATTAATTTTTATTCTTCCAGAAATAAAAATATATATTATGGAGATTTAAATATTATTTTTCTAAAATAACATGGTGCCATATATAGTAGCATTGATGGTATACATGGTTAAGTATTATTTATGGTTGTTGACTAGTTGTACTTATATATGTAGTATGTGATCCTTGTTGTGTAATTTTGACATCAATTCCTACTATTTCTCAAGTTACTTAGATTTATTTTAGAATTTAAATATATTAGTTTCATATTTATTTGGTTTCAATTTAATTGACAAGTTGGCCTATCAAGCCAATAAGTTGATATATTTAGTCAAAGTGTATTTTTCTATAAATATTATGAGTAAATATTATTATCAAATATCTTTAAAAAAATATTCTAGAATTTATAATTACTATTTTTATTTCATACATATACTTCTTTTGTCTAATAGCATGATTACATGTGTATATAGAATAGCTAGAATATGTATATATTTACTTGTTTCATAAATATGTATATATGATGGTTGTATTAAATTTATATACTTTCTAGAAATGTGTATATTATTATTTCAGAATTTAAAATTAATGATTTTTATATATAAAGTACTATTTTATGTTATCATGATACTATTTGTTGAGGGTATATCATATGTAGTTGAATACTAGTTAGTATATGTGATCGAATATATATATATATATATATATATATATATATATATATATATATATATATATATATATATATATATATATATATGTGTGTTGTCATGGAGATAGTATTGATTTAGTTTATTTATATTTTTGAACTTCTTGATTGTTTGACTGCAGTTGGAGCCGGACCAATGATTACTATGTTTTCGAAGTTCCAGACAAGATACCTTGCCATTAATTATTCTATTAAAAAATTTATATTTTTTTCTCTTTTCTGTTGGTAGTAGTTATAGTAGTGTACGCCCGAGTATGACTTGGGCGATATCGATGATGGCATCGATATAATAGGTGGGTGTTGTGTGTGTGACTTAGTTGTGTAGAAGACGGTTTCCAAAAGTTGTGTAAATTCCTTGCCATGACACGTAGCACTACACGAAACTGTGATTGAGGGTTCATTCTGTTGGTACGAGCTTCCATATTCGGCTATCTACCAGTACGAGCGGTTCGTGTGTCGGTGCACGTAGAATTTAGATTATGTCTAGTTTGGTGACTCGCATTGAGATATGGGTTGTTTGAGTCATGGATATGATTTGTACCATTCATGTGTGGGAAAGACTACTAGTAGGCATTTGGGATAGCCCCTTTAAACTGCATAATATCTGGAGGAGACTACGGAGTCATGAGCCTCATAGTTTGATAGTTGTCTATTTGGCTCGTAGGTCATAGTTCATAGCATCAGCTCGTGATCCGACGCCAGCCCATGATTCGATGCTATATACTTATTACCTACCCATATGCCCAACGTCTCTTTAATATGCATTCACATAGTACGATGAGATGTTGTACTTATCCCTAACCATAGCACAGGATAATGTCTTATCATGGAATAGTGGGCCACACCTTGTCCTTGTTGGTTGTGGGTGTGGTTCACTGTTTCGATGATAAGATAGTGGACTATGTGGCGGTAGTTCGGGTTATTAATTCACTTCGTATTATGGCATGGGATAGTGTCTTGTCGTGGAATAGTTTGCCATCCTTTGTCCTTTTCTGGTTGTAGGGGCGGTTCACTGCTTCGGTGGCGGGATACTGGACCGTGTTATGATCCGAGCTATTTATTTTATGTTTATATTTATTCAGTTCATATTATGGCATGTTCCTTCTGTATCTTGTTACGTCCCTATGAGGACCTGGTATCTCTCCAGGTTATTACGGAGCACTTATAGATAGATGGATGGATGATATGTTTGTGTTTTCATGCTTCAGGTACTACTTGTAATATTATTTCATCATTCTTCCGTGGTTTATATATTTATTATCATCATATACTCTGCTTATAATTAGCCTAGCTTTGCAAACTTTTTTCTCAAGTTTGCTCGAACATGTGTATTATAGAGCGGCCGACTATATTACATATCGTACATTTTTGCTTTATTTACTTATATGTGGATTGAGATATAGTTGTGATAACGTAGGTTTAGTACACTTCTTCAGCGTAGTACATCTAGTGTAAGTCTATTAAAATGGAAACTTATTATAGATCGTATTAGCTTATGCATGTGTTCCTAAACCTATATAATTTGGGACTAGGGCGTGACATATATTTGTGGTAGCCCATGCAGGTCAAGATTAAATTGTTTTGGTTACCTTAATGTACCGAAAAATCCTACAATAGGATAGTGTACTAGAATCTCAATCCACAACTGCTATTGAATTTTTTATTTCTCCTATCACCCTTGAACCTCGTGTTTGTAATCGAATATACTTTTCTTGACCTCCTTATATCGAATTCTCGTCTTTTCCTATTTCGGAAAGACGAACATCTGTGCCTGATGAGCTATTTCAATTATATTGTGTGATAGAGGTAAGAGGGATAGAATATTTTAGGGGGTGATCGTCTAAAGATGAAAAGTGTAGAGATAGACACATATACTAGATGGACCAAGTAGGTAGAAATGGTATTCTACTATTATAGAAATTATACTTAGAGCACATAGGAACCTACTCTTGATAGGACTAGGTAAATAACTAACGTGGGTAGAATTTTATAGATATTTTCCTAAGATAGAAGACAGAATAGAGTACATTTTAGGATTTGACCCTAACGAAAGACCCTAATATTAGTAGACTAATCTATGCTACCATTTGCCTAAGATATAACCTTGAATAGAAGTACTAAAAGAATTTTTATCGAGTTCTAATATCATGAATAGGTAACCTAGAAAAATTAGATAGAGTATGAAGTTTGAGTTAGGATAGACAACTATCTTTATATATTGTAAGACTAGCCTTGAAACGATCTATAAAAGACCAAGACTAGAAAATTGACCAACAGGTCTGTATACATGTTCAGCTCAGCCTCGACCCTTGCCTAGCAGATAGGTGCAAAATTGTTAGGTGTGTTTGTAAGAATTGTATAGCATATTGATAATTAGAAGGAGTAGAGTATGGTCTTCCTTCTATCTTGTTGAAGACCTGACCTATATAGGAATAGTATTGAACTAGTAATAATATTTTTATAGAGTCATTGACCAATAACACCATGATGGTACTTAGGGCTCCTTAGAAAGCCTTGATTTCATTCTGCAATACCTAAGTTTTGTGTTATTTATAGGGAGTTATAACGTTCTTGACCTTGACTTTTATTGTTGGCATCACGTAAGTTAGGATGGATCTACAACTATGGGTATCTTATTCCTAGTAGGTTATGTTAACTTAGAATCTTTTTAGTAGTAGAATCCTCTATAAAGCGTGTTTGATTAGTTTCATTTATATCATATTTTATGTTTTAATTTTGAGGATAGCATGGAAGACCAATCAGATGGCCAGGAGTACATCTTCAGCAGAGGGTTGCCTTGTACAAGACAAAGGAGCTCCTAGTTATCACTTTTGGGCAATAAGGGATATGTTTAGAAGGATTACAATAAGATGTTAGGACGGTGCCATTGATTATTTGTTATTATTATTATTATTATTATTATTATTATTATTATTATTATTATTATTATTATGTATTGTTATATTATGATATGCCTAATTTCGAGGACAAAATTTCCTAAGGTGGGTAGGTTGTAAGCCCACTAGATTTTTAGAGTTATTTATTTTATTTATTTTTACTATTCTAATTAATATAGTTTTTAATAGATATATTTTTTCCACTATTATTTTGATGATTAAATACTCTTTTCCGTAGCTTTGATTTTTGGAGCACAAGAAATGCCACTCTCTATAAACGTCCTTCATGTGTAAGAATTGTATAGCATATTGATAGTTAGAAGGAGTAGAGTATTGTCTTCCTTCTATCTTGTTGACCTGACCTATATAGGAATAGTATTGAATTAGTAATAACATTTTTATAGAGTCATTGACCAATAACACCATGATGGTACTTAGGGCTCCTCAGAAAGCCTTGATTTTATTCTGCAATACCTAAGTTTTGTGTTATTTATAGGTAGTTATACCATTCCACCTTGACTTTTATTGTTGGCATCACATAAGTTAGGATGGATCTAGAACTATGGGTATCTTATTCCTGGTAGGTTATGTGAACTTACAATCTTTTTAGTAGTAGCATCCTCTAGAAAGCGTGTTTGATTAGTTTCATTTATATCATATTTTATGTTTTAATTTTGAGGATAGCATGGAAGACCAATCAAACGGCCAGGAGTACATCTTCAGCAGAGGGTTGCCTTGTACAAGACAAAGGAGCTCCTACTTATCACTTTCGGGCAATAAGGGATATGTTTAGAAGGATTGCAAGAAGACGTTAGGACGGTGACATTGATTATTTGTTATTATTATTATTATTATTATTATTATTATTATTATTATTATTATTATTATTATTATTATTATTATTATTATTATTATTATATTATGATATGCCTAATTTCGAGGACAAAATTTCCTAAGGTGGGTAGGTTGTAAGCCCACTAGATTTTTAGAGTTATTATTTTTATTTATTCTTACTATTATAATTAATATAGTTATGAATAGATATATTTTTGATGATTAAATACTCTTTTTCGTAGTTTTGATTTTTGGAGCACAAGAAATGCCACTCTCTATAAACGTCCTTCATGTGTTTTGACCTAGGTTTATATTCATTTTGAGATATCATGTCTCACTAAAAAATGTTCCCTTGCATTCTATTTTTGTCGTACAAATTTTGGGTCAACTTTGACCAAATTGCTATCTACCGTAAACCTTGACCCAACATCCAACTTAATTTCGGAACTCGACATCGATCCAACCTAAATGATCTAATACATAATTTTGACCTATTTTGAGCCTACTATACATACGCTAATGGGGTCCTACTCAATTGAGTTTCCGTGTGCTACTTATTTTCAAATGGCACATGAGACTCATTTATAGTCATTTCGATGTTCAATTCAATTTGAGTAATAGTTTGGACCAAAACCTAGCCTAACCAACTTAGTAGAGCCTATCTAGGCTTGCCAAAATCAATTGGAGATATATTTAATTGCTTTTTGGACATTTAATAGCATTCCACATGCTTAAACCCATGCATCTTTGACTTAATCTTCCACATTTCCAAATATGGTAATCCACTAACCCGCCTTGCCATATTAGTTGATTGGTTGACCAAATCTCCACCAAATCAATCAAAACCACCTCCATATTAAACCTAACTTATATAAGGCCAAAACCTTATATATTGAACTCCTAAAAATAGCCACCCTACTCCCCACCTTGCAAATCTCAAAACTGTATTCAGCCTTGGCCGTCGGAGACACCTTGTGGCGTAACGACAATTTTGACCCCTTTTCGACCTCTAGTGACGCTCCACGAATATTTGTTGTGAAGCTAACACGACCATCTACAATTCTATCAAACCTCACACGTCCACAAGCCCTTCTGATAAACCAAAAGAGTCCTACAAGTAAGCCAATTCCAGCAGCACAATCATGTGCATACCAGCAGGTTATTCATTTTCCTCGATGGGTTTTATCTACTTTTTCTCATCTATTTATCCTGAAACCAAAACTAATAGATATTTCTATGTGTCTACTTTGACGTAAAATAGCTAAATCATACCGTTCCACTTCATTTGCCCGTGGCGTCTGTTGCACTAAAGTTGGTCCAGATTTGACTTATTTCGGTATAAGGATCTTTCTGACGACTCTTGAACCCGTTTGATCTAAAACAAATCCTTGGTAGTGTCTCTAAAATCACTTTTAGTTATCTAGTAATGTTTATTGTTCATATTTACAAGTATTTTATGCGTTTATGGCATCGTTTCCATGATACTAGTTTTTCGGACACCGAGAAGTCCACCCTAACCTGACTACTTGATCTCTAAACTTCACAAGAGTTTAATATGATTTAAATCTGATTAGTTGAGATGTAAAATCATATTTTCTCTAATTTATTTTGATTAGTTCCAGAATATATATATTTTCTATATTTTTATGTCGATTTGCTTTCCAAATTGGAACCTCGTATGGCATAGTTGTGTGATTTTTAAACAAGTTTGTTTTGGACTTGTTTATCCTAAAATATTTATATATAAAATATATTAAAAAATTAATAATTATTTTTTTAGAATTAAAAATATATATTTTGGGGATTTAAATGTTATTTTTCTAAAATAACATGCTGCCATATATAGTAGCATTGATGGTATATATGGTTAAGTGTTATTTTTGGTTGTTGACTAGTTGTACCTATATATATATAGTATGTGATCCTTGTTTAATAATTTTGAAATCAATTATTCTTCTTCAAATTACTTAGATTTATTTTAGAATATAAATATATTAGTTTTATACTTATTTGATTTCGATTTAATTGGCAAGTTGGCCTATTAAGCCAATAAGTTGATATATTTTGTCAAAGTATATTTTTCTATAAATATTATTATTAAATATTACTGTTAAATATCTTTAAGAAATATTCTAGAATTTATAATTACTATTTTTATTTCATACAAATACTTCTTTTATCTAATAGCATGATTACATGTGTATGTAGAATAGTTATAATATGTTTATATTTACTTGTTTCATAAATTTGTATATATATAATGGTTTTATTAAATTTAGATATTTTTCCAGAAATATTTATATTGTTATTTCAGAATTTAAAATAATTATTTTTATATATAAAGTATTATTTTATGTTATCATGGTACTATTTGTGGAGCGTATATTATATGTAGTTGAATACTAGTTAGTTAGTATATGTGATCGATTCTATATATATAGTAATGTGTTGTCTTGGAGATAGTATTGATTTAGTTTATTTATATTTTAGGACTTTGTGATTGTTCGACTGCAGTTGGAGCCTTACCGATATGATTACTCTGTTTTCGAAGTTCCAAGCAAGATACTTTGCCATCAATTGTTCTGTTTAAATAATTATATATGTTCTTCTTTTCTGTTGGTAGGAGTTATAGTGGTGTACGTCCGAGTATGACTTGGGCAATATCGATGATGGCATCGATATGATAGGTTTGTGTGCGTGACTTAGTTGTGTAGAAAACATTTTCCAAAAGTTGTGTAACTTCCATGCCAAGACATATAGCATTACACGACACTGTGAGTGAGGGTTCATTACGTCGGCACGAGCTTTCACATTCGTCTAGCTATCGGTATGAGCAATTCATGTGTCGGGGCATATAGAATTTAGATTGTGTCTAGTTTAGTAACAATAAGAATCGGTTGTTCGAGTCATGGATTTGACTTATACCATTAATTGGCAAAGAAGACTACTAGTAGGCGTATGTGACAACCCCTTTAGACTGCATAATCTTTGGAGGGGACTACGGGGTCATGAGCCTTATAGTTTGATAGTCGCTTGTTTGGCTCGTAGCTCATAGTTCATACCATCGGCTCGTGATCCGGCACCATCCTGTGATTCGGTGTTATGTACTTATCACCTACACATACGCCCAATGACGTCTTCAACATATATAAGCCCCTCTCCCGTATTTTAATTTATGGAATTTTTTCTTCACTTTTTAAAGATTTTAGAAGAAATATAGAGAATACTAGATGTAGAAGGCTAAGTTAGCTAAATTCAAAAATATTGGTTAATGAAAGGTTTATAAAACAAAATTGTATACGTATATTGACTATTAGTCTTAATTCATTTAAATAAGTGAGTAAATGAAATTATTTGGATAGATAATAGTAAATATAAAATAGATAATAAGAAGAAAAAAAATATAGGTAAATATATAATAATAAACTCAAAGGAACATGATTCCTTCCTCCCGAATTGTATATGGATGGAATTCAAATCCTAAATCAACCACTTTAACTAAATCCTAAATTAAAATCCAAGCTTATCCTTCTTTTTGAGATTAAACCAATCCAAGTTCCTATCAGTTATATATAAATTTATATATATCTAGTTACATCTTCCCCTCAAATATATATATATATATATATATATATATATATATATTCTATGGATAACCGATTCTCTCCGCTAGGGTTTGGGAGTGAGCCAGGCTATCATGGTCCTAAATCTGCGGCCGCCGCCGACAATAAACTATGGGAGGAGACGGTTGTTACTGAAGGAGCCCAAGAGGCCGGAGGGGGCTGGACCATGGTTGAACGGCATCGGCGGCCAAAGCCCATGGAGTATAAAGGAAAAGCGTCGGCCACTAATCCATCCGCCTGGGGGTCTCTCCATGGCCCGAGGGAGGTAGGTCGACGATGGGGGGGAACAGCGGCAACGCAAGGAGTCTCGACCAAAGTGGGATAGGAAGGAGGGGGGAACGTCATCAAAGACAAATAGCGACGGGCTACCACAGATGAGAAGTAACGGCGGGAAGTCTATCGAGAGGATCAGTGTAGGGGAACAGGAGTCTAATCCGGAGGGCACGAGGGGCAAGCAATCGACACTAGGGGGTCCCAGAACGAAACCTGTCTCATAGGTGGAGATCTGTCGCCCTGCCCCGGTACAAGAGGAATTAGATTTGCAATACGTGGAGCCCAGTGTCATCAACGGGACGAAGGTGGTTGAAATAACTAATGAAGATATACAGGAAATGACAGAGTATTGGAAGAATACTCTCGTCTTATATGTGATGGGAAATAAGCCATTCTACGGCCAACTGAAGGCGTACGCTCTCTGAGTTTGGCGACCAAAGGGAGATATGGAAATTTTTTCGCGGGAGAATAGTTTCTACTTTATAAAGTTTGACCTAGAGGAAGATCTTACCCGGATACTGGAAGGAGGAACCTGGACGCTTGATGGACGTCTTGTTGTTCTCAAAAGATGGTTGCCGGCCTCTAATTTCGAGAAAGATCGACTGACTACGGTTCCAGTATAGATCCGGCTACCTTGGCTATCACCACAGCTGTGGAGCATCCCATCCATAATGAAATTGGCTAGCATGGTGGGCAAACCTATCCGGACTGATATTCCTACGGCCAGGCGACAAAGACTCTCCTACGCTCGGATCTTCGTTGAAATTATGGCCACTGATTGTCTCCCAAGAAAAATTGATATCGTTCTCCCGAACGGAAACTGGCTTCAACAGGAAGTGGAATATGAGTGGGTTCCTCCCTCATGTGAGTTATGCAACTGCTTTAGCCATACTAAGGATAACTTTTATGATGCAGACCAAACAGAGAAGCCCTATGGGGAGGCGGAGGAGGAAAGGAGTGGTGAGTCAGATTCTGACCGAGTGGCTATGCAAGAGGACAACACGTCTCCAACAGGTATTTTGAGTACTCAACCGACGGAACACTCCACCATTGAGGATATGGTGACCGCAAATGATGTGGCTATTACCCCGTCCATATTGGGGAAGAGAAACGGACCCGAGGGAGACAATAGAGCCACAACACGGCTTTGAAAGAACATCCTTGCTATTGTGGTAGCTTCTCAACATTTGGAGACTCGGCCAAGTGGTAAGGAGACAATGACGCAGGGTATTGATGAAGACGTTACGGAAGATGGAAAGAGTCATAAGGCGAGAAGAAAATCTGAGCCAACTGACAACTCTCAGGAGGGGCAACGGGTGACCCAAAACGAGAGCGGGGAAGGGCTCACAAGGGACAATCGGAAGTGGCAGGCTTTGTTGGCAGAAGAGCAGTCCAGAGATGGAAATGTCGAGCAAGGAACACAGAAGGAGATGAGAATGGTCGAATACGGTCGTCCCCCGAATTTTCCTAGGGAGAACGATCGGAGCAGTTCGGACAATAACCATAGGTGTTAGATGTCGTTCCTCTCGTGGAACGTTCGCGGTGCAAACTCCATCGGGAAGTGGAGGAAGATACAGAAAAGGATGAAGAGTAACAAACGAGACATTGTCGCTATCCTGGAGAGTAAAATAAAGTCTGAAAGCAAGCTTAGAAGCCGAGTCCCCCACCAATGGGCTTCGTCTTATAATCTTCACCTCTGTGAGATGGCTCGTATATGGGTGTGATAGGATTCACGTCTATGGTCGGGTTAGGTTAAATTCATGTCTGAACAACTTATTGCCGTAGAATTCACCAATAAGGGTGGATTCAGAATGCTGGTTGGTACGGTCTACGGACACAATGACCGAAGACGCCGTTTCCAGCTATGGAAAGATATTATTCAGGTGGCTGCGGTGGTGGATAATCGCCTCCCTCTGATACTGAGTGGGGACTTCAACGCTATCCTAACATCAGACGAGAAGAGGGGAGGGAGACAGGTTCCTGCTCCCATCTTGGCCGACTTCCAAAACTGCCTGTTGGCATCTAGGTTGCTCTCTGCAATACGCATCAAAGGGACCGATGTATTCGCCGCCATTGTCGGACCGAACACACAACAACTTCTTGCCCATCTCCCTTTCAACAGAGGCCTGAAACTCCTTGAAAGTAGGCAACACCTGATCCTTTATCTTTATGGCATAGACCCAAACCTTCCTGGAACAGTCATCAACAAAGGTTACAAAGTAAGAAGCACCACCAAGAGATTTTACCTTCATAGGACCGCAGACATCCGAGTGAATCAACTCGAGCAACGCCGGCTTCCTCGAACTTGGGTGACTTTGGAAAGACACCCTATTTTGCTTTCCAGCTAAACAGTGCATGCACTTCTCCAACTATGTAGACTTGAGCCCCGGAATCACCTTCCTGTTCACCAAGTAGCTCATTCCCTTCTCGCTGATATGGCCGAGCCGCCTGTGCCACAACTAGGTAGACGCATCACTGACTGCGTTCACCTCCTATGCCCCCTCTGCGCTCCCCTTCATATAGTAGAGACCGGACTTCTTGCTTCCTCTGGCAATCACCATCGAACACCTGGAAAGCTTCCACTGACTGTTCCCGAAGAGACCGAAGAATCCCTCGTCATCCAACCTTCCAACCGACACCAGGTTGAAACGGATATCAGGGACATGACGAACATCCTTGAGAACAAGAACCGCACCCGTCTTCATTCTCAAATGCAAATCTCCAACGGCAACCACCTTCGACACATCTCCGTTGCCCATCTTTAACACTCTACAGTCGCCTGTAGTGTAAGTGGCAAACAGTACCCTGTTGTGAGATACATGTGCTGAAGCTCCTGAGTCCACCAGCCAAGAATTGTCATCGCAGGCGAGGTTAGTAATGACCTCATCACCTACGGCGATCACATCGCCTCCATACACCGAGGCCGCCGCTGTAGTGTTCTCTTCTTGCTTCCCCTTGTCGCCCTTCTTCTCTCTCTTCCAAGCGAAACAATTCCGCTTGATATGGCCCTTCTTACCACAATGGTAACACTCTGAGTCCTCGTACCGACCTTTGTACTTCCCCCTGTTCTTATCTCTGCCACCACCTGGACCCCTGCTTTTGCCCCTTCTGTGGCTCTCTGAAACAAGTGCCTCTGAGTGGTAGGATATGGATGAAGTGCCCTGAGAATGTCTCCGCATCTCTTCATTCAACACCCCGCTCTTGGCAAACTCTAGATTGACCACGCCCTCTAGAGCAGAAGCGATCATAGATACTCGTACGGTCTCCTACGAGTCTGGCAAAGTACATAGCAGCCACAGTCCCTGAACTTCGTCGTCGAACTTGACTCCCATAGAAGATAGCTGGTCAACCACGCCCTGGAACTCACTCAAGTGATCCAAAATAGACGTTCCATCCTTGTATCGTAGACCCATCATCGTCCGGATCAGGAAGAGCTTGTTTACCCCGGTCCTCTTCGCATACAAGGATTCCAGCTTATCCCACAACGTCTTCGCGTGCTCAATATTGGCAATGTGGTTGTACACGTTCTCATCAACAAACTGTCGTATGTACCCACACACCTGTATATGCTCGAATGTCCAGTCCTCCTCGGATTTATTACTGGGCTTCTCGGATGCAAATACGGGTAGATACAGCTTCTTGACGAACACCAAATCTTTCATCTTGCTTCGCCAATAGTGATAGTTTGTGCCGTTCAGATTCACCATGCGCACCGGCTTCGCGTCCATCTCTCCTCTCTGGTTTCTCTGTCAACTACTGACACTCCTTCTGAATTCCAGAACCTGGCTCTGATACCACTCTGATGGGAAAGAAACGCGGAAACCTTTCCCCAAACTGGAGAGTACCTGCGAGAGGACCGAGCAATACAAACGTACGAACCCAAAAACAACCACACAAAACAATCCACGCAGATACAGAGAATTTTTGACGTGGAAAACCCTTGCGGGAAAAACCACGGGACGATCGGAGTCCAACCCTGAGAAGCCTCCACTAATGGAATAGAAGAATTACACCCTCTACAAACTCCTTCCGATCCAAATCGGATCCCCACAACACTCAGAAGTAAGAACAATGATTACAAGGCTACGAAGAGCGGGAACGACGAGTAGAGATTACCCAAAACACGATCTCCTTCGAAAATGACCTTCAATCCTCCGTCTTCTCTCCCGAAGTTGTAATGGCACTCTTGCCTCCTTTCTCTCTCTTCTTATGTGTTACCTTGCGTTATAAATTAGGGTTTGGAAATACCAACTTAACTCCCTAATCCTGCAGCCAACCTAGACCGTTGGATTAGATCCAGTGGTGAAAAATCAACCAGATTCCCGCATCAGTCCCGACGACACAAAGTTCGGCCAGAACTCTGTGTCGGGCAAACAGAACCTACTCGCCAAATTTTCTGGAACAGCCAGACCGAGTTCGGCCCGAACTCGCCATGGGACCGAGTTCGGCCCGAACTCGGCAATCCCATTCCAGAACCTCCCTCTGGTCAGCAACAGCAGCAGCGACTCCGCGTCGCCTACTTCCCGAGCTTCTTCGACACACGAATGGCGCTCGTCGCACTCTGGGGTCTTCTCCACATAGGTTGGGAACCCCACCCACTCCAACACAAAGAAGCAGTCGTGCTCGATATTAACAATGTAAAACCAGGTACATGACAGTTCCAATTTATGTATTTGCTAAAATCGATCAAAACTGCTTTAAAATCTTGGAATAGAAGTCGGCCGAAGCCACGGATTAAAGATCTCGAGGCTGAACTGAAGCTCGTCCAAGATGAACTCCAGGCGCATCCTCTGAATGAAACATTAACTGCTAGAGAGGTAGCACTCCAAGAGGACGCTCGGCGCTATAGGTTTAATGATGAAGTCCAACTTCAGCAAAGGGCCAAATGCTCATGGCTTCAGGACGGGGATAGATGTTCGAAATTCTTCCATGCCACCATTTGAGCTCGCCAAAATCGTAACTCGGTCGGGCATATTATCGGCGTTGATGGATCTACTCTGAAGGAGGAGAAGGATATTGTTGAGGAGGCTATTCGTTTCTATACGGATCTCTACAACCATGGTCAAGTCAGACATCAGTTCCCCGAGCTCACGTACAAGAGGGTGGTTACGGAGGCGGGTAATACCAGACTCCAAAGGGATATTTCCTTAGAAGAAGTTGAAGCCATTGTCCTTAAGGCTGATCCCAATAAGGCGCCAGGCCCCGATGGGTTTAATTCAGCTTTTTATAAACACCACTGGGTGTCCTGCGACATCACGTGCTGCAGGTTGTACAGGAATTTTTTAGTACAGGGAGATTGCTTAAACAATTAAATCATACATTCCTGTGTCTAATTCCTAAGAAGGAGGGTGCTCATTCTCTGGGGGATTTTCGTCCAATATCATGTTACAATTTTATTTATAAAATTATTACGCATATTATGTGTGATCGCATGCAGGATATTATGCAGGAATTGATTTCTCACAACCAAGCGGCATTCATAAAAGGCCGCTCCATTGCAGATAACTGCCTCTTAGCTCATAAGCTTGTAAGAGATTTCAATAAGGTTGGCGGAGGAAAAGGATGCATAAAGCTCGACCTTCGGAAGGCTTATGACACGGTTAGGAGAGAGTTTGTTTACAGCATGCTTAACAATATAGGCTTCTCTAGCTGGTGGGTGGATCGCGTCAGGGAGTGCATATCTTCGCCCACGTTTTCGATATTGATTCGTGGACAACCACATGGATTTTTTGGGAGCAATCGGGGCTTGCGTCAGGGTAACCCGCTATTTACGTACCTCTTCACCATTGTCATGGAGTATTACACTTGCTTGATGGATATTGCAGTGCATAGGGGTCAGATTATGCCTCTTTTTCGTCAAGTTGTTCCGGTGGTGTATATATATATATATATCCTATCTCATCTATGCAGACGAGCTGTTCGTCTTTATTCAGCCAGCCAGCGGGTCGATTGAGTCACTGAATAGGGTTATAACTGAGTTCGGCCGACTTTCGGGACTTCAACTCAACAGGGATAAGAGCCAAGTTTATTTCAACAGAACTTGCAAGGATACAGAACTGTGGTCGTCTCTCCTACAAATTGAGAAGGGGCAGCTGCCGGTAAAATATCTTGGCCTCCCGTTATCAGTGTCATATGCTCGGGATGTAGACTGCCAAGGCCTTATTCAGTATATTTAAAATAGACTCGAGGGTTGGCAGTCCCAGATCCTACCGTTCGACGAGAGAGTTGAACTAGTAAGGTCGATAATTTTGGCTATTACAGCATACTGGCTCTAGGCCATCCATATTCCTGATAAGACTATCAAGCGTATTGAGACGCTTTGTGCCAACTTCGTTTGGCGTGGTGGCCTGCATCTTATTTCATGGAGCGAGCTGTGTCGGAGCAAGGAGGAAGGAGGAATTGGTTTACGTTCCATCCAAGTGCTGAGGGAGGTGGCGGTCCTTAAGTTGGCATGGAAAGTTTTGGTTGGAGATTCGCTTTGGTCGCGATGGATGAAGAATAGATACTTGCGGGGTTCGAACTTCTGGACTCTGAAAATAGATAACAACTTCTCTATTACTATGAAGAATATTCTGAGGGCTCGTTCGCAACTGAAGAGCAACATTAGACGGGTCATCCACAATGGGGAACAAACGAATTTTTGGCTCGACCCTTGTCTCAATGGTTAGAGCCTTGTCGAGCTCCTGGGATGGCATGCATTTGAGTTGGCTGGGCGCAATGATCAGGTCAGCGCTATATTAGCTGATAGAGTATGGAATTTGGACGCTCGGCCGGTCGTTAGGGCTTTCGCGGATGAAATAGCCGCAATAACGCTGGACCATGACGCCGAAAGCGACTATTGGGAATGGAAAGACACACTGTCTGATGGCTTTGACAACAAGAAGGTGTACGAGCGGATCCGCCTTCAGCATCCGAAGGTCGATTGGGCAAAATTGGTATGGACTAAGGATTGTGCCACGAAAATGAAGTTGTGCGCATACAAAGCCATACGAGATAGACTGTTGACGGGGGATCGTTTGCTGCTATTCGGCGTCCAGATAGATAGTACAATGTGCGTGTTATGCGGATCGGAGGAGGAGTCGCGTGATCATCTGTTCTTTTAGTGTCCCATGTCTGGCCACATATGGAGCTCTATTAGTAGCAGGGCTGTAATTAATATTGGATCGGGCATGGGTTTATTGGTGATAGTGGGCGAGATTTTAGCCATGAAGAATTAAGAGAAGGAGCGGTTCTATCTAGCACGGTCATGGTTACTGTCTGTGGTGTGGCACGTGTGGCGGGAACGCAATAGGAGAATATTTGACGGAGTTGCCATCTCTATCTCTGGTATTATCAACAATATTATGAGAGATGTTGAATGTATGCTTAGTAAGTAGTTAATTGTGTACAGCTCAGTGTCGGGTGGTTTGCAAGACTGTCTGGTTTCTATTCCTTTAATAATATTTACCTTTCATTCAAATATATATATATATATATATATATATATATATATATATATATATATATATATATTGTCACGCCCCAGAACCAGAATACTGTAGAGCGGGGGCAGACATAGCCAGCTACGTATATGAAATAGAATCCATCTCGCTATACGGTCACGGCTGTCTAGATACATGAGGGTTTACTACAAGCCAACAGTCTCTTAAGGTCATGAACAAGCCTAGTGTCTCAATCACAAGCAAGTAAGTAAAAGTCACAAGATGTATGATCATTAAATATACAATAGTAAGGCGTCCCAAATATTACATATTCAGCTGATCATGAAGCTAGTCGTTACAAAATGTTAGGACTAGCAAGAGTTTAGTCATACATGATCAACCCTAGGATCTGTTAATCATGTTACAGCCCGTAGGCAGACAGTAAGTAAGTGCAATCAAGCTAAACAGGTGCTCGTCGGCTAAACGCCTCAAAAAAATATTTTTACAATAGAGTGGGAGAGCCAAAAATAACCCACTCGTTGCCAGGGTTCCGTCTAGTGGCCACCATCTGGCTGGAAGGTCGGTAGATCCTCTGGAGCTGCTCCGAAATCTGGCCACACAAAACCAGCTGGGTCAGACCCCAGAAAGAGCAAGTGCCACAAAGGAGGCTTCACTTAAGAACTAAAACCAGCAATCAGCACAAGATATAAATAAAAGTAAGAACTGGAAATAAAGAAAATACACCAGGATGATATACGACGAGATAACCATGGAACTATTCAGATAACCAGGTTACAACCCATAAACCAAACAAGGACCGGGGTTGTAACCCTTCGTCTGAACAGAACTTTGGAATTCTCACCATTTATCGGTAAAATAAATACAAGCATTCTGGTCATTCAATAATCTAGAACAGGATCGGGGCAAGACTAGACTGGTTAGACTCCATCCAATCACTTCACGGCCAAGCAAGAATTACGGCTTGATACTTTAACTAACTAGGGTTGTCACAAGCCTAATTACTAACAAGATGCAGTGAGATTATTCCACAGCCACAAGCCCTGCAGACCATCCAGGTTACCCGGGTTAAAAGATTAGAGTTGAATTCAGGTGGGTACATCGTCCAGGAAATGAATGTACCTTTAGGTAGCTTGAAGGGTGCAACACATGACAGTGTGCTGGAAATGTGCCCTACTCGACGACAGGCTACAGATCCCAAGGCGTGTCCAGGTAACGGGATTGCCTGTAGCTGGGAAATCTCGTCATAACTAATGTATTAATCTAGTTATTAGCCTTAGTCCATTTTTGTAGGTACTCCTGACCGTGGTACTCAGGAGTCCCTATCCTAGACACGATGCAAGACAGGACTGGTTTATTTATACAAACACAATCGTCCACGGTGTCCAGATTAATTATACAGGTTATGTCATGTCAGGTAGCCGTCGTAACAGCTATTCGAGATAATCATGTCAGGTTATCATGCCAAGTGTACTTGTCAGGAGTGCGCCACGATGGGCCACTATCAGGTCATGTCAGGTTATTATGTCAGGAGTGCACCACTACGGGTCACTATCACGTCATGCTCAATTATCAATTCCAAACATATCAAGTAAATTCGTGATTATCAAGTTCAGGACAAAAGGCGTAAGGATATAAAATGGACGTTAAATATCTAATAAAATATCAATATACAGGGCTATAGAAGATCCAGAGTAATCAGGCTGCGCTCAAGTCAGGCTACGCTCAAGTCAGGCTACGCTCAGGCTAGGCTACGCTCAGGTCAAGCTACGCTCAGGCCAGGCTACGCTCAGGTCAAGCTACGCTCAGGCCAAGCTACGCTCAGGTCAAGCTACGCTCAGGCCAAGCTACGCTCAGGCCAGGCTATGCTCAGGCCAAGCTACGCTCAGGCCAGGCTACGCTCAGGCCAGGCTACGCTCAGGTCAGGCTACGCTCAGGTCAGGCTACGCTCAGGTCAAGCTACGCTCAAGTCAGCGTATGCAAGACATACGCTTCAAAAAGGCAGCGTATGTACTCCATACGACTCCTATCAAGGCAGCGTATGAGGTCCATACGACTCCTTGTCAAGACAGAATATGAGGTTCATACGACTCCTTGTCAAGGCAGCGTATGAGGTCCATACGACTCCTCGCCAAGGCAGCATATGAGGTCCATACGACTCTTTGTCAAGGCAGCGTATGAGGTCTATACGACTCCTTGTTAAGGCAGCGTATGAGGTCCATACGACTCCTTGTCAAGGCAGCGTATGCAAGACATACGCTTCCAAAAAGGCAGCGTATGAGGACTGCGCTGCGCTAAAGAGCACGCGCAACTCAGTGGCACAAGCTAAAAAGCTCGCACACTACTCACTGTCTTCTCTAAATCAGCAAAAACTCCACGGTTTGAACCCAAAGCTTCAAAAGTCCAGAACTTGATCAAAATAAGTCCAAATCCAACTTTTCAAGGGTCAAAATTGGGTAGAATAAAATTCTCTACAATATGGAACCATCAAAACTTGAAAAAAAAAAGAAGTTTAATAGATCAAACTACCAAAATCTCAAAATAACTAATTTCTAGATCTACAAAATTAAAGCCTCAAACTGGAAAATGACAAGTTCTAATGTGTCTTAGAAACATGAGAAGAAGCTAATGGAACAATAAAAATGGGCTCTCTTGTGGAAGCAAGTTGCACTTGCCTAGACCTCTCTCTCCCTCTCTTTGGTAGGTGAAGGGAGTAAATGAGGAAGAAGAAGATGAATAATGAAGAGAGAGAATGAAGAGGGCTAATAAATACAAATGGTGGTGGTAGGTAGGGGTTCACCTTGGGTTCATTATGAACCCAATCAAAACCAAGCCAAGCCGAACCAACCAACCCGAACCAGGAATAAACTAAGCCCAGAAGGAAATGCCAAGCCAGGAAATCATACAATACAAGAATAAAATACGTACACGTATTCCAAGAAAACGTAATACGAACCACAGGCATTATATATATATATATATATATATATATATATATATATATATATATATATATATATACACCAAAATGATGAACCGAAACTTTCTGGTGAATTTTTCTTGCGTCCTCGACCTATCCGTAGACCCCTCACGACTCCGTCGTCGACGCCTATTGACCTACTCCGTGAACTACAAATCGACGGCTCTGTCACGTCAGAACCAGACCAAGCGCCGCCTCTGTCGGTCGTCGTCGAGGACTTCGTCGGTCCGACCTTGCTCACCGTCTCCATTTGCGCACTACCGCAGATTCGTCGTCTCCGTCGCCATTCACCTGTGTTTAACAGGTTGCGCCGGACGACCGACGCCGTGCCACCCCCGCTGGTAAGCCTCTGACACCAAATCCTTAGTAGAGAGAAGAATTATTTTGGGGTTAAAAAAATATATTCATAATGAATTATTAGTAGAAGAAGAAGGAAGGAAAATGATCATATATATATATATATATATATATATATATATATATATATATATATATATATATATATATATATATATATTAGTGCACTGAAGGAAAGACTACGTGGATTCACTGTTTATATGAAGGCATGGGACAGTGAACCCATTAATTGCCGACGTGAAGGATGGTCAATGTGTTGTTCACCCATATATACTACTAGTCTACATGCACGTATTTCAATTAGAATATCATAAGATCATCTACCATCTTTTCCATGTGACTATTTATGTGTGTGTGCTTTCTTTTTACAGTGCTAAGAAATTAGAACTACAAATTTTATTTTATTTTATTTTTAAATTTTCTATTCAGAATAATAACCTTTGGAAAATCGTAAGTAAAGAAAAATTTATTACCATTGGAACATGAAGAGTTCTATGGAAGGAGGAGACTTTATAACATGCAAACTTTATTGCTTTGACTAAACATAAATAATGCAAGTTGACATAATAACATCATGTTTATAAAACTCAAGGGTATTTTAGGAATTCAAAAGTTTCACCATAAGTTTTCTTATTATATAGTAGAATAGATATCGGTTAGAAAACAATATAATAGGTCATAGTTGTCTTTTTGTGCACCCATAGGAAATAGGAAAAGGGACACCATCATAAATGTTCCTATACTTCTCATAAATGGCAGCCAACAACATAGACAAGGGATTTGAACTAAACTAAATTAAACATATATATATATATATAAATATGTGACCGGCCATCCATACATGCTGCTAGGATTTTTTTCACAAGGAAATGAACTTTTTTGCATCTTAAACCCCAACTTGCAACAAATTCAATGTAGGATAAATTACACATGAATAGGACCATGCATAAATATGTAGAAGAACAAGGATATGTATTAAAATAAATATAAATTAAATAAAGCACCTACAGTACTAAAAAGGGATAATAATAATAATAATAATTAATGAACAACTAATAAAAGAAGCCAACCCTTGCCACGTAGCTGTTTCCTAATTGTTAAGGTAATATTACATCTACACCCTCAACATTTTACCTACACGTATGTAAAGTTGATTACAAACAGTAAACCTTTAGGTAGATTTGACTTATATGTATATAAGATGTATATATGTTCCATTAATTAAAATGATCATAGATAGAGTAACTATATATTAGTAGTATATTATTAGCAGCAAGTTTGTGGGCCATATACACTATAATATTTTTCCTTCTTAAGTGCACCAAGTACTCTGTAGACAAATATGGAACAAAAATAGTATAAATTAATTAAGTAAGCAATATTAACAATATATAGTATAGCCTGAACTACTTATAGGTATTACTCTAGGAAATAGTTAATATATAATTTAGAGTAAATAAATACAAACAAATAAAGAAGGATAGGTAGAATCTCTATTACTAATAATTCTCGTTTGGCTTAATCCTAGGCTTGAGATCAGATCTCGATATCGTGACCTCGGCACAGTAGATTTGGACTATACCCACGACCTCAGCAGATTTGGACCACCCATAGTACTTGCGACCTCAGTGCGGTATTAGACAAGCAACAGACAAGTATACCATGCCTTTCCTTACAACTTTATTTACATGCTTATATTCTTCTTCTTTGTTACATGTCATACTAGTTTCTTTCATTGATTGGTGATATGTGTTCCTTCATATTATGCATATTAGTTTAGTTGTCTCATAGGTATATAGTCATTGTTCATGATTGGCCTTGTTGTTCATACCGTACCTGTTTCTCACATGTGCTTGACTGTGTCGTATCGTGTCATAGGACGAGTAAGTCATAACTGAACAGTTATACCTTGTTTTCGATTTCTCAACCCGCGAGTCCACATTAGGGGCGAGGGTTGATTTCTTGAAGCTAACCTGCGGATATGAGTTAGAAAAGAAGAAATACAACATAGCTGAATAGAGAATATATAATTTATCTACTAAATATGATGAGGCTTGTTCTATCTCTAAAAGGTTAGAGATTAAACTGGGTAAACAGGTTATACCTATGACCCAATCCAAGACTAGTTATATGATACATCACAAAGTTACACATGGGAGAACACGTCCAAAGAAAGCAAACAAGACACATGCTACACAAAATCATGCTTTCTTTTATAAGTATCCAAGGAAGACACAGAAGAGTCATGTCTACACTATGACACATAGTGTAACTCCTTTTTCCGGAGTTTTTTAATAAATATTTTTTTATTATTGTATTTGAAGGTAATTCTTTTCGACAAAAACTTTATGAATAACATTTTATTTCTTTTACCAAAAATGAATATTTTGAAAGTACTAACTTGTTTTAATAAAAATATTTATTAAATTCTATTATTAGAATTATGAAAGATGGTTGGATTTTTATTAAATTGGTTTCAAGAATGGTTTTGGAGGTCATAAGTTGTTTTCAACGATAAAAATGGTTGTCTATTTATCCTAAATAAGGAATTGATTTATAAAAATATACCATACATTATTTGATGATATCGAATATTATTTTAATTTAATACGGTAATAAGTAATTTGATTTGAGTTATACAATTAAATTATTTGATAAAGATTTAAATATTTCTTTAAATTATAATGGTAATCATTTATTATATTAGATTAAATTAAAGTTGTTTGATTATATTTGAATATATATTTTTATTATCGCGATAACCCTAAATATTATATGGTGTCTCTTATTCGACTAAGATTGATTAGCTTAATTTTAAATGTTACTGATTTAAACTAATAAATAGATTATGATTAGATTAATTTGGTTCTAAGGCTTTATGCGAATTTAAATTGGAGGGATAGTCTTATCTAGTAAGACTTTTCATCCTTATCAGACTAAGATTTTCAACCCCTAATTAAGGAGGTTCTTTCTTGTTTTTCCCACAACTAAAATTTCAACCTATTCCCAAAAATCGTCAATATCAAACCCCTATCATCTCGCCAGACTGCTAGCCATTTTTCCCGTGCTCCACCTACACCTCGACCGACCCTCACCATCATCGCCACAACCGTCATACGATCACCATAGACAACAGCATCTCCCTCCCATGTCTAGTCGAACATCCAACGCCACCACCACCACGATCACACCAGTCCACCACCGAATCCTCCTCCCATGTCTAGTCGAGCTCACGGACGGTGGTTGTGTCATGCAAGTTCGCCAAGGTCCTGAACCTGCTGCCCATCGTCATCGGCGTCGAGCATGGCCGAGGCGTTGGTGGGTGACGAGACGAATTCCACTCCACCTTGTGCCACCGAGTTAGATGTTTCTCCTCCGGACGCCGGTGTGCCTACATCTTCAACATGTGGTATGGGAATCATAGTATACTCAACAGTAAATGTCATGTCTATATTGTCTTGCACTCCCCAGTCCCATTTAGCTTCCTCGTCAAAGATAATATCGCGCGTGATATGCACGCGCTTGCCGGAGGGGTCTTACACCCGGTACACCTTGGTGTCGAGCTCGTAGCCGATGAAGACCATTTGTTTGCTGTGATCTTCTAGCTTTTGTAAGTTTGGCTTGACTACCTTTACGTATGCGATACAGCCGAAGGTGCGGAGGAAGGGCATGATTGGCTTGTGTTCGTGCCATGCCTCGTACGGTGTCTTGCCGTCGACGCTCCGTGTCGACGAACGGTTGAGGATGAGGACGGCCGTCATGACCGCCTCGCCCTAAAACTCCCAGGGCATATCCTTTGCCTTCAGAAGTCTGCGCACCATCGCGACGACCGTCTGATTCCGGCCCTCGACAACGCCGTTCTATTACGGTGAGTACGGCGCCGTAAGGTGCCGTTTGATGTCGCGACCCGCACAATACTCGCTAAATGCTATGGATGTGAACACATCCCCATGATCAGTATAGAGCGCACGCAGTTTGCGTCTGGTCTCTACCTCGGCGAGGGCCAGAAAGTGTTTGATAGCTGTTGGTGCTTCATCATTTGAACCCAGCAGCGTCAACCACATATAGCAGCTAAAATCGTCGACTAGAAGCAAGAAGTAGCGCTTGCCACTGGGTGTCACCGACATGATCGGCCCACATTGATTACCGTGCATAAGATCCAGCACGTTGTCGGCATGGTACTTGGCCTCCTGCGAAAATGGCGCACGTCGCTGCTTCCCGGTAAGGTAACTATCGCAAATCTAATCGACGTGGTCGATCTGTGGTAGCGGATGTACCATGTTGCGGCAAGCTAACTTTCGGAGTTCTTCAAAGTTAAGGTGGCAGAACCGTGCATGCCACCACCATGCATCATCATTGAGCTGTGCTGCTAAACACACTGGTTGTGCAATATCAAGAGATAGAGTGTACAATCGATTTTGGGCATGTTTTACCTTGGCGAGGAGGTGTCGCTGATGATCGTGAATCGAGAGCACGCTGCCTTCGATCAAGAGTTGGCAACCGTTCTCATCAAGCTACCCAAGGCTGATGATATTGCTTCGTAGCTACGAGATGAAGTAGACGCTGGTAAGGGCACGGTTTTCGCCATTCTAATACTTGAACTTCACCGTACCATGCCCTCAGATGTCAACGACGGACCCATCGCCAAACTTAATGGAGCCCGTGACCCCGGTGTCCAGCTTGGCAAAGAACTCCTTGAAGCCCGTCATGTGGTTGCTGGCACCGGTGTCGAGGTACCATGCTTCGCCTTGATGGTCGTCCTCGCGGCCCAGATGTATCTGAGTTTGCACATCGTCGAGCACGAAGTTGTTGGTTGCACCTACGGAGGTCTCGGCATGCGTGCACTCCTGCGCCATTAGTTGTACGGGTTCTGTAGGACCGATTGTATGAAAAATTTGTAAAGCACAATACTCTAGAGGGGGGTGAATAGAGTAGGCAGCGGAAATTAACTATTTAAAAAATGTTAGTAACAAGATCATATAATATATATCACAGATATGTAATAAAAAATAGAGAGTAGAGAGCAAACGCAAACACAAGGATGTATACTTCTTTTTCTCTTGTGAGGACTAGTCCAGTCAGAAGAACTCTAGCTTCCAGTTGAATCCACTATGGAAAATCACCACAAATTTTTATCCGAAGTTCTTGCAACTTCTACAATGCGAGCTTTGATCCGAAGTACTCGAACAACTTCAATTGTGAAGTATCTACCTTCAATCAAGCCTCTGATTACAATCAGTCTGAAACTTCTAGAACGTACCGTACTGGCAAATCGACTAGAGGATTGTAACTGGCTTGGGATTTAAAAATGAATAGCTCAGAATACTTTAGAAGAAGTAGTAGGCTTATAGAGAAGAGATATGAAAGTGAATGAATGATTTTAAATGATCGAAATCCTTCTCCATTTATAGTTTTCTAAAGGCAGAATTCTGACAGAATTCGGGCAGAATTCTGACAGAATTCGGGCAGAATTCGGACAGAACTATTTGAGAAAATCTCGGCAAGATCCGTAACTGCGGGAAGACCAAGTTTAAAATCCAACGGGCACTAACCGAACTCTAGCCGAACTCTGGCCGAGTTCTGTTTGAGTTCAGTCAGGGTTTTTGTAAATTAGTTTTGGTCTTTTTGAAAAGTCAAGCAGTTAGGAAGTAGTTTGGGCTTTTGTAAGTGGGCTTGTTTTCAAAATAAAAGGGTATTTTAAAAATGTTTATTGGGTAGCCTATTTTCCAGTATGATGTAGTTTACATCATATTTCTAGACTCAATAAATATGAAAAATTACATTAATAAAATAGGAAAACCAAGAGCCCTTTGATGACGCCTTTCATCAAATATTTGAGCAAACTTGAAGACGCCTTTTTCACTTGACGGCGGTCGTCCAAAGATAAACAGATCTGAAAATTTGAATACCTTCTGGTGGCTTCACACCTGAACCCCTACGGGTGGTGCTGCCCCCTCGACCCTTGTCTGCTGACCGAGCAGCAGAACCACCGATGTGAGGCCCCGGATAGGTCGTTAGGCGGTTAAGAGAAATCTTCTTGTATAATGCCGTATTTGGACCATTGCATATGTCCTGGTTTGACAAAGCTTGATCATGCTTACTGCATATCTAAGAACATGTTAGACGAACAAAATAATATGATACAAGCATAGCAATATGATATAGAATATTTGGGACAATGCTAAGTTTAAGTAGCAACATGATAGTGATTACATGAATATTAGTGATGTCATTATGGTAAACTTAATTGATTAGTCATATTAAAAAACATGATATAATCATTGGACTAACAATTTTCTACTTTTTGATTATGGCAAATAACTTAAGTTTAAGATATACACAATAGATGCATGTATCACTAATAAACACATAATACTAGAATATTGTGTGCTAACTTAAACTTATTTCTCCCCCATTGACATGATCAAAAATAAGCTCCCCCGTAATTAGAGCTAAGATGAACTAAAGCATAAGTAAAGGAGGAAAGCAAAAAAAAATCATGATCAAGGATTAGGAGAACAGCGTAACGACAAGTTTAGAAAATTGCATAACTAAAGTATAAAAAAAACTTATCAAAACACTACATAGTTGGTTGAACTTTAACAAAGAACACTGAAATCAAGTAATACATAGTTTACCAACTAGAAATCCAAAAATGACATTCAAAACTCAATATGATGAATAAATATAACTGTAGTTTTAAAATAGAGTTTAATAAGTAGATATCAATAACGTAGAATCCTATTATTGGTCATAAATAATCCATGAGAAAAAAAATTTGTAGATCTAGTATATACCAAATAAATAAAAAGATAATAAAACTTTTAACAATAATCACAAAAAAAAATATGATTTATAATTTACCCATACAAATTAGTGAATCAATTCCATAAAGAGTATAATCATCGAAAAAGAAATCAAAATAAACTGGAATCTATGCAAAAATCTATACCAAAATCCATGCATTTGAATTCAATTACCATAGCATGATATATGTATATCCATTAGATAAACATGAAGGCAATGAAGACAAAATACTTGAGAAGGAGAAATTTAGTCGACTTGAATGCTCCCCCGTAAAGTATGATTAGTCTAAATATAGATAATCATGAACTTTGAGATAAAATCTCAATAAGAAATGCCAAAAGTAATTTTGAACTCAATCAAATAAGGATAATTAAATATATATTTGGCAATATAACTTTTAGAAACTCGAATGAGAGAATTAAAAATAAATAATAATAATCATATATTCTCTCATCTAATACAAATCCAAATATCATGAAAACTTAACAAGGTATTTTAAGTAAAAGAATATATGTCCATGATGAACTAGGTACACCACATATTTAAGGGCATAAAAAATTGAAACAATTAATTTGCTCCCCCTTAAAATATGCATGTCTAGTTCCGAAGTAATATATATGCAAAAAAAGAAAATAAATAATAAGAAAATCTAAGGAATATCCAAGATATGGATCTTTCTTTCCTTTGATCAAATGCATATAAAGTTCCATAAACAAATATCATCTTTAGGCAAATAACAGAAATATCCAATGAATAAATGCTTAAAGATGAACATACAAAATATATCTCCAATATATATATATATATATAAAAGAAATATTTCAAGACATTAAAAGATTTTGAAAAATGTCTTTAATAATAACAATTGAGTACCGGACAGATTCAATAAATCAAAAAGAAATCAAAAAGGCTTTTCAAAAATATAGAATTTATTACGAAAAACTGTCTTAGTTAATGTTCGAATGCGTCCATTTAGTCCTCAGACTGAAAGCTGGCGATTCGAATCACGGAAACAATTTCAATAAAGAATCTATAAATCATAAATAAATCCATTTCAACAAATAAACATAACTAGATAAATGTCCAAAAAAAAGCGTATTCTAGATATATGGCATGTCAAGGGGATAATTGACTTGAAACAATTAACTATTCCACCTTTACATGGCTATATCCAAAAATAATAATATTGACAAAATTTTAAAATAAAATTCAGAGACATATTTTCAGAAGTAGAAAACTAATTCAAAAATATTAGGTCTTCTTATCAAAGTTCATTTCTTCCCTTTTAAAGCCTTAGCACGGTGTCCACCTGACAACCGTGAGGTTAAAGAAAAGAAACGCTTTGAGAGAGAGATTCAATTTGCATGACTTCTCCCCTGCAAAGTGTTACTGTTGTAGACAGTAAGTAACTTGAATAGGAAGATAATAATGTAAAGCTCAAAATTATTGAATATTACACAAGTTAAAGACGAAATCACAAGACCATAATATTAAATGAGTAGTCATAATATCAAATCAAGTTTAAATATAGAATAGAGTGACAGAAAAATAAATATATCAAAAGATGACAAATATTAACCTATGAAGATCAATATATGTTACCTTTTGTAAAATTAAATCATTAAATAATATTATCCATCAAATCTAAAATCTAAAATCCATCAGATAACAATTGCAACTAGATCTCAATAAATCTTTAGTTTATAAAGCGTTGAACAATCTTGGGTTAGCTGTAGGGGTACTATTCCAGCTAACGGAGGTTCACCGGGGAACACTTAAGTACCGCTTTGCTTCGACCGTAGTCGTGGTGACAGACAGACCCTTTATAGGCTTGTACCTAAAACAAATCTTTTCTTTAATAACCGATGATTTAAGAAAAATTTGTGCAATGTGAAAAAAAATATTCTATGAAAAAATCTTAGAATAATGTAGCATACGGTATAAGATGTATCAATTACATTAATCCATATGTGCTACAAAATTATTGGATAATAATAAAATATAAAATATTTGTAAATCAAAATGTAAGACCTCGATACGTTGATGTATTTTGGAACCTAGGGGACTGAGTTTAGTACCTTGGATCCAGAACTAGACGATAGTTGCAAGTAGACCTTAATAAATCTTAAGTCTATAAAGTATTGATCGCTTTGGGTTAGCTGTAGGGGCCAGTTCCCAGATAGCGGTAGTCCGAAGACTAGTACACCGTATCGCTTCAGGTTATTTACACCTGTATGACTGAAGGACCCTTTCAGCTTGTTCCCAAAATGATTTCTACTCTTAAGAACTTAGATTCAAATGAATATATACAGTATCATCGAACATCGTCGAAATACAGAATCCCTAAAAGTAAATACCCAAGGAATGGTTTATCAACATCAATATATTAAAAAAAAATATTTCAATAAGAGTCATATATCTAAAATGTCTACCAAAACGCCAAGAAAAAGAGGCTTTGAGGAAGAAGCTAATAAAGATAAGAACATAAATTTGTTCAAAGTAATCAATAGCTAAAGTATGAGATAAGCACAAGTTTGAAACTACATTTTAAAATAATATAGAACTTGAACTTAACTCATATATCCCCATAAAGATATTTATACAAAAATATATATTAATATAAGAAACATATGAGCAATATATAAATGACAATGAATTATGTATCCTTACTAAGCATAAAAAAATATCACAAGATCAAAAACATGCATAAATATGCTTTGTCAGACAAAGATGTAATTGATTCATAAAAAGTTAATCACAATAAAATTTGAGAATCAATAGTGAATATATTATGCAAGCACAAGGTTAACATAAAAGTATATGTATATACTTTTCAAGTAAACAGGACACTTGTGCTACACATACATACTTACAAAATATCGATCAAAGTAAATATGACATGTTAAAGACAAATCGGTAAGAAGTGACCATTAAAAAATATTAAAGACGAAGAGTCAAAACATATTCACCAAAACAAAATTAAGCTCCTATGCATGCTTCAAGAATAAAGATTAAGAGTAAATAACATACATAGACAAATGTGTCACACTAGTAGAAAATAACATACTCTATAGTATGAACTGATCATTTAAGCTAAACAGCTAGTCATGCTAGGATTATATCTCATATTGATTTAAACAATAAATAATTAAAATATATCAATGAGAGCTAATAGCAAAAAATCAATAAGAACATGCTAGATATTAAAAACTATTTATGAATCATGTTACCGAAGTGGTTCTAGTGACCATACTTATGTTGGTGCAATTGCTTGGAAGATGACCTTTGTAGTTTTACAATCACCAATATGTTCCATGGTTCTATTTGATATGAGAAGCTTCACCTGCAATATTACGTGAAGACTTCGGTATCCAATACTTGGATCCACATTTATTAGCTTTAGGAACCCATTTGCACAAGTTCATATCAACAAGTTTTCTAATCTGACAATGATTAGAAACATGTCCATTCATACAACAATAATGACAAAAAAAAATTAACATTAGTACTATGTGCAGCAGTATGAGAATGTGCAGTAGTGTGATATGATGTGCGTGGATACTTATAATAGAAAGCATGGTTATGTGAAGCTTTAGCTTTGCTTGCTTCCTTTCTAGATGATCTATCATGTGTGACTTTATGATGTGCTAAGTGTCATGTGTTAGACTGAGTCATAGGTTGTACTATCTGCTTTTCTAGTCTAATCTCTAACTTTTTGGAGTTAGCACAGATCTCATCATATTTAGCATGAAGAGCATCAATTCTGCATGATGTAATATAATACTTCTACTTTTCTGATTCTAGTTCCTCCTGAAGTTTAGCATTTTCTTGAGTGCTTTTCTCAATGCAATCAAGTGCCTCATGCAATCTAAACTCAAGTGTGAAAATCTCAGTAGAATTATCAGAAGTAGAAGTATTTCTTGCATCATTCAATAAGCAAGTAAGCTTCTCATTCTCAAGCTTATAAGATAGAATATCCTTTCTAGCTTGCTTATACTTATCTAATACTTTCTTATGTTCTTCTAACAAATCATTGAAAGCATCAGATAACTCATCATGAGAAAATTTACTATCTTCATAAAAAGAATTATTTTGTACCTCGTTAGATAATGCTATTGAGCATAAATTTGTAGCTTGATGAGGTTTCTCTTCTATCTCTTCTTCTTCTTCAGAAACTTTTGCTTCGCTTTCACACCATATGCTCGTGCTAATATACTTGTGAGATGATGATCTTTCTTATTTTGATCGTTCGTAGTGACTCTCCTTTCTAGCAGTAGTACAATCTTCTTGGATGTGGTCTATCTTCTTGCAGTTATCACATACAAGCTCTTCTTCGTATAAAGGATTGTGTTGTACCTTAAATCCCAATTTTGTCATGCACATATTTGTATTATTATGAAGACTATCCTCCTCTCTGGAGTTGCTAGCTTTGCTTTCACACCTGTACTCATAAGTAGCTTCAAGAACTTTCCAAATTTTATGAGATGTTGTGCAAGTAGTAATAAGATTGAATACATTTATATCTACAACACAATAAAAGATATGCATAGCTTTTGCATCAAGGCTAGCTAACTTCTTCTCTTCCTCCATGTAACTATAATAAGGCTTGTTGATTATAGAGGATGTAAGAATAGAAGTGATAGTTGGCTTTTTGTAGCCATTGACAACAATTGACCATAACTCAAAATCTAGAGACGTCAGGTAGAAGCTCATTCGTGTCTTCCAATAACTATAGTTTGTTTCAACAAATAGTGGGAGTCTATTTGTGGTTGTTCTTCAGTTGTGAAGTACATACTTGCCATATGTGATACAGTAATCCATAAAACAGCAATAATAAATAAGAATGTAATAGCAGTGTTAACTCGCTTTACCTATATAACCCACTCTGATAATGAGGATATGCTCCAAGGATGTTAAGCCAAATAATAGAGTCCTTGCTAGGATACCAATTGAAGGAGCAATTGGTATAAGCAATAATACCTCTATAAGGAGCACCTATATAAAGATAACCTGCTCTGATACCAATTATAGGAGCAATTGGTATGAGCAGCAATATCTATATAACAAGCACCCGCTCTGATAACAATTATTGGAGCAATTGGTATGAGCAGCAATATCTATACAAAAAGAACCCACGTTGATACCAATTATTGGAGCAATTAGTATGAGCAACAATATCTATATAAAGAGAACCCGCTCTGATACCAATTGTAGGAACGAGTTGTAAAGCACAATACTCTAGAGGGGGGTGAATAGAGTAAGCAGAAAAAATTAACTATTTAAAAAATGTTAGTAACACGATCACATAATATATATCACAAATATGTAAATGAAAAATAGAGAGTAGAGAGCAAACGCAAACACAAAGAAGTATACTGGTTTCCCTCTTGTGAGGACTAGTCTAGTCGAAAGAACTCTAGCTTCCAGTTGAATCCACTATGGAAAATTACCACAAGTTTTCATCCGAAGTTCTTGCAACTTCTACAACGCAAACTTTGATCCGAAGTACTCGACCAACTTCAATTGTGAAGTGTCTACCTTCAATCAAGCCTCTGATTACAATCACTCTGAAACTTCTAGACCGTACCTCACTGGCAAATCGACTAGAGGATTGTAACTGGCTTGGGATTTAAAAATGAATAGCTCAGAATACTTTGGAAGAAGTAGTAGGCTTATAGAGAAGAGATGTGAAAGTGAATGAGTGATTTTAAATGATCGAAATCCTTCTCTATTTATAGTTTTTCCAAAGGCAGAATTATGACAGAATTCGGGCAGAATTCGGACAGAACTCTTTGAGAAAATCTCAACAAGATCCGTAACTGCAGGAAGACCAAGTTCAAAATCCAACGGGCACTAACCGAACTCTAGCCCAACTCTGGCCGAGTTATGTTTGAGTTCTATCCGGATTTTTGCAAATTAGTTTTGGGCTTTTTGAAAAGTCAAGCAGTTAGGAAGTAGTTTGGGCTTTTGTAAGTGGGCTTGTTTTCAAAATGAAAGGGTATTTTGAAAACGTTTATTGGGTAGCCTATTTGCCAGTACGATGCAGTTTACATCATATTCCTAGACTCAATAAATATGAAAAATTATATTGATAAAATAGGAAAACTAAGAGCCCTTTGATGACGTATTTCTTCAAATATTTGAGCAAACTTGAAGACGCCTTTTTTACTTGACGGTAGTCGTCCAAAGATAAACATATCTGGAAATCTGAATACCTTTCGGTAGCTTCGCCCCCGAACTCCTACGGGTGGTGCTGCCCCCTCGACCCTTGTCTGCTGACCGGGCAGCGAAACCCCCGATGCGAGGCCCCGGATAGGTCGTTAGGCGGTTAAGAGAAATCTTCTTGTATAACGTTGTATTTGGCCCATTGCATGTCCTGGTTGGACAAAGCTTGATCATGCTTACTGCATGTCTAAGAACATGTTAGATGAACAAAATAATATGATACAAGCATAGCAATATGATATAGAACATTTAGGACAATGCTAAGTTTAAGTAGCAACATGATAGTGATTACATGAATATTAGTGATGTCGTTATGGTAAATTTAATTGATTAGCCATATTCAAAAACATGATATAATCATTGGGCTAATAGGTTCATCGTCGCCAGCTTGCGTCAGATGGGCCTGCTCATCGTGCTTCGGCTTGCGGCAGTCCTTCGCCTAGTGGCCGTAGATGCCACAATTATGGCACTTTCTCTTCTTGTCACGTGTGCCACCGGACACGTGCCATTATTCGTGTTGTCGCGGCCACAGCCTCTTTGCTTGCCGTACCCGCGACCACTCCTTCTGTCGTCGTCGGAGTAGGCCTCGTCATGCTTTCTCTGCTTTGTGTGAGTGAGCCACTCCTTTTCGGAGAGGAGAAGGCGGCTACCCATGCTGCCAGAGTCGCCGTCGAGATCATACAGCTCTTCGACGGCTAGAAGTCAACCTGTAAGCTCTTCAATGGACAACGTCTTAAGATCCACAAGGGTCTCAATGGAGATGGCGATTTGCGTGTACCTAGATGGAACAACACAAAGAAACTTTTTCACTACCTTCTCTTCGGACAGCTCGTCGCTAAATAGTTACAGGTCATTGACGAGTCCCGTAAGCAGCATCGTGAAGTCCTCGACGGACTCGCCATCCATGAACTTGATCGTCTCAAAGTCGATGTAAAGTTTCTGTACCTTGGCCTCGCACATGCGTTCGGCCCCCATCCGCATGGTTTTTACAGCGTCCCACGCTTCCTTGGTGGTTTCTTTCACTACCCGTGTCTGCAGCATCTCTGGTGGTACGGTTCGGAGTCTGATGGATAGGGCTATCCTATCGTCACGGTAGTCGATGACGCTAGGCTCAATCGCCTCCCATAATCCTTGCACTTGCATGTTGACTCTCATTAAGAGAGCCTAATCCGCGTAGTTGGTCTGTGTCAGCATCGGTACTTGACTTTGCCCCATCTCTCTATGGTACGGCCATTGTTGCTTCTTCCGCTGCCATCGTCGATCCTGGCGTGCGGGGACGGGTGGGAAGAACTTGATTCCGCCATCGTCACTTGTTGGCTTTGATACCAAATGTCAGCCCAGAAACTGAACCAGAAGGCGTACACACAGAGCAAGAGGAAGGGAAGGAAATATAGCTTCTATAATTTGCAATTCTACTTGCTGTTGTTGTTGATGTTTACTAAAGAGCCTTTATATAGCTTCCAGACAAAGAAACTGACACAACTGAAGAAATGGAGCAAATGGCTCCGCACCATACAGGTGTTAAAGACCAGGAAGCATCAAAGTGGCTCCTCACCACACATGTTGTAAAGACCAGGACAAGGGGAATAAGTCCAACATTTAATGCCACATATTCTTTTGGGCTAATTAGTGTTTAGACCCTGGATTTTATACCAGCTTAGAGTTTAAGCCATAACATGTCCAATTAAAAAGTTTAGATCCCGATATTTTTAAATTTTCTCTATTATACCCTCCCTCCCCATGCATAAAAATAAATTTTCTATATAAGCTAGCTAGGGTATAATGGGAAAGATAAAACAAAATATGAAAACTCAGGGTCTAAACTTTTTAATTGGACATGACATGACTTAAACTCTCAGTTGGTATAAAATTCAGGGCCTAAACTCTAATTAGCACTATTTTTTTTACGAACCCACCACATTTGACTAGTCCATGCCTTCGCACTAGCTGAAGAGAAATAACAAGTACGGGATTAGAAAACAATTGAAGCAATAACCTGGAAGAATACTCTATCTATTAATCAACAATTAATTGATCAATATGAAGAATTGGATAAGGATGCTCACACAAAGGTAAAGAAAAACATAAAATATTGTATCTATATAGTAAAATGAGTGATCAATCTGAAGACTTGCATATGAATAATGTATCTATATACTTATAAAATGAGTGAGACATGCATAAGGAAAAGAAAAACATAAATTACCCCAATCTTCATTAGATGCTCACACAAAGGAAATCTATAACTATAGCTAATATTCAACTAGGCACAGATATCACAACATTTCAATTCCAAGGTGAAAAGAAAACTAAATAACTTCAATATTGTACATGTCAAATATGAGCAAGAAGAACAAAACAAAGCATTTAGCTATATTGAACATCAGTTAGCTATTTTGAAAGGTCACACACATAACTAAGCAAGCTTGAGCATGAAGAATTTCTTGCAGCGGTTCATAATGTTTAACAATTCAAACAAAAATGTTGCAATAAGGAAATAATTAAGTTTTGCTCATGCAACTGGAGCTACCACATGGATTAAACTGTATAAGGATTTTTTTGTCATCTTGTTTATTTCGTCAAGTATAAGATTTGGACTACTCAATCCAAGTTCCCTCACAATCTACAAAAATAAATTAAGGGCGATTCATTAAAAATGTGAAACTATTCAATATCAGGTACTTTGTTGCTAGTTTTCGTTGTATCAAAACAATCAATAACCTCGTCGTCATTGTCTTCATCATAATAATTCCTTTGATGAGTTGATAAAACAATTGACACTTATCATCCAATTGATTAGGCATATAAAACAATTACATTGCTTGAGAGGCCAAAATAAAGAGTCAGACCTATAGCCAACTCTACCGAGCACAACCAGTGTGAAACCATGCATTTTCATCGACCTTATAAAACACTATTTTTCCTGGCAACCCAATCACACTTGTAGAGGGGAATCCAAAAAGATAAATATTCAAGCAACCAAATCTCTTTAATAACACCGTAAAAAGTCATATGTGAGATAATGTATTGTTGTCCTTTGCACTAACAACTTGCAAAGTCTTTGCCACTAGAGTCACTCCACTATTTTGCTTGGCTCGTACATCATCACGATCTTTCGTATGATAACGAACCTCGTTAATTGCATATATAACCTGAGAACTTAATCACATTATGTCAAGGTCCTTAAGCTATCCATTTTAAGACATTGGAGACATTACTATTCAGGACTTCTTGCTCGGCCTCAACCTGACACTACACCAAAAAGGTCCTTTTGGAACGCTAAAATTATATTCCAAATAATTTTAGGCACACCTATATTTCGTACCTATTTATGGGCTGCCAGATTTGTTGGAACAGAATAAAGGCATTCCAATAAACATTATTTGGAATGCTTTTATGGTGTTCCAATATTGGAACACCGATAAAGCGTTCCAAAAAAAGTTCCAACAAAACATTATTTGGAACGCCTTTATGGTGTTCCAATATTGGAACACCGATAAAGCGTTCCAAAAAAGAGTTCCAACAAAACATTCCAAATTACTTTTTCTCTACTTATTGGAACGGCTAAAAAGAGTTCCAATTGGAACATTAGAAACACGTTCCTAAGAAAAGCATCACAGAATACTTTTTGGGCCAAATTTTAGAACACCTAAAAAGTATTCCAGTTTTCTATATATATATATATATATATATATATATATATATTTATTTATTTATTTATTTATTTATTTATTTATTTATATATATATATATATATATATATATATATATGACTGTCCACATCATTTGAAATTCCATACGTGTAGCTTGAATAATATATAACTAGCAGAAATACTATGACTTATAAAACCTGTAGCGCTCCAAGGAATTTTATAAAAAAAACAATTGACACAATCTTGTAATCATCTTGAGAATTTATAAATGTAGAACTCACAAAAATATAAAATAAAAGTAAACGAACTTCCATGGTACAAGTGCATAGAGAATATATAATGTTAAAGCTACATACACAAAGTAGCCAAATGTCTTACATAAACATTGTAAGTTTAATACAAGTCGCCTACCACACCAAAAAACAATATCTGAGAGCTGTGAAAATAATTTGAGACTTTGACACTTGATGTTCTTGTTAGTGAGCTTAGGCCCTGAAACTATGATAATCGAGGAAGCAAAAAATGCAACGTCCTGTAAACAATTCAAAGATTGTTAAAAATATGATAAAATAATTTGATCACAATTAAGAACTTAGTCATTCAACGAGGCACATAAAGAAAAAAAAAACCACCACCATGAACTAGTTCAATAGAGAAAAGGTTTCAGCTTTAGTCTAAACGGAAGTGAAGAAGAGAGGAAAAATTCATTGGTAAATGTGAGTGTTATAGAGCCAAAAGAGTTTTTAGCAAGCATATACATGGAAAGTTTTGAGCTGGTTAAAGAAAAATACTCAAATAAAATAAAGAATATGTATTGTTATGATCATTCACTTATGTGTTAAACTCTTGAAACTAAGCCTAATCCTGATGTGATAAATTCTTGGAAATGAGGCTTATTCTTCATTACAAGAACTAAGACATGTAACATCCACTTATATAATGTTTTTTCCATAGAACCAAGTACTGATATTTTGTGCAAACAATGTTAGTATTTATTATTAGGTGGTTGTTAAAACTAGTAAGTTCTATTATATGACTATTCATACATCATCAACTGTTATGCATCAGTAATACACTTCTTGGCAAGAAATAGAATTGAAAATTTTAGTTTAGTAGTATTCATGGTCAAAAATTTCCAACAAATGCACATGATCCATAATAGACCAAAATGCAAAAATCAGCTATAACACAGTTACATATGTTACAAACTTCGTTTTTTTACAATCTGATTTACCAACTGTCACCATTTACACCCTTCGTTTCTTATACTCTGATTTACTGACTGTCACCGTGTACAGACTGTTACATCAATAATTACTTTTAATTAAATAAGTTATATCAAAATACCTTGCACAAAGTGACCAGCAATATTCCAGACCGTTACAGTACAATTCTCACACATAATTTTTTAAAGAGAGAATGACTGCTTAGAATAGAGCTACCTTAACAAGAAGAAGCATCATAAGGGTTACATTTAAGTGAATAATGAGAGCTTAGTCGTGAGAAAGTTCGGATACGTAGAAAATTTCTACATTAACAACACATACCTTCATTCTTGGGATTGAAATCTGCAGGGAGTTCTGGATCGTAGCAGAATAGAAAGTCTCTTTTGTAACGGTATCCGACAATGTCCATGTATGATATAGCTCCAACTGAGATGGCTCTGTCAGAAAATTAATTATACATCATAATTATTCAAATCACAATATGTACTCAGAAGAAGATGAAATTTGAATGACACAGTTTACTATAGTATAGTCAATTTCTTTGAGATGTATCTTTTAGTTGTGATTAAGCAGTGAAAGTGATACTCAGATGCATACTAAGATAATTTTTACACAGAGTAAAATAATTGGCAGGCAACATTCTTTAAAACCAGCATTAATACAACCATGCCAAAGAATTATTTGAATAGTGATTATGGTACTAAGGAAAGGAAGCATGCATATCCTACTTACCTCCTATATGTAAGAGTACTCCTTTACATGCAGTCAATAATGACATAAGTAGCCACATGCCATCTTTCTTCTTCTTTCTTAGTTCTGGCAAGCTTCAGAGCTAATTTGTAACTAGGGTCAATTGAAGAAACAACTCTAAAGTCTTGGTATTAGCTTATAATATCATAGTATCACTGTAGTATCAAGATTATTAGTATTAGCTCATAATATCAATATAACTAGTATCCGTGAAGGTACAACAGAGGAGAGAAAGAATTAGACAAGTACAACTAGTATAGCTCAGAGTATCAGTATAACTAGTAAAGATCGAGTCATCATCTCCTTTCTTTTGCAATGGCAACCAGGGGACCAACCATCTTCTTGACAAAGGAAGCCCAAACTTTCAATAGCCTTGTCTTCTCACTTTAACAAGGGGCATAGTCAACAACCTAATGGCCTTGTAATTGATAAAATAAATATAGGAGTAATCAAGAAGCATGTGCTGCCATGTTAGGAGATTGACTCACCGGGTCAAAATAGTTACCTTTGCATTATCAAAGATTAGAAAATTGCTGGACTCTATATCATGGTGAATTATTTATCATGAAGCAATAGCATCAAAAAATGCAATAATTAAAGGCAAGCAATAGTTGAGTGCAATCACCATTGCGAAGAACAAAGCTAAACAAAAGATGTCGTAGAATACATCAAGTGACAGAAAAGTGACTTCACCCTGCCAAGAATTCCCATGACAAACGAGAAACAATATGTCAGAATTTGTTGATTGTGCATAGCAATAGATTCTTACAAAACATAAGCATATAAGATACGCATGAATTTGAATGTCATGTAGGTCAGTTTCCAATAATATCCTTAGATAGTGATTGACAAAGAGTGTCGCACTGCAGCTATTGCCATCAGTTGATGAGAACATTTACTGAAGATAAATGGATATTATCATTCATTGGATATCGTCATTCATATGTTTTCACGGGGGTAGTTACCTTTCAATTACATAACAAGAAGAAAATATGTTTTCCCACTTAAAGAACATGAAAATGAATATGTACTCTAGTTTAGGAGACAAAGAATTATCTAACAATATTAGACTCATTTCGGGTGACTTCATTCCAAATTCAAGGACCATAAAATGTTAAGAGAAACTAGCCCTTCATATGATATAGAAAATTCACATCTGAAATAAATGTACATAGCAAACTTTAAAAAAACATATTAGAAAAGAAAATTCAACAAAACATATACCTCAAACTATATTGGTTACCTCCTTCCTACTGGGTCAACAAGAACGAAGCAGAACTGGACCAACCCATGAACCAAGCATGTCACTGAGGGCCACTTGTAGCTCGTTGGATCCATGATCACAGCCTATAAGGCCCATGAGAGGGGAAAGAAATGAACCAAATTCTTCTCAAAAGAGGGATTCCCTAGTCCACACATAGCTTAGAGAGTTGCTACAACAATAGGTGTTTGTGTTAATAGTTCTCTCTGCTTCCCTGAACAAATCTGGATAAGCCAATAAGGCTTTGGTGGGACACAAGCAGAAGACTCAGCTTGATGTCCACGCTTTGCTGTGTCGAGGGTAAATGAGGAGCGGAAGGGGAGTAGGAGGTAGAAGACGAAAAAACTATATATGTATAAAAATTTTCTGAGACCTCTTGCACTACCAGAATAATTCGTTTTAGCGATGCCTAAAGACGTCGCTAAAACGACAAATTTCGTCGCTAAAAAATTTACCGACGCAATTATCGATGTTTTGAACTTGTCGCGGAAACGTAAGTCGTTAATCTTTAAAACGTCGCCAAACGCCGCAAGTACCGACGTTTACCGACATATATATATGTCGGTATATTACCGACGTCTACCGTGGATTAGCGACGTGTTTAACGTTGCTACGCGTCGGTAAAAACCTAGGAATTTATCGACGATTACCGTTGTGTCGTCGGTGGTTTAGCGACGTGTTTAAAGTCGCTACACGTCGGTAAAATCCTGGGAATTTACCGACGTTTACCGTCGTTTAAAATGTCACTAAATATCGGTAATTCCTGGGATTATTACCGACGTTCACCGACGTTTACCGACGTTCTCCGACGTATAAGGACGTCGGTACCCTGGAAAATTTTGCAGATTTATCGACGTTTACCGACGCAAACGTACGTCGATGGACGTCGGTAAACGTTGATAAACGTCGCTAAATCTGCAAAAAAATAAATAAATAAAATACAGAATGTCCTTTTCTCCCTGTAGTTTAAAAAGATAACCATAACCAATATTAGACTGTTTTTCAAAATCTAGAATATGTAAACCTGAGATTTGGTCTGCACAGTCCCTTCATTACCAGTTTGGGTTTTACTTGGGTATTAGGACTTGACAGTCCATATTCCAGATTTGAGTATTTGAATGATTGAGCCATAACCAAACGAGGAAGTATCGTGAACCAAATGAGGCCTAATAGTGTCAAAGTGTCCATGTGTTGTCAAAGTATCAAAGTGTCACAGTGTGTGTCAAAGTGTCCACTTGTGTGTTAAAGTGTCCACGTGTGTGTCAAAGGGTCGTGTCTGTGTCGCATCAAAAAAAGGGAGATAAGGTTAGGGTTTACCGGCACAACGTTGGGGTTGGGTCGGGGTCACCGGGGCTGGAGCAGCGGCGTAGGAAACTGGTCGGGTGGTCGTCGGAGGGAGTGAGTCGTCGGAGGAATGGGGTCGTCGGGCAGGGGGTCACCGCGGGCAAGGGTAAGGGGAAGAGCGGGAGATTAGAAAATTTTGGGTGAAAAAGATGAAAAATCGATCGGGCCAGAACCCTATATGAAATGTTTTAGCGACGTCAGTTAAAGACGTCGCTAACCGTCGCTATTTATTAAAACCTGGCGATGTCGTAAAAGTGGCATCGTGAAACGTCGCTGAATAAAAAAATAGTGACATTTTGCGACTAGAATGCGACATCAGTTGTCCAAAACATAATTTGTGTCGCTAACTGTCGCTCAAACGTCGCTGATAGTGACGTTCATCGACGTATATATAAAATGTCGCTAAAAGCACAAAACTTAGCGACATATTTATCTGGAGTCGCTAATTTTGTCGCCATCATGACTTATTTTGGTAGTGGTTTATTGCAATAAATCTGGGTTGTTATGTTGGTTGAAATAAATCTGAACTGCTATGTCACGACCCGCACCCACTGTGAGGGTACAAGTACGTAACGACGCCCAGCCTACGCCACAGTGTCGGCGGTAGAACGCTGTCCTAGGTTACTATCTAACCAGCAACTCACACAATTATAATGTACTCATCAAGATCAACTCCGAACGGAGGACAAGTATAAGATATTGAACTCAATCACAGTCTAAGCACGATAAGATAAACACAGAAGAATTAAACTAAGAATAGAAGAACAGCTACTAAAATAATAACAACTCTCAACAAATCTCAAGTACTACACAAGTCTCAAAACTTTTATAACAAGATCAACATGAAAACAGATACTAGTCTACTAAACTAAATCCTGATCACTCCTGAGAGTCGGGGCCAAAGGTAGTCATCCCGTCTCCGGGTCCATAATATGTAGGGCATGTATCCTCAGGACAATCATCTGTAAAATTTCAACAGGTCCAGTCAGGACAGGAACGAGTACAAATCATCAAGAAATTCCAAGTAAATGACAGAGAACTATAAAGCAGTTATAGACAGTTTTATTGATGAATATGGTAGTTTGTATACAGGTGATGGTATAGAGAAACAGTTAAGGTACAAGGAAAGTAAGGTAAGTAAAATAAGAGAAGAATCATAGCAAATAAGACTGTAAATAGAACTAGCTGAACTAGAACAACATGATATAAGTCCAGAATGTAAATGTAATAAGTGCAAAACTCAAGTAAATCCAGACAACATGAATCTGATACCAGGTATTTCCAGTACAAGATGAGTCCGGTATGAGGTGAGTCCAGTCAGTGATCAAAGGTTCCAGGGTGAGTCCAGCCTATACTCTAACAGTGTGTTTTAAAATACCGAGATCGACATGTAAACGGCTGTAGGTAATACGGCACACCGCACACTTGGCCAAGTGTTGGATGGCTATTGTTCCAGAATAATTCCAAGGAAGTGGTTCCAGTATTTGGGAATGTTCATATGTCTACTCCAATATTTCCCCGCCCACAAGTACAAGTGAATCCAGAAACGACACGAGAAATAGAGATGAGTCCAGCCAAACATAATGATACCAGCAAAAGATTCCAGAGTGATTCCAGTAGGTGGTTCCAGTAGTGATTCCAGAGGGTGATGCCAGTAGTGGTTCCAGAAGGTGATGCCAGTAGTGATTCCAGAAATAGAGGCCAGACAAATGGTATGTATGTCGCATACATGAATCCAGAAATATCCATACGTGTTGTAAGAATCACATAAAACTAACTAGAACTGAAATACAGTAATTGACAAGTAAATGAAAGAACTATCAGAGAATGTACTCGCCTGTCGTCCCAAGCAATGAATGTGAACCGAGCATCAAAATGGAGTCACAAGGCCTATAGATGAGATACATGCGTTAAATGGGTGTTAGATAGTGTCAAACATGGTTTTCTAGTTAATGATATGCAATCTAGGTCCAATTTGGTCAAGTTTGACTAATGGTTGACTTGGTCTGCTGGTCATCCTCAGTCAATGTCAAAGTCAATCTAGGTTAGGTTAACCTAACCCCATATTTAGACATTGCCTAAATACCTACGAATCAACCAATACCCTATTTAGATAACCCTTAGCCTATCATTACCAAATACCTAGATATATAATACTTACCCTATACTCTGCTCAGATACCATCATTCTTATACATACACTCCATCCATCACTAACCTAGGCTAAAACCTTATAGGTATCTGTCCACAATCTATATTTTAGATAGGTCATCATAGATAATTCATATAGTAAGCATTTCTCATGCCTATCTAACCATATGGCCAAAGGCCCCAAACTATACTGTCCCACAAGGGGATCCCCTGCTGCCATACAGCAGGGTGGTTGCTGCTACTGTAGCAAGGCAATGCAAGCAACTGCTCTTGCAAGCCAATGCAACTGCTATGTTGCTCAACTAGGGTACCAGGTATTTCCCTAACCCTCTCACTCTCCTTCACAAAGAGGTGGCCAAGCGTCCAATCCAAATTCTAATCACAAACTCACTAAAACCCCCTTAACTCAACTGCCACACATACTAACCTATCACTCCTTGGCTAATGGCCAATTAGCCATGGCTAATCGAGCTTGGCCCAAGTGCCCTGCTATAGGTTAGGCTCAAGTGTAAGCCACAAGCTCAAGGCTGAAACCGAACTCCCATATATACACTAACACCCAATTTGAAAACATTTTCCCCTAGACAAAAACCCAACTCAGTATTTCCATCCCACGCTCATATGACAATTTCCTACTGCTACACCTATATGTATACATATATATAATACATCCTCACATACACGCATACATTCAAATTATATCACAGATACCTACTGACACGAATCGATACAACCATACTTCACTCATCCCTACACTAGTTAGGTACCTGCACACTCTCATGTCCAATTTCCCCCTTCCATTCACTAGCAACCAACAAACCCAAGCCTCTCCGGTTTACTAATACAACCCCAAGCCCAAGAACCAAATCCTGTTACTCCAATTTTTCTCACTCGACTGAACCCTTTTCCCAGTTGTGGCTTTTATATTTTCCCCTTACCCGAACTGGATTTCCCCTACCAACTTCAACTATTAAACATACACTACATCAAAGAGGGGCTGAACAAGTTGCTAAGGAAATTAATAGAATATGGCTAATAGCTAAGGTATGGGAAAACATCACAATGAAAGGCAGGCATCAATAGGAATACAGGGCAATTATCCATGTCTAAACAAATGGCATCGAACTGGCAGAACATTTTAAGGATACATCCAAATCCTGCCTCCCCATAACTCAATTTGATACATCAAGTATGGACCTGGAATGAACAATGCAATAATTAAGCACCAATGAATTTAGCTAAGGGGACACTTAACCTCATGTGGACTGCTCCCATGAGGGCAATGCAACAGAACACAAGGAGTGGACAGGTTGATGCTAAGGTATGACAGCAGGATGTGTGCACTGGAGCAAGGGAATGCAGGTCATGAATTGAGATATCACTCAAATCCAGTGTGTGAATCATGAAGAGTTAAGGTATCGGTTGATACGTCAACTGCAAGGTAGATAAACCCATAGGTGGCATGCACAGGCAATGGAGTTTAGAGCAGTGCAGAAGGTCTCTCGACTGCACAGGAGAAAGTAAAATCTGTGGGTCGTGCCATAGCTTGAAATAGCCATGGTTCAAAGCATGAACCTAGGAATCATGTGTCAGTCACTATAAGGATCTAAAATAGTTATTAGGTGGTGAATAACTCAAGTAGACATCAAAATATGGACCTTAGGTAGCAGAGGAAACATTCTGAACAGTGCACACTGTCCTTCGAGTGTCCCCGTGTCCAATTCACATATCAAATACCCACTACTCTTCACAAATATGTGGTACCATAGCTTATGTCAATGGTCTACACCCAACTGTACGACTGAAATAAAGGCTAAGCCAAACCACACTCTCTTTTCTTTCCTTCATAGCTGGATGTGTTCCCTTTTGAACACACTTTCGAATTACCTACTGGCTTCCTCTATTCCTACTATACTGCACCTCATATTACTCAAGCACAAGGGCCAATAGCCAATGCTCACTGCTCCTACCTGGACTTGGCATGCCACTTGCACTGCTCGACAGAGCAGGCAATGTCAAATGGCCTAAATATCACTGCAGTAGTCCATGGCACTGCCCAGGACCTGCAAACTGAACTCTAACCATCTGAACACTAACCCAGTTCTCCCATCATACCTTAGCCAACTGTGAACAGAGCATAGATTAAGGCAGGGTCTGCACCTACTTATCAAAGGCCTATACTAGCTGTGTAGTGAACTCATCACTAATCTTAAGGACTCTTGATCTCTCTCACACTCACTGCTATGCCTTTTCTACTGGTGCCCCCCTCTCATTCACTCAAAACACTAACCTAATGCACTGACTCATAGACACTCAAAATCGACTCAAACTCATGATGCTAACCCAACCAAGACCCTAACTCTAAGGATACATGAAGCATCCTAACTCGAATATCAGTTACAACCTCTGATACTCTCATCTATTCCCAGGTTCTGGATGCACAAGATACCCTCATATATCAACATATATATCACACAAACACACACACATACTTGCTGTCCAAGGCTCTTATCTACTGTCTACCACAATCCACTCTTACTGCTAACAAGTCCTTGTCACCCTTCCTCTTCCTGGAACTCAAATCAGAACTTCATAGACACACTCTAAAACTAAGACACTCACTATGCATTCTCCAAATAAGTCCCATAGGAACCAACACCCTCAACCCTGCCACTCTTGACAGTAACTCTCCAAATTACCAAGCACCACACTCACATAATCCCCATCTCATAAATATATGCATGTATTTATAGGTAAATATGGTTTGAAGTTATATATATATCATTCCTATGAACAAAACAAGCTATATATTGCCAAAACTGAAGAAAACAGAATCTATACAGCCCTAGAGACATTTCTACAAACACTTGGAGGGCAACACTTGTAGTCTCCTACAAATGGACACTAAACCCTAAGAAATCATCACAATAGGACTCATTGGGACCTCAATCTAGTTCCTATTGGTCATGGGGTGGGTCCCCTACATGAATGCATGAATTTGAACCATGAGAATGCAAGTTTAGAGGGTTATACCTATGTAGGAAGGAGCCTCTACCAAGTTGCACAAAAATAGAGAAAATGGATGGAGAGGGAGCCTTCAAATCCTTGCTAGAGCCTTCTCCTAGCCTCCTTGAGCTCTCCCAAGCTTTTGCGCAACCAATGGAAGAAGGAGGAAGAAATTTGGGGAAGTTTAGAATGGAGGAAAGGATGGAAACCCTAGTTTTATGGTGGCTACTATTTTAGGTAAAATGGGGGTTAAATAGGCTCTAGACTAGCCCTAATCCTCTCCTTACACTTAGTATTAAGTGGGTCCTTAAGTAGGCTAAGTGATTTGGCTCTAATTAAGGCATGTGTTCAACCTAACCATGAATAGAGTCTAATTTATCAACTAGTTGATCAAGTCAAAATAAATAAGGTCTACTATGACTAATGATAAATTAGACTACTTGTAATTACAACCAACATATTAAAAGAAAAAAAAATAGACTCAATTTGTGAAATGACAGAAATACCCTTGTCCTAGAAAAGTGGTAGTGACATGCTATGATCTGTTGGTTGCAATAAATCTGAGTTGTTAAGACTTAGTCAACTTCTGCCACGTGTCCCAAGTGCCACTAGGTTACGAGTCGCATGAAGGACCGTTCCCCTGTCTGAGCCGTATGAGGGTGGTCTCACATCCGAGCCGCATGAGGGTAGCCTCACGACCGAGCCGCATGAGGGTGGCCTCACATCCGAGCCGCATGAGGGTGGCCTCACAATCGAGACGTATGAGGGTGGCCTCACAACCGAGTCGCATGAGAGTCACTCAGGCGATCCGCATATAGAACTCTCTTGGGAACTGTGCCAGCTGTCACAAAGATTTTTTTGTCTTTTTATGAGCATATCGTGTCTCTTCTTTATGTCAGAGCCATGTCAGAGCTGTCACTTTGTGTCAGAGCATTAATGGAAAGCTTCACGGAGTAATTATGGCCAGCTGTGTGGGCCTCTTTCGAACCGTATAAGGCCACGTGGCTTTTTCTGAGCCACATAAAAACTATCTGAGCCACATGAAGCTCTTTGAGCCGCATAAAGCTCTCAGGGATTTTTGAGCCGCATAAAAACCCCCAAGTTCTGAGCCGCATGGAGTTTCTGGGTCGCATAAGAATTACTATATTTTTTTTATGCTTCTATAAGACCCCCTTCATAGTTTTCAATTTGTAAAATTGAAATACTTTGAATAAGAAGCATGGGTATGTCCACATAAGCTCTTCATGCCGCATAGACTTCTCTAGCCGCATGGGATCCTCTGGCCGCATATACTTTTCTGGCTGTATATACTTTTCTGGCCGCATAATCTTCTATGGCTGCATAGGCTGGTCTTTGTGCCACGTAGACGTCTCATTAATTGCTCGTGATTTGTTTTTGATTTAAAGCCGTCTTTTGGATAGGATCCCAAGAGTCGGCATTTAAATGTTTAGATTTGCCTTGATGATTCTGAGCATTCTTTTTTGCATGAAAGGGGATAGAATCCCAAGGGTCGGCTTTATCTTCTAGGAAACACGAAACCCAAAGCGTCTATCGGTTCACACGCCCTTGCTAGCATATAAATATGAGTAGTTTTTGAAGAGAGAAGTTCTTTACTCTCTTTATTTTCTTCCTTCTTCAAACTTTCGTGCCCTAGTCGCCGTCTCTTCTTCTCTTTCCATCATCAATGGCTCCCAAGACATCCTCTAGTGCGGCGGCGAAGGGCAAGGGAGTTTATTCCTCGTCAGCGATCCCAGTTTACCCCGACGTTCATGTTTGCCATTAAATTGTTTGATTGAAAACTTTAATACAAACAGAACAGTATTACAATGTAGGACTTAGATGTAGTCCTAGGAGTACACTTTTGTTTAAGCTGGGTCCTTAGTGCCAATGGAGCGAGTGGTAATGCGTTGACTCCGTTGACCGGCTGATGACGGTTATCGGTTCTCTGAAGGTGTGGATTGCTCTGGGTGCTGGAGCTTGCTGAGAGGAGGAAGACGTTGAATGTCTGTATCTGCCTCTCTGATGATTCTTTGTATGTTCGTTGTGGATTCTGTCTGTGTGTGAAGGAGAAGATCCCTCTATTTATAGTTTTACAGGCTGGCTGCTCATGTGCGCATGTAGGATGCGCCGGTGTGTGAGGACGCCACGTGGAGCTTGCTGATGGAGGCGCGTAGATGATGCGCCCTGATTGAGGGGGAGAACTCTTCATACTGCTGTTGTGAGCCGGCACGTAGCAGAGGAGAAGATCTTTCTGTTGCTGAAATCTTGGACGAGTTGAGTCAAAGGACACGTGTCATCGACCCATGGCTTGAAGATCTCAGATTTGGGGGGGTAGTGATCTGGTGAGCTGCGCCTTGGATCTGGACGCAGGAGGAGGCTGTGGCTCATAACCTTTAGGAGTTACAAACCATTTAGGGCGCATGGCTTTTAAGACGCATGCAGGTGACCTTCCTTCTGTCTTTCGGGATCAGAGATCAGTCTGGGGCGCATGGCTTTTGAGGCGCATGCAAAGCTTCAACTGGAGACTCTTCTTCTGTCTTTAGGGATCAGTGAAGGGTCTGAGGCGTACGAATTTTGAGGCACATGCTGGTTTGGACGTATGGCCGTAGAGGCGCATGCGGATGGCCACGTGGCAGTAGCCGTCGGAATAGAGTCATGATGATGCTGACGTTGCCGACGCTTCGTTCTCTGAAAAAGCTGTCAACTATTTAGACTTTGGGAAGCGTGCTGCCAACTCTGGTGTCAGTTCAGCATTTAATGTTTGTGACGTTCGATAGACAGCTGAGTGGGCACATTGGTTGGTGTTCCACTCGGCATGGAGATGTGAGGGAGGGCGCATCCTCTGTGATGCGCCGGGTACTGTAGGGTGCGTCTGTGTGATGCGCCTGATGCTGGAGGGCGCATCCATGTGATGTGCTGTTTGGCTGGCGCATCCGACATGTCCTTTAATGACGCGGCTGTCTCACTCCTCGAGTGCTATAAATAGCCGTTTGGCTGAATTCGAGGCATCCGGTTCATCCATTTAATGCAAATTCATTGCACAGAATTCGGAGAGTCATCCACTTGGCGTATGGGTTTGATTTTCCCGGCCTATAAATAGTGGCATGGAGAGAAGGTTTGCTCCTCGTTCCCTCACGTACTTCCAACATGAACTTGGATATGCGGGTGCATTCTGTTGACGAAGTGCTCCCGAGGGTGAAGATGAGACGTCGTGTTATCTTCGATGCACTTGAAGGTGACTGTTACATCCAAAAGACGGAGTGGAGGGCTTCTGAGGCAGGCGGAAGGTGCCTGTTGCATCCAAAGATAGGGATGTTCGGGCCTCGTCTCCGTTGTTCCGGAAGAGCCGTAGATCGGAATGGTGGTGCTAGGCTCTCTCTCCCTTCAAAGTGGGTGCCGCTCACTTTGATTGTGTTGAAAGCTCCTTGTGCCATGATTTCGATCACGGTCTTCCTTGGTCTTTGGAGGCTCTTTTGAAGCCTCTCCTGGCCACAGCATTTGTGGTGCTCTTCTCTTCCTTGGTTCCAGCCAGAGGGTTAAATGTTTTGCTTGGCAAAGCACTTATCAGGTGAGCCTGGCTGGAAGAGCGGTACATAACTGGGCTCTGCTCGGCCAGGTGAGCCTGGTTGGAAGAGTTGCTCATAACTGAGCTGCTGAAGGGATGCACATAACTGAGCTGGATGTACATAACTGAGCTGCTGAAGAGATGGTAGGATACGCTTGGCTGGAGGCGTATGACATCTGTTGTGCCTGGCTGACAGCGCATGGTGACTGATGCGCCTATCGGAAGGCGCATGGAGGTTGCTGCGCCTATCTGGGAGGCGCATGGTGGCTGTTGGCTGTAGATCTAGGATCCTTCCTTTGTAGAAATTCTCCTTTGTACAACCTTTTCTAGACATATAATAGACTTTTATATATATAAATAAAAAGTCCTTCTTCGAATGTCTATGGCTTATTTGATTAGCTGTCTGAGTTCTGGCGCATATAATGTCTGGCGTACGAGCTTTCTGGTTGTGAAATTCCATGCTTCTACAAGACCCCTTCAAAGTTTTCAAAAACTTTTGAATAAGTTTTGGAATACTTTGAATAAGAAGCATGGAGGTCAGGGCGCATGATTTTTGGGCGCATGCTTGTTCGGACGTATGCTCCTTTCAGTTGATGATGATGACGCCTTGGTAACCCAAAAGATTAATGATGATCTTTTGGTTGTATTTGTTGTTATCTCCTCACGGAATCCGAAGCGACGGCTGAGATTACACGTCATCGGTTCACGCGTGCGACCAAGCCCTATAAATAGGTAAGGGTTGGAGAGAGAGAGAGAGAGAGAGTTCATCTGCTCTGTGCCTTTGCTTTCTTTAGAGTTTTTTCTTCAAAACCCTAACTTTTTCTTCTCTGAGAGAATGGCTCCCAAGACTCCTCACGGTGGTGCCGGCAAGGGGAAGGAGAAAGCAAAGGAGTTCGTTGATGAGGATGCACCTATCACCCATGCAACTCCGGCCGACGTTCGTCCTGAGGTGACGGGTGGGTTTCATCTCCTTCACATAAGCTTTTGGGCCAGACTGTGCCCTAACTCAGATTTGCTGACGCGTATGGACTTTTGTCCTGATGATACGCCAAGGTTCTACCCCGCCGACGTGCATAGGTTTACACCTTTATCATGCACCGAGGTTTAATGGCTGACGCACATGGGTTTCGTACCCTGATGATGCGCCGAAGCCTTCGCTGACGCGCATGAGCTCACGCTCTGATGATGCGCCGAAGCTCCAATGCTGACGCGCATGGGCTTACGCCCTGATGATGCGTCGAAGCAAGTTGACGCGCATGGGCTTACGCCCTGATGATGCGCCGAAGCTCTGATGCTGGCGCGCATGGGCTTACGCCCTGATGATGCGCCAAAGCTATTTGACATTTTTTTCTGACTTCTACCTTTGTTGTATCAGTGTCGATGACGATCCCTTTGTTGAATGAGGTCCTTCTGGACGCTTCTCTTTGTCAGATGGGAGTTGATTTTGACGAGGCGGTGATCAATCCTGCGAAGGATGCTATCTTACAGGACCAACCTCGTGAGAGAATGCTACAAATCCAGACCCAGTTGCCTCTTTTCCTCCAGAGTATGATGGAGAGTGGTAAACTGAAGTCTGCTGAATCCGAAAGTGTAACTTTCTTAAAACTTGCCTTTCTGTTTGGCGATCGACTAGTCTCTTCCGAAGCGAAGATACTGAGGATTAGAGAAGACTGGTTCTTTTCTGCCAAAGGCATGGTTTTGTACATGCGGCAGGTTGACCGCCAGTTGCCGCTGACGGCTTTTTATCGTCTAGCTTCGAAGCGAATGATGGGTTGGGAACTTACTCCCTCTCAAGGAGGGGCCTTGGGAGGTACCCTCTCAATTGACGCCTCCTCGAACCAGCGAGATACGAGCCGGTTCTTCTTTCAGTTACCGAGCCTTGCATCCTGGGAGCATCTACAGTGAGGTCCCAAACGACACGTTTCCCTTCAGTGCCCCGATCTTTGCAAATCGGATGCTGACATCAAAGGTGATGTATCCGACAGGTAGCTTCAGAGTCGAAGGCTGGTGTCACTATATCCCGAAGTGGGACGAGTTGACCACTTGGGTGCTTTCAAGGTTCGAGGTTGAGCTTAAAGAGATCGGGGTGACAGCCGCCATTCGGGCCACGCAGGCAGGCGTGGACCTTAATAAGCCTATGTTCCTTGCGCTCTTGGAGCTTTTCAATGCCCAGACTGGTAGCTTCTTTACTCCGGTAGGGGAGTTGGGATTGGCCCTTCATGAGATGTACGAAGTGTCCAAGCTTCCTTGGGGCTCGGAACCATACGAGGAATATTTTCCATCAAATGAAGAGATCCAAGTTCTGGAGGATAAGGATCCGGAGATGATGGCTGTTTTCAAAGAGGTGACAAGCCATCATTATCTGATGCACCGGAGGGACAAGGGCAAGACCCAGCCTCATGTGACTGCTTGGAGGGACTACGTCTTCAGGCAGGATTTGACGGATCCTTCGAGGATTCGGTTTGCGACTCCGCAGGGATTGAAGCCCGCAGAAGTGAGTTCTGAAATAAGCCGGCTGGACGAAAGGACCCCATACTCTAATGAGGGCGGCAAGGCTACGTACAGCTGTTTCTGGTACTGCGGGCACCGGATGTCATCCAAGGCAGTGTTGACGTCCTACTTGATGATATGGCTCCGGGATTGCGTATTTGCAGGTGGATCCGGTGCCGTTGAGAGGGTACATCGAAATCTCATTTTACCTGCGGTGAAGTTGGCCTGTGGACGACCTTTGGCTCTCCTCCCCGCGATGGTGTGCAACCTGTTGTGCGGTTTGAGGTCCTTTGCCGATGATGTGATCCACGAGAGAGGTAGTAATGATAACTTTTCTCGGGCCGAGCTGTCTTTCCATTATCTTATGGGGTGGCTGATCTTGCATCATCCGAACGTGATGAGTCCCGGTCCGGAGGAGGACCATGTCGAAGGAGATGCCTTTATTCGCCGCTTCTATAAGAGGAAGTGGTCTTACACTGGCGTCCCCGTTTGCAGGAGAGTCTTGTCCTACCTTCAGGGGTGGGAGATTGTCAAGGTTGGCCCGATCTTCAAAGATTTCGAGGCCGACCAAGATTTAGTTGACTCTGGCGAAGATGCGGTCACTCTGCCGAAATAGAGTTTTCGTTGGTTGCAGAGTATCCGGCCTTCTCACCTGGTCTACCGCAACCAGAATAGGTGTTATCTGGAGCCTTATCTGCCAAGCCGATTTGCTCGTCAGTTTGGCTATACCCAGTTAATGTTGCGGAATCCCAGTAGTAGTTTAGGCTTCATCGGGAGTTTGCTGGATGGAGCCCGGGGCTGGCAATATTATAACGCTGGATGCACTAGCGTTAAGTTCACCACGCCAGTTCACAATCCTTGGCCGTCGATCCTATATCCGGCCGCCAAGCTGTATTGCACTATGACTGCTATGTCTCCTGGTTATGACAGGGAGACTAGTTTTATTATTGGAACCCAGCTGGAGGCGACAGCGAATATGTTGATGGCAGCCCGATCATATCGTCCACCAGAGTTGGTGGGGTATCGGGCTACTGCTGCAGTACCAGTGGGAGACCCGTCTGTCGGGAAAAGGCGTGCTGACACAGAAGCTGGTTCTTCTGTACCGAAAAGGTCGAGAAAGGCGCCGACCCCGAAGGTTACGGAAGTGCCACTTATAATGCCAGCAGGATCAATCCTTGCTGAGGTAAGGAATATTTCTAATTCTAATTCTTTTCGTCATTGTGGCGACTTATGCTCTTCTTCTTGTAGGGATTGAAGAAGAAGTCCCGTGTTTCAAAATCGGGCGCTAGTAAACCGAAGGAGGTGGCAGGCTCTTCTGATGAGCGCATTCCACCGATGCTAATGTCTCCCGTGGAGGAAGGTCCCGAAGATGTTCCTGCGGAGGTTTTAATATCTCCTGACTTCGAGGTCGCAATAACTTCTGGGAGAGCACCATCTGCCGTGGAGGCCTTGGATGCTGAGGGTCCTGCGGACTCGAGGCATCCTGATGATGAAGTGGACTGGAGTTCGTCGCCTTTCGATGACTTTCCTCCGGTCTTGCAAGAATCTGCTACGGGGACAGCAGATATGGTTGAGACAGAGGAGAGGGTTGAATCCCCTCTTTATCATGATGAGGGGAGGTTGGCTGCATCATCGCCGAGTCCTACCCCGGCTTCAACCGTGGAAGTTGAGGCGGCTACCACTCAGGAGGTAGCGACAGATTCTGTCCCTGTTGAGGGACTCGATGATGAGACCCGTCTGCCAGTCAAGACCGCTGCGACGGGTCAAGAGACAAGTGATAATCTCCCTATTCTGCCAAAGGAGGTACCAACTGTTGATAGGACGTTGGGGGTAGAAGAGGTGGCCGTTGACATCGGTGGTTCCTCCGGGCTTGAGAAGGGTAAGGGTGTAGAACCCTGTGTCGCTCCTTCTACTTGGGGGACCATCTCGACGCCTGTGCCGGCCCCTTCTGTTGCTTCGGCTCCTCGGGCTAGCAGTCCAGCCCCTGTTGATGAAGAGCCCATTGATGCCGAGGTTCAAGCCTCGCTGATTGAGGTTAGCGAATCTTCTTCCGGTCCGCAAACTGTAGTAGCTCTTCCAACTCCCGCAATGACGCCGCAGGTCCTGGCGGATGCAGACGAGTATGTGAAATTCTTCGTCGAGGGGGTGTACAAAATATTGCAGAAGGGTGTATCTGCTGTGATGGATGCCAATGGGAGTTTTGCGATGGCAAAAGCTCTGGCAATGCCCTGCATCGAGCTGATTCGTATTCACCAAGGCCACGACCATATGGCCGAAATTCTGGAGGCTTCGGTGATTGAGCTGGATGAGCGGCTCGCGGAACTTCAACGCATCCGGCAAAACGACCTCTCTGTCCTGATAGATACGGAGAAGGGGAAGCTGATCGCCGAGATCGAGTCTTCATACCAGGCCACCGTGGGCGTTTGGGAGTGCGAGGTGGCTGAGACTGAGGCTGCAGTAGAGCAGTTGTCTCAGTCCATGAAGACGATGGTGGAAACTCGAGCTGCATTGGAAGCTAATATTGCGGATATCGACACCCAGATGCGCCGCCTTGAAGACCAACGGGCCCGACTCCAGTTAGAGGTCGAGCGTGTCGGGGCTGAACATGCAGCATTTAAGAAGGATGAAGCGACTTTTACTCAGCGGACTCTTGCCTTGGCGCAGCAACGACAACAGCTTGATGAGAAGCATGCAAGTGATACTTCCGCTGGGGCCGTTGAATTGATGCACCAAGAAGCAGAGCGACGAGTCCTGGCGACGGTGGAGGCCCGCGCAGTCGACTTAAAGCTTCGAGTCAGGGAGCTCTCAGCCCATCCTGGGGAGATTCAAGGACCATAGCTTTTTCCCTTTTTCTTTTGTGTTCTTTTACAACCCTTACTGGAGGATGATGTAGTTTCTTATACTCCTTTTTCAGAAGAATAAAGAAGTCTACAACCTTTTTTGTGATGTGTTCATCTTTTGTTGTCATGAACTTGATGATTTGTGTGGACCTATTATCTTTTGCGCACCTTGGTTTTCAGGTACAGATAATAAGTTTGAAGGAACCATTATGTTTGCTCAGAGGTAATGTGGACATGGCAATCATTGGGTTCGAAATGATAGAATCTCCCTACTCAGAGGTATTATGGACGTGGTAGGAATGATCTTGGGGGATACGCTGAACAACTCAGAGGTTATATGGACGTGGAAGTTCTACGATAAATATACAATAATGCAGGGGTTGTTTGTACAAGATGTTTACTCAGAGGTAATGTGGACGTGGTAAACATGAAGGGTAGCGTAGGCTTACGAAGTGTAAGATTCTGCTTTGTAGGGTGTAGAGAGACAACTCAGAGGTAATATGGACGTTGTTATCTTTCTACTGGAAGATGCCACGGAACAGCTGGGTTCCGGAGGCGTATGAGTTTGTGGAAAGAGGTTGTTTGAGGAAGTACATGTCTGGAGGATGTCAAGAATAGTACTTCTTTAGGAACTTGCCGTTGATGGGCATCATGAACAAGTCCCCATTGGGTTTGGCGAGGCGGTAAGCACCGTTTGAGTATACCGTCTCTATGATGAAAGGTCCTTTCCACTTGGGCTCGAATTTTCCTGGTGTCTTGTGGGTCAACACCATTGGTCTTCTGACTGCTAAAACCAGGTCGCCAACTTGGAAAGTCCTCTGTTTGACCTTCTTGTTGAAAGCCTGTGATATACGGGCTTGGTAGAGCTCGATGCGTTGTTGAGCTAGGCGACGCTTTTCGTCAAGTGCCTCCAGTTCTCGCAGATGACGACGTTGATTGTCCTCTTCTGTGAGTTTGTTTGTGATTGCTACACGGAGCGAAGGTATCTGTATCTCGAGAGGCAGTACTGTTTCGCTCCCGTAGACCAGGGAGAATGGAGTGTTGCCTGTTGGGGTCCGTACCGTTGTGCGGTAGGCCCAAAGGCATTCGCCAAGCTTTTCGTCCCAGTCGCGTTTATTGGATGACACGACCTTTTTGAGCAGCCTAACGATAGTTTTGTTGAATGCCTCAGCCAATCCGTTTGCTGCCGGATTGTAGGCGGTTGAGGCCACGTTCTGAATGTGATTCTTGTCACAGAACCTCCTGAAAATGTGGCTGATAAACTGAGGACCATTGTCATGGATGATCCGCCGGGGTACTCCGAAACGGTAAATGACATGGTGCTTGATAAAGCTGACCACCCTGGAGCTTTTTACTCTGCTAGTGGAACTGCTTCCGCCCATTTGGAGAAGTAGTCGGTGATGGCCAGGATGAAACGGTGTCCTCTCGATGAAGGAGGGGTGATTGGCCCTACAATGTCCATGCCCCAGGTTTCGAAGGGCCAGGAGGCGACTGTAGGATGTAGCGGCTCCGATGGTGTATGTATAAAGTCTGCATGAAGTTGGCATGCATGGCATTTCTTAGCATATTCGACAGCGTCGACAGCCATGGTTGGCCAGTAGTAGCCCATACGTCGCAGTCGATCTTGCAACTTAGGACCGGGTTGATGGGCTCCACAAGTTCCGTCATGAGCTTCTTGAAGAGCTTCGGCTGCTTCTTCGTTGGACAGACATCGAAGGAGGAGTCCATCGAAGGAGCGTCGGTACAGCATTTTGGTAGCTGTATCGTAGTAGAATCGAAGAGAGCGTCTCCTGACTGAGACGGCTTCTTTCGGGTCCTCTGGAAGGATTCCGTAGACAGCGAAGTCGATGAACGGGAACCTCCAGTCTCGGACATTAACACCAGTGTTTGTCGGCATGGCGTGAGCCACCCGCAAGCATAGGTTGTTTCTGGGACAAATCAGATCTCGTCCTGTTACCTTGATATAGTGTTGAGTCCCAAAGGGCGCTGCTAATGAGGCTGCGAGGCCGGCCAGAGCATCGGCCTCCAAGTTTTGTAAACGGGGGACATGTTTAATGAAGAACCCGATGAAGGTTGAAATGATGTTCAACGCGACTTCATGATAAGGGATTAAATCTTTATGGCGAACTTCGTATTGTCCCCGAACCTGGTTTACGACGAGTTTTGAGTCGCCGTAAGCTTCCAGATGGTCGACCTCCAGCTGTTGTGCGAGCTGGAGTCCCATGACGAGTGCGTTGTACTCGGCAACGTTGTTGGAGCACGGCTTCGAAAGAGAGTACGCACGCTGGATGACCAGCTGATCGGGGGAGACTAAGACTACCCCCACTCCTGCGATGATTTGGCCTTTGGGGCCTGTTCTCGAAGCGCCGTCGAAGAACATCCGCCAAACGGAGCTTCCTTCGGTGACGTTGGATTCTTGGACCTCATCCGGGATATCATCATAGAGTTTTGAGGATTCTGGGATGGGGTATGCAGCTAAAAAGTCAGCCAGAGCTTGACCCTTAACAGCTTTTTGTGGCACAAATACCATGTTGTACGGTGTTAGCAAGATCGCCGATGTAGCCAGCCGGGAGTTCAATGATCCTGGCTTCGTCATGAGGACTCTGAGCGGATTGACTCGGGAAATGACATGAATTGTCTGACCCGAGACATAATGACGAGTCTTCTGGATGGCAAACACCAAAGCCAAGCACTCCTTTTCGACGGGGTTGTACCGGTGTTCGGCCCCGATGAGTGTTCGACTGAGGTAGTAGATTGCTTGCTCGAAGCCTGTATCGCTATTTTGAGCCAACAGAGCGCCAAGAGAATGATCCATGGCACGGACGTAGAGGAGAAATGGTTTGCCGGCGACTGGCGCTACCAGGACTGGTGGGCTTGTTAAGTAAGCCTTGATGTCGTCGAAAGCCTTTTGGCACTCCTCTGTCTAGACGTAAGAGACTCCCTTCTTCATGAGCTGAGTAAAGGGTTGACATCTACCGGAGAGGTTTGCTATGAACCTCCGGATATATGCCAGACGTCCCTGTAGGCCCCGAAGTTCTCGAAGGTTCTTCGGAGGGTCCATGTTGAGGATGGCTTTGGTCTTCTCAGGATCAACATGAATGCCTTTCGCTGTGTTGACAAAGCCCAAGAATTTGCCGCTAGAAACCCCCAGAAAGGATTTAGCGGGGTTCATTTTGAGTTGATGTGCCCGCATGAGATCGAAGACCGTCTTCAGGTCCTGTAGGTGATCTCCTTTGAGGCGGCTCTTGACTGCGATGTCGTCAACATAGCATTCGACCGTCTTACGAAGATGTTGATGGAAGATGGTGCTCATAGCTCGCTGGTATATCGCACCGGCATTCTTCAAGCCGAAGGGCATTACTGTGTAGCAGAAAACACCCTTTGGAGTCCTGAATGACGTGTGTTTTGCGTCATCGGGGAACATCTTGATTTGATTATAGCCTGAATACCCGTCCATGAAGGACATGCACTCAAAGCCACATGTGTTGTCGATCATCACATCAGTAATTGGAAGCGGGAATTCGTCCTTCGGGCAAGCAGAGTTCAGATCCCTGAAGTCGATACAGACTCGTATCTTCCCGTTCTTCTTGGTGACAGGAACGACGTTAGCTACCCAATCCGGGTGTTGTTCCTCACGGATGAAGCCGCTGGTCAAGAGTTTGTCTACCTCCTGATCGATGGTATTCATGATGTCCAGACGGAAGCGTCGCTGCTGTTGTTTGATAGGTTTGGCATCAGGTAAGATGTTCAACCTATGCATTGCGATCTGTGGATCGAGTCCCGACATGTCTTCATAGCTCCAGGCGAAGACGTCGATATACTCTTTAGCCAGTTGGATTAAAGATTCTTGATCTTCTCCTTCCAGGCTTTTACTGATGAAGATGGGTTTGGAAGAAGACCCCTCCCCGAGGTCGATCTGCTCGACTTCGTCTTCGGTGGGAGGTTCACGAAGCTCAAAATGAGATTCCCATTGTTCTCCTAGGCGTTGGGCCCAGGGTTCTTCTTCGAAGGGTTCTGGCGCTTGGTCTTTGCCTTCACCTTTTTGAGGTTGTGCTGACGTCATGTTAGCTGACAGCACTTTCCTGAAGACTGATCCGATACTGGTATCGGAATCCCAAGTCGATGCTTCGGACGAGTGGGAATGTTCTATGTCTTCTGCATCTGAACTCTCTGGGGTTGATGGCGGCGTGACATAGCCTAACCCTCGTCCAGTCCGATTATAATAGTCCTGTGGCTTTCCATTGGGCATCGAAAGCCGGACAGGGAGATGCCGACCCTTGCCGTAGTTTAAGCCTTTGTTGCTTTTCAGGTCATAGCCCATCTTTTGGATGATGTGCTTTGCCACATCCGTGTACCGATAGACTTGTACTCTGCCGGTATCAGGTTCGGGCTCGATTGACGGGAGGTCCCGATGACGCTCGACTTTGCCCGAGATGATGGTGCCTTGGTCTCGGCTCCGTGGAGGGACTATGAAGACTCCTTGAGACTGGACTATTCGATTATGGTAGACGGTCGTTATTTGTGTTTACAACGACCGTAGAGCGTTGTCTAATGTATACATGGCATTCCAGTGTGGAAGACAAGAATAATTAAAAGACACTCTATTATTGATAAAATACGAGATCTTATCCCGTGGGATTACATTGTCAAAGGAGGGTGCCTCTACGTCAGCCGAGATATAATCACCAAGCTCCTCGTCTGTAAGAACTGGGGGCAGACTAGGAGAGTCCACCACAGCTTTGGGGTCTGAGAGGGTTATATGAGCCTTCTCTGACACCTTGGATGACTGCGGCGGCTTGCCCTTGAGACGCACCTTGAGAGGCGCCTGGGCTGCGCCTCCGGTGAGTGGTGCCTTCCCTTGTAATTTTGCCACTATGGGAGCCGATGTTTGAGGTGGCTTTCCCTTGAGGCGTATCTTCAGGGGAGCTTCGCGAGCCGGCGCTTTCTCTGATAGCTTGATGCTCATTGGAGGCGCCTTCTGGGGTGGTTTCCCCTTCAGTCGGATTTTCAAGGGGGCGTCGGGAGTCGTCTCAGGCTCCATGTCCGGTTCTGTTGCCGTCTCTGCCTTATCATCAGCGTCGTTGGCTTCCTCCTCGTCAATGGGCTTGTACAAGTCGGAATCGGTGAAGTAGGCTTCAATCCCTTTGAAAGGATCGATGTCTGCAAACTCCGTCCGGATGACGCCATTGGTGGATACATACTTCATGCACTGGTGGAGCGTGGAGGGCACCACCATGTACTCATGCAGCCATGGTCGATCGAGCAGGATGTTGTAGTTGACCTCGGCATCTACCACATAACAAGTCACCTCAATTTTGAGGCTGCCAATGTGACACTTCAGTCGGATCTTGCCCAATGGCTCGCTCTTGCTAGCATTGAAGCCACTGATGGTTGTATTGGAGGGCGCCAGCCGGTACATCGGGATCCCCAGCTTAGATAGCAGCACCTTCGGGATGATGCTTAGGGAAGACCCAGGATCGATCTGAATCCGGCTCACATTGACCGAGCCAATGTACCCTGTATAATACAGCGGTCGGTTATGTCGGTGATGCTTGAGCAGCATGTCTTGTTGGGTGAAAGTTATGTTTGGGATAACTTCATCCGCACAATGACAGTGCGTACAAGTAGTTGGGAGGTCTTCAGGCTGCTTGACCTGACTGAGAAAGGATTCAGCGTCCTTCAGAGCTTCGCAGAGAGCTTCTCGGAAATCTTTAGAAAGACGCAGGAGCTCAAACAAAGACAGGCGCACAGGTGTACTGGCTAACTGTGCCAGAATGTCGAAGTTGTGAGGCTTGGACAGCCCCGAAGCATTTTCCTTCCGTAGAGGTCTGTCAAAACGGGCCTCCACCTGCTTTTGCTTGTTGGCTGCTGAGGGCTTAGATGGACCCTCCTCAGGGATGGTGCTAGGAGGCACCACCTCGGCGACAGCTTTGCCGGATTGGGAGCTCTGTTGTGCACGTATTTGCACTGGAAGTGCCTCTTCTGTTGAAGAAGAGACTGTACGGCAAGACTTGATCTTTCTGCCTTTTGATTTGGAGGTAGAGCGTACCTCCGATTGAGTCACCTCGGAGACGAGGTCGGGGTGAACCCAGAGGACCTCTCCTCGAGATGTGGTGAACGGGGTGAGTCCACTCACATTATCACGAGTAGGTGGTAAGTTTACCACCTCCATTGTCGCCTTAGGGATGGGGACGATGCCATCTTGTGTGGTAGTTGGCGGCAAGGTGCCGAACTGAAGCGAAACCACATTGGCCGATACCGTTTTCTCTTCATAGTCGACGGAGATTACATCCGCATTGATCATGTGCTGGATATAATTCTTGAGGACGTAGCAGTCCTTGGTCGGGTGTCCGATAAACCGATGGTAATGACAGTACCTCGGGTTGTCCACTTTCCCAACTTTATCGGGCCGCTTTGGGTTCGGTAGCTTGATCTTGTCACCCTGCTTCAGTATCTCGAAAAGTTGCAGGGTGTCGTCATCATTGAATGAAAACCTCCTTGGGTATCGGTGCCAGTGGAGGCTTCTGAGTAGGCGCAGATGCGCCTTTTGAGGCATTAACAGTCAATGCCTGTTTCCCTTTTGCTTCTCGTTCGAAGCTGTTAGCTGCAGACTTTTTCCCCTTATCGTCAAAGGCGGGGAAGCTGACACCCAGAAGACGTGCATTGGCCGCCTTCTTTTCTGCAGCTTCAGCTTCGATGATCAGGGAGCTCCAGTCAGGAGGGAGAGTAGAGTTGAGCCAGAGCTTTACTGCAGGCAACATGTTCATGCTGTAAGCGAAGAGGAGCGCATGTTCTGGCATGCCTGGAGGTACCCTGAAGCAAGACTGTCGGAAGCGTTCGATGAACGCCCGAACCATTTCCTTCTCCTTCTGACGTATCTCTATGAGAGACGCCATCGTCATGTCCTTCCCGCCGTCGTAGAAGCGGTCGAGGAAGAGGCGCGTCAGGTCGTCGAAGGACGATATAGAATTGTCGGGGAGGCTGCAGTACCAGTCATACGCCACTCCTTTCAGGGCCCCGACAAAGATACTGGTGAGGAGCGCATCCTCCTTCGGAAGATGCCCTGTCTGTGACTGGAAGTACGTCAGGTACCGTCGCGGAGAGTCCTTCCCGTCGTATGGGGTGAGTGTTTGTGGTTTATACTTTGGAGGATAAACCACCTTGTTCCACTCGAGGGGATAAGGCTGGGGAATGCCCATCTTCTGGCATTCCTCTTGCCTGTTCTTGGACTCGAAGCACTCCCGCAGGTCTTTGATCATTTCGACCACATCCTCCGTAGAGCTAGGAGTCGGGGAAGGAGGTACCATCTGGATTGGAGCGTTCGAGGGCTCCGAGGTCCGAGGTGCTTCAGTATCCGAGGGCGCCCGTTGGAGGGGCACACTCGACTCCCCATTAGCTCCTGGGTCAGGACCAGTTGAAGGTGTCCTGATCAAGGCCGACCGCATCTCAAACACCGCTTGAGTCAGTGCTTGCATAGAGGCAGAGAGGGTTTTGAGACCTCCCTCTAATGAGTCTATGCGCTGGACTATGTCCTGTGACGGTGCATCAGACTCGACATCATCCCCAGCCATGTATACTGTCCTGACACGGCCAGGAGTGGATGGATTGGTTGAGGCTTCGCTTTCGGCCTCACTCTCATGCGGGGGGGTTACTTCTCCTGGTGTTTGGCCACCCCCAGCCACATTCTGGAGTTCATCTTCAATAGGCGCATCTACAAGGGTCTGATTGCCCTCAGCTCCATCTTGAAGGACCTCTTCGTTTCCAGAACTACCCCCGGCGGTGTCCTGGAGGACATCCTCATTTTGAGGGGCTTCAGGGAGAGTAATCTCACCTTGATGATGAAGATCCGCCGCAGCTGTGCTTTGGACATCTTCGTCTTCGGAAGGAGGCTCAACAAGGGTCTGGCTACCCCCAGCTTCCTCCAAGGACTTCTTCCTCGACCGAGTGCCTTCAAACACTCCAGAGGTCGAGACAGCTGCCTTAGTTTTCCTCGGCTGGCTTTTGGATGAAGACGAGGAATTGGCAGTCGTCTTTCGGATTGATGAGGAGTTGGAGACCACGTTGCATGAAGCAACCTTTGGCTCCTCTTCAGCTGACACCTTTGTCCCAAGGCGACGTCGGAGAGGTGTCGATGATTGCAGTCGTTGGAAGACCGACTGTCTTGGTGGAGCTGCCGCCTTGCAACAGCAGTTGATGGTGACCACCGCACAAGTATGCCCCGTGAGAGACGCATCGTGCTTGTTGGTAGACTCTCCTGACCGGCGCTTGTGAGTGATCACGTTGTGCAGGTCATTGGAGGAGAGTGGTGCCTTCACACCCCCTTCAGACGTATGGTAAGGCCAAACGTCAGGGTGGTCAGGTGAGTGCTGCGCCCCCTGATCTAATACCAAGCAGGCATCACGATCAGTAGTGGGGGAACCACAATATTTGAAGTAACTTGAACGGACCTCAAACGCACAACCAGAGGAGGCGCGGGAGTTCAAGACCACTGAGTTTGCCTCTCTCGACTTGGTTGTGCACGCAGTAGATGCGCCCAAGCGAGATGAGGACTTTGAAGATCGACTCGTTGCTGGTGTAGAAGCACTTGAGTCAACCTTGTACAGCTTGCCATCGGCAGCGCACGTGATGACGAGCGCGTGCCTCTGGCCGGCTGCTGGCATAGCACGTTTGTGGCGCATAGCCCGTGCCGCCTTGGATTTCTTCGTACCAGCCCGCTGGGGCACATACTACTCAGCATCCAAATTCTTCTCGCCATTACAGCGAGTGAGTCTGTCAAAGACAGAGGCTTTTTGTGACGCATCAGAGGTGATGCGCGGGGCATTGGCTGCGCCCCTGCTCCGTCGACGTATCTTCTTCGCCTGAGAGGGAGATAGCTGGGAAACGTGGTCAGCCGCACGTTTCCCCAAGAGATGCGCTGCATCGGCAGGCGCACCTTGGTTGCTGAGAACGTCAGCAGGAAGGGGAGGCTGGATTGCTGCATCCCCTTCAGTGGTGGTGCCCGAGGTGTCGACCTTGCGCACCCAGGCCGTGCGGATCTTCTTCGGCTTTGGTAGTCGCTTCGAAGGACTCGCACTTCCTTCAGAAATGAACTCCTCGTACGCCTGTTGATTGAGACGCACGACCAGCGTCTTGTGGGAGGAGCCCACCTTCACGTCGTCGGCCTGTGACACGACTTTCTCGGAAGAGGAGAAAGAAGTCCCCAGCAGAGTCGCCAGCTTGTTTGCCATTAAATTGTTTGATTGAAAACTTTAATACAAACAGAACAGTGTTACAATGTAGGACTTAGATGTAGTCCTAGGAGTACACTTTTGTTTAAGCTGGGTCCTTAGTGCCAATGGAGCGAGTGGTAATGCGTTGACTCCGTTGACCGGCTGACGACGGTTATCGGTTCTCTGAAGGTGTGGATTGCTCTGGGTGCTGGAGCTTGCTGAGAGGAGGAAGACGTTGAGTGTCTGTATCTGCCTCTCTGATGATTCCTTGTATGTTTGTTGTGGATTCTGTCTGTGTGTGAAGAAGAAGATCCCTCTATTTATAGTTTTGCAGGCTGGCTGCTCATGTGCGCATGTAGGATACGCCGGTGTGTGGGGACGCCACGTGGAGGTTGCTGATGGAGGCGCGTAGATGATACGCCCTGATTGAGGGGGAGAACTCTTCATACTGCTGTTGTGAGCCGACACGTAGCAGAGGAGAAGATCTTTCTGTTGCTGAAATCTTGGACGAGTTGAGTCAAAGGACACGTGTCATCGACCCATGACTTAAAGATCTCGGATTTGGGGGGTAGTGATCTGGTGAGCTGCGCCTTGGATCTGGACGCAGGAGGAGGCTGCGGCTCATAACCTTTAGGAGTTACAAACCATTTAGGGCGCATGGCTTTTAAGGCGCATGCAGGTGACCTTCCTTCTGTCTTTCGGGATCAGAGATCAGTCTGGGGCGCATGGCTTTTGAGGCGCATGCAAAGCTTCAACTGGAGACTCTTCTTCTGTCTTTAGGGATCAGTAAAGGGTCTGAGGCGCACGACTTCTGAGGCGCATGCTGGTTTGGACGCATGGCCGTAGAGGCACATGCGGATGGCCACGTGGCAGTAGCCGTCGGAATAGAGTCATGATGATGCTGACGTTGCCGACGCTTCGTTCTCTGAAAAAGCTGTCAACTGTTCAGACTTTGGGAAGCGTGCTGCCAACTCTGGTGTCAGTTCAGCATTTAATGTTTGTGACGTTCGATAGACAGCTGAGTGGGCACATTGGTTGGTGTTCCACTCGGCATGGAGATGTGAGGGGGGGGCGCATCCTCTGTGATGCGCCGGGTACTGTAGGGCGCGTCTGTGTGATGCACCTGATGCTGGAGGGCGCGTCCGTATGATACGCTGTTTGGCTGGCGCATCCGACATGTCCTTTAATGACGCGGCTGTCTCGCTCCTCGAGTGCTATAAATAGCCGTTTGGCTGAATTCGAGGCGTCCGGTTCATCCATTTAATGCAAATTCATTGCACAGAATTCGAAGAGTCATCCACTTGGCGTATGGGTTTGATTTGCCCGGCCTATAAATAGTGGCATGGAGAGAAGGTTTGCTCCTCGTTTCCTCACGTACTTCCAACATGAACTTGGATATGCGGGTGCATTCTGTTGACGAAGTGCTCCCGAGGGTGAAGATGAGACGTCGTATTGTCTTCGATGCACTTGAAGGTGACTGTTACATCCAAAAGACGGAGTCGAGGGCTTCTGAGGCAGGCGGAAGGTGCCTGTTGCATCCAAAGATAGGGATGTTCGGGCCTCGTCTCCGTTGTTCCGGAAGAGCCGTAGATCGGAATGGTGGTGCTAGGCTCTCTCTTTCTTCAAAGTGGGTGCCGCTCACTTTGATTGTGTTGAAAGCTTCTTGTGCCATGATTTCGATCACGGTCTTCCTTGGTCTTTGAAGGCTCTTTCGAAGCCTCCCCTGGCCACAGCATTTGCGGTGCTCTTCTCTTCCTTGGTTCCAGCCAGAGGGTTAAATGCTTTGCTTGGCGAAGCACTTATCAGGTGAGCCTGGCTGGAAGAGCGGCACATAACTGGGCTCTGCTCGGCCAAGTGAGCCTGGTTGGAAGAGTTGCTCATAACTGAGCTGCTGAAGGGATGCACATAACTGAGCTGGATGCACATAACTGAGCTGCTGAAGAGATGGTAGGATGTGCCTGGCTGGAGGCGCATGACATCTGCTGCGCCTGGCTGACAGCGCATGGTGACTGATGCGCCTATCGAAAGGCGCATGGTGGTTGCTGCACCTATCTAGGAGGCATATGGTGGCTGTTGGCTGTAGATCTAGGATCCTTCCTTTGTAGAAATTCTCCTTTGTACAACCTTTTCTAGACATGTAATAGACTTTTATATATATAAATAAAAAGTCCTTCTTCGAATGTCTATGGCTTATTTGATTAGCTGTCTGAGTTCTGGCGCATATAATGCCTGGCGCATGGGCTTTCTGGTTCTGAAATTCCATGCTTCTACAGTTCATCCTGCCATTAACGGTAAGAATGTTGGAAGAAAAACTGCATGGACTCAAAACCCTAACCATGACGGCTACGTCGTATGTTTTATGCACGAGCCTTTCTCTTTGGCATATTCTTCGTCTTTATTGAACTGTTTAAGTTCGGTGTGATGAATCCGCATATACTGTGCTATATGGGCAGCATGAATGTCCCATGTCCGAGCCGTATGGGATATGCCTCATGTCTGAGCCGCATGAGAGTCATCATGTTGCCGCATAAGCACTTTATGAACTGGACCGCATGAAGCCCCACCAAACAGAGCCGTATAAACTCCTTTAAACTGTGCCGCATAAGGCCCACCAAATCAGAGCCGTATGAACTCCTTTAAACTGTGCCGCATAAGGCCCACCTAATCAGAGCCGCATAAACTCCTTTAAACTGTGTCGCATAAGGCCCACCTAATCAGAGCCACATAAACTCCTTTAAACTGTGCCACGTAAGGCACACCTAATCAGAGCCGCATAAGCTCAGAATACACTAAGTGGTTTTCTCTGGCCATCTTCTAACTTATTTCTTTTATCTTTTTTCAGTGAAGTTGCCAGTCAATCCTGCGGAAGAACTCTTGTTAGGTCATGCCCAATCTGTTGTGGGTATGAGGTTCGACCACATAGTTGAGTATGTGTCAAAACAACTTCCCAAAAATGAATCTGAGGAAAGGCTGAGAGATATCAAAAACCAGTCCTTCTTTTTTCTCGGTGGCATGATGAACTCAGGGAAATTGGGGGGCCAACACCTGAAACCTGTGTTCCTCTTCGGAGATGCCCTGACTGTAAATAACTCCAGCATTTTAGACATATCTGAAAGTTGGAGTTTTCTTCTAATGGGGTGTCGATCCACATTCCTCAATTGGAACGTCACTTTCCACTATCGTGGTTCAACATGCTGCCAATGGACAGGAAGATGGTGGATTCCTTGACTCCGAGCTGGCACAGAATGTTTATGGGCGATATTCATTATAATAGAAACTTGGGGTCGGTAGTCACGATCAGGACACCGATCAGCTGCTACGTGATGGGGTTGGCCCCTGCTAGTTTCTTAAATGCGCAGGGTCCCAACATCAAGTTCTCTCAAGCTGACACTTTCATGAACCAGCTTACTCAGAAGGGATCCTACCCCATTGGTCGGTTGGCGCTGCTAAATTGGATAAACACCATCCCTTCATAGACCAACTTGACGATGTGGATTTTACGGACCTACGAGAATCTCCTGCGTGAGATTGGATTGTATCATGCCATTCGGGGTACCTGTTATGGTTTACCCGTAAACAAGAAGCTCTTCATGGCTCTTCTAGAAATGTATAACCGCCGAACGGGGACCTTCTTTACATCGGGAGGGGAGATGGGACTCGCTCTTCACGAGATGCGTGAAGTCTCCAGGCTGCCCTGGGGGAATGAAGTCTTCGAAGTGTATATACCCCCACGAACGAAGAGTTCGAGGAGTTGGAGAAAAGGTTCCCGGGCTTTGTTACTGTCTACCGGGAATTGCTGTGTCACCACAGCACGGCCAGCAGATGTCAAAAAAGAAGAACGACAGCTCGGAAGGGAACCTTCCCCATACGAAGGCCTGGGTCAATTACCTCTTTAAGCTCGGCGCCTCAAGCCGGCTTTCTCCCCGAAGTCCTCGACCCGGGAGGAGGTGCAAGACCAGGTGTCAACCACCAAGAGGGTGAAAACCACCGGCGACAGATTTGGGAGTTAACCGGACTCTTTACTTATTTTTATCAGGATACTCAGCAGTTGTCCAAGAAGGCTCTTCTGGCAGGATTTCTGATGGTATGGCTACGGAACTGCGTAGTTCCGGGAGGGGCTGGCTCTATTGAGAGGATCAGCCGTAATTTTATCCTTCCTTCGATGAAGCTAGTCTTCGGGGTCAGACTAGCTCTCCTCTCCGCTATGGTGTGTAACATACATCGTGGCCTCCGCACTTTCTCGTCCAAGGTCATTGCCCGTGATACGGTAAAGGATTTTGAGCGAATCGAGCTGCCCTATCATTATTTGATGGGGTGGCTGTTGATGTACTGCCGGTCTTTGATGAGGCCTGGTCCAGAAGACGACGTCACTACGGATGATGCTTTCATCTTCTAGTATCGTCGTATGCCTTGGGAGTGCAGTACGATGCCAGCCGGTCGGATGGCGCTAGCGAGAGTGGATAGATACACCTTTTTCGTGTCTCTCCCTCCTTTTACAGATGAAGAAATGAATGGTGTACATCTTGATGGTACTGGCCCCCCATCTCTTGTTTGATAAGATGCTCATCTGGTTACAGAACATTCGTCCTGCACACCTGGTATATCACAACCGTAACTCTGTCTTTCTGGAACCTTACTTGTCCAGTCGGTTCGCCCGACAGTTTGGGTACAATCAGCTGTTTCTGGACAATCCCAGCCCCTGCCTGGTTTTTGAGGGTAGTGTCCTTGATGGTATCTGGGCTTGGCATTACTATAATACTGTTCACACCCATACCAGCTTCTCTGTGCCTGACGTTAGGAAGTTAGGGCAGATTTTGTACGTGGCGGCTCTGTACCATGTTATGGTGAACAAGCCCCCTCATGATTTTAACCCAAGTACCAGTATTATTATTGGTACTGGCTTGGAGGAGAAGCCGAAAGGGTCCAAAATGAGGAAAAGAAAGGAGAATGCAGTTGAGGTATCAGACTCAGAGTCCACCAATACGGACGAAGAGGATGATGCCGATAACCTGTCTCTTCCTTCTGCAGATGATATGGTGGCAGACCAGCCCCTATTGTGCGTGGTCCTTCACGAAAGCAAAGCAGGCATGAGTCCGCTATTGGCGGCATACCTTACTCCCGGAAATGGGCTGCCATCAAGCCCCGCGGGCCAATCATTCAGGAGAGAAGCGAGGATGTTGATACCATTTCGGAGGTGAATCGAATTACAACCATCTTTTCTTAGCTCTTCTTTTCTGCATTATGATCTAATCATTCTCCTTTTCTTTGTAGGCGTCAGAAGAGGAAGATTCTCGAGAGCTAGCTAATGTCTCTGAAGTCGACTCGGCTCTAGCCAATTTAATTAGCGATATGAGTGCTGAGCTTATCTCCGCCAGGGTTCTTCCGGCGACGGTTGAGGTTTCTTCCGTCGCTGATATCTCAACCCAGGGCATTGTGGGCTCTATTGAGCCAATCCCCGAGGTTGCTGAATTCCAGCTGGGTGATGCTAACCCCATTACGTCTACCTTCGGGGTGGCTGGGGCAGAGGAACCAGCTGCATTCGGCTCAGATGTTACTGGTGAGGAGGATACAATGGCTGTGAGCGAACCTCAGCTTCAACAACCCTTCCCTGGTAAGCTAAGTCAAGTCTTGACCAGTGAGGAGGTTTATTTGCTCTATCTTCACATCCTTCGGGTTAAGCTGATCGATGGTTGCTCCGGACATACAGGTCCTGCTCCTTTACCGCTGACAACGGACATCGTTGAAGGAGAAGTCACCGGAGGGGATCTGGTAGAAGAAAATGTGCCTCCTCCTCCTTCAGCTTATATCGAGGGCCTACTGTCGGTTCGAGTTCGGGAGAACAGGCAGTGGAACGGCCGGGACGGGGAGAGATGGTCCCTGCAACTTCCTTGATTTATGTAGCTCCGGCGGTCGACCTTTCCGCCCTGTCCAGTCACCAGATCCTTCGGGCGGCGGAAGAGGAGATGGCTGCTATTCAAGCATCCGATCGCTCGGAGCTTGTTTTCCTGGTAGCAGGGGCGTCAAGTTCCGGTGCATCTTCTTCAACTCTGCCAACTACTCTTCCTCTGGCGTCGTCTTCTTCGGAAGTTCTTGATAAATCGTCGAAGGATGTGGTTGACAGTTTCTAACGCCACATGAAGCGAGGGATTGAGGCTGCCATGGAGAGAGGATTATCCTTTGCATTGGCCCGTCAATGTGCGCGTGGCCAGATTGAACTTCGCAGAACCCTTCCTGGTGGGACAGGGATAGTCGAGCTTCTGGAGCCCAAGTTATTAGAAGCTGATCAGCTGGTGGCTCAGTATCAAGGACTGCGACAAGTTGATCTGTCTTCAGCAATAGATCAGGAGCGTGCTTTCCTTTTAACTGCCATAGAAAAGATAAGAACGGTACGGGAGACGTCCAAGCCTGCTCTGATGAAGGACCTCTGAGATTTGTCGCTGAAGTATGATTAATTAAGCTGCAGCGGAGAAGAATGCATCGCTCGGGAAGAGGCTGCCTCTCGTGGGGTAGCCGAGACCAAGGAGCAGATCCTCCAGCTTCAGAGAAAATTGGTTTCTTTGGAGTTTGAGCTACAGGCCTCGTACGAAGACAAGGAGCTAATCTTCCGGAAGACCGACAAGGTCACCCGAACCTCAGAAGCCTTGGAGTGTGCACTGAAGAGGCTAGAAGACGGCTAGCATACACATGCGCATCTGGAGGATGCAGAGAAGCTGACACAAGAGGCTGAGCGTCGGGCCACCCTGAGATTTGAGCGGTCGACGTCCAAATTGAAGGACCGGCTCCGAGAATTATGCATCGCCGAACCATGATCGACTTTTTCCCTTCTTTCCTTATGTTTTTTTATTTTTTTGGCAGGGATGTGGTCCCAGAGAATATAGTACTTTTGATTTAAATAAATAACTTTGTTTGCATCATCTTTTATCTGTCATGCTTGTACTGCATTTTTGGTATTATGTGTTTTGCCCCACTGGAGGACTTTATGTGGACCTATTACCCTTGGCATACCTTGGTTTTAGGTACGGATAATAAGTTTGATAGGGATACCTAGAACAACTCCGCGGTAAGGTGGATATGGAAGTGTCACCCCCAGTTTTCAGAAACAGGGGTATTTTTGTCATTTTACATTTTTGAATATTATTAAAATTTATTTTATTATTTATGATATTATTTTGGGGTTGAAATTTATTTTATTATTTATGATATTGTTTTGGGGTTATTTGAGTTGGGTTCGAATTTCAACTCAATCCGACTTGAAACGGGGACCCAGGGGTAGTTTGACTCTAGTGGGACCCACACACTAGTTAGGCATGGCCCACATGATATTAATTTTAGTCCACATGATAGAAATATTTTAGTTAGAGGTTAGACTAATTATTATGGATAAGGTTAGTGTGATTAGAGACTTTAGAATGACTAATTTAGCCCCAACCAATTAGCCCTTTCCTAATACTCATAGAATAGGTTAGTGGGGGCATTTTGGACCTTACCATAATAGGACAAATAGCCCCATATGGCCAGCCACTTTGGGAGAGGATAGGCTCAAGTTTATTTTATTATTCTCATCCACACTCTCTCTCTTGTTCTTTCCCAAATTCCTAGAGAGCAATTCCTAGCAATTTCTCCACCAAATCCTTCTATTTTGCCACCAAATCTTCTTCTTTCCTTCTCCATTCTAGCCAAGGAGGAAGCTACCCAAGTTTGGGAGGATTCGGAGCTCGTTCGTGTCCTTTTGGAATATCTACGTGTCGGTATCGCTCCGGGAAGGCTTTTCTTCGATTCGATCTACCGGGAGGTATAAATCCCTTCTCCTTTTCATTTCCTCATGCATATAGGTCTATTTTGAACCCACAGGAATGACCTCCATGGTTGTATCTCTATTTGTGTCCATTTCATGTCCATTTGGAGGTCATAGGAGTATCATTTGTGTTGTGGTTGCGTCCATGTAGGAAAACCCTAAATTTGGACACACTATGTGTTGTTGTTATGTATGAATGAATTATTACATGTTTAATCTCATATTTTTGTATTGGAGATGTGTTCTATAGTGTCTCATATATATATATATTAGTGTAGAGAGTGAGTTCTTGATATATTATGTTATATACTTGTGTTCTTTTGTCTCAAACTACCCAAATCCGTCATGATTTTTATCCACGTTTTTAATTTCAGCCCTAACTTAGAAATGTCATAACTTCTAGCTCAAAGCTCGGTTTAATCTTCTGTTTTTTTTAAAAGAAGCGTATTGAAGTTAGATTTCCAAAAACATATATTAATAGGACAAATTCTTTCTGTAACTTTCTGGAGAATTATTTGAGTGTCAGCTGTACGAAAGACAAACGCGTTCTCGGTGTTTTCGCGATTTCGGGAGTTTTCGGAAATGAAAATGCGATCCGTTTGAAGTTTCGGAAAGCTAACACATAGATCTATAACATACTTTAATCCTAGATTTATTTCATGCTGAGATGGTACAGTATTGATTATTAGTAGGAGTTACTATTCGGCATATGTATTTTGTGCACCCTTGTGTATAATATAATGTTCTATTTGATTTTAACCCATGTTAATGTATATACATTATGTAATTAAATAGAGAATGCAAGCATGAGTAAATGTTTAAATAAATGATGTATGAGGTGTAAGTATCTTATCTAATGTAAGCATGTATAAGTATGGCTTGTAATGAATATGTTGGTTCCATAGTATGTAATGTATGGTGCATATAGTAGTACAAGAGAATAAATAAATGATGAATGAATGCAAGCATGAATGTAATATAATAATAGATGTAATGTATGCAATATACAAGTTAATGAGATGTAATGTTCTATGTTAACACAAATCCTATATTACCTCATGTACCCATTACACTATGTAGACACTATCATACTTGACACTTTGTTCACTTACACTTTGACACTCTTTGATATGTATACACTATGTATGCCCATTTAACCCTCACTTGCCCCTTTGCCATGTTCACATGCACACATATAGCCTCTTAAATAAGTATTTATGAATACAGTTAACTTAGCTATGTATGTATATTATATATATGTTAGCATATTGTGTTGTAATATATAAGTTTATATAACCATTTAAAATGCCATGATTATAGACCTAATGTTGAATACCAATATATGCATGTGTATATATGTGTAGACATATATAGTTTAAAGTAATAGATTACCTAGTGTATATCCAATGTGAATTCTTGCCTATTTGAGTATTGAATAATTGCATGTTATATAGAGTTGGGTGTATGTTGGCTTGTATAGCCTTGTATTGATGTGTGCTTGCTAGGATAGTCTTGGTTAGGCCTAGTAAGACTTGCTGGGTTAGGACATGACCTAGTTTGACCTAGTTTGACTAGTGCAATTGACCAGAGTTGACCAAGGGTTGACTTTGGCCTAGTTTGACCTAGATTCATGTAGAATGCATTGTAGTGCTTTATATTACCCTTCTGGACATGTTGTGACTTATGCTATTCCAATTAGGAGCCAGACACCTCTCCTCGGACAGTATATTTACCTTGGACATTCAGATATCATGTGAGTACATTCTCTGATCATTTCATAACTTGCTTAGAATTATATTCCTGCTCTAGTTTACCTTATTTGATGCTGTCACGATATTATCACGGATTGGTACTATATGGATCCCTACATTGAGATGTTATCCCCCTCTGGAGCATCGGATACATTATGTCATGTGTTTCGTGTACATCATGTATTCCTCGTTTTCATGTTATTCATGTTTCTCATGTGCTTCATGCTCGTTCATGCATGCTCGTGTACTCTCATATGCTCTCATGAATCGGACATGTTTTCCATGTATCTCATGTATAACCTATATTGCATGTGCACTCATTTATGAGCCTTCATGTAAATTTTATGTGCACCCATTAATGGGCCCCCATGTAAACTTTATGTGCACTCATGTATGAGCTCTCATGTATACTTCATGTGCACCCTTTATGGGCTTCATGTGAAAACCATGTACGTAACATAACTTGTTTGGATCCTTGTGTATTGATTGGGGTATGGAGAGTATAAATAGTCATGTGAACAATTCCAAAGTAGTATAGCCATGTGCGCCTCTTTAGTATAGTCATGTGCAAATCCAGCCGTTCACATGTCGACTTTGTACTCTAAATCACTAGTCACTGGTAGCTCTCTACTTATAGTAGATATTTCTATTACAGTTCTCTCTCTGTTTACATCATGTACTTTCTTTCAGTTTCATGTATCGTACTCTCTTGCATGTTTATATTTTCTAAACTGTTATGATCTGCGTGAGATGTATTGTGCTCGCTCCTGTCCTGACTGGACCTGTTGATAAATTTTACAGATAGCTTGGAGGTTGCCTGCTAGCCTAGGAGACACAGTAGATGTTGTATAGATAGCTAGATTTTGCTCATAGTTTATTTTCAGTTGTCTTGAGTTGTATTTATGGATTACTGTATTTGAGCTATGAGATGTATTTCTGGGATTATGTATCTTAGACACTTAGACTTCTGTCTCATGTATCTCTTTTGGATTTCATGTTTATCTATCTTTATCATTCTACCTTAGATTGTGATTGAGTTGTACCTCTGTGTTGGCCTCCTTATGGTGAGTATTCATATTATGCTAGTTATAGTTCATGACCTAGAACAGCGTTCTACCGCCGACACTGCGGCATAGGCTGGGCGTTGTTACGTACTCGTACCCTCACGGTGGGTGCGGGTCGTGACAGGAAGTTCTTGGTATCGGGCGAAAGAATACCATAGAACAGTTGGGTTCCAGAGGCATAAGATTTGTGAAAAAAGAGGCGCTTGTACTAGAGAACCTAGTACAGCATTTGTGGTCAACTGCGAACATTTGTGGTCAACTGTGGACATTTAGGGTCAACTATGGACATTTGTGGTCAACTGTGGACATGTGTGGTCAGCTGTGGACATTTGTTGGCCTATTATCCTTGGCGTGCCCTAGTTTTGGGTACGGATAATAAGTCGAGAGAAAACCGACATACTTACTCAGAGGTAATGAGGACATGGTAAGTATGGGGGCTTTACAATGGAGTCTTCCTACTCAGATGTAATGAGGACATGGTAGGAGTGGACTCCACGAGGGGTACATGAAACAACTCAGAGGTAATATGGACGTGGAAGTTCTATCTAAGGCATGGTTTATTTTTTATGGAAGTGAAACAACTCAGAGGTAACATCGACGTGGCTGTTTCAGAAATTTTGTGGACCTGTTACCCTTTTTTATGCGCTGAAAGCGCGGGTATAGATTATGAGAAAGATGCTCTTTTAGGGAGTAAGTTCAGAGGTAAGATTATATATGACTTACTACCCAGAAGACGCGATATAGATTCATTTGGAGTGACCAGAGTGTAAGTTCAGCGGTACTTAAGAGTACATAACTCAACAATCTGGTTGATTCAGCGAAAGTCGTTTAGACATAGTATTTCTTCAGGAACTTGTCGTTGATGGGCATCATAAGCAAGTCTCCATTTTGTTTTGCGAGACGGTATACACCATTGCAGAATACTGCCTCGATGATAAATGGGCCTTCCCACTTTGGCTGGAATTTGCCGGTAGTTTTGTGAGTCTTAACCATCGGCCTCCGAACTGCCAAAACGAGATCGCCTACTAGGAATGTTCTGAGTTTAACCTTCTTGTTGAAGGCTCCAGAGATGCGGGCTTGATAAAGCTCGGTTCGCTGTTGAGCTAGCAGGCTCTTTTCATCTAAGGCCTCCAACTCTTGTAGCCGACGATGGTAATTATCATCCGTCGTCAATTGGTAGGTGAGGGCGACAGAGAGCGAGGGGATTTGAGTCTCTAGCAGGAGAACTGCCTCACTTTCGTACACCAAAGAGAATAGTATGTTCCCAGTGGTCGTCCGGACTGTAGTACGGTACGCTCATAAGTATTTGCCAAGCTTTTCATTCCAGTCACGTTTGTTTAAGGACACGAACTTTTTGAGAAGCTTGATTATAGTTTTGTTGAATGCTTCCGCCAAACCATTAGCCGTCTGGTTGTATGGTGTTGAAGCAACATTTTGGATCTGGTATTTGTCGTAAAACCGATAGAAGGAGTGGCTTGCGAACTACGGACCATTGTCGTGGATGATCCTTCGGGGCAGTCCAAAGCGATAGATGACGTGATGCTTGAGAAAACTGATCACATTTGATGTCTTTACCTCTGCAAGTGGAACGGCTTTCGCCCATTTGGAGAAGTAATCCTTAATTGCCAATATAAAACGGTGTCCTCTGGATGAAGGTGGAGTGATTGGACCAATGATATCCATTCCCCACGCCTCAAATAGTCAGGATACGACCGTCGGATGTAGGAACTCTGATGATTGATGTATAAAATCTGCGTGGACCTGACAAGCTTTATATTTTCTTGCATAGTCTATCGCATCTGCTACCATCGTAGGCCAGTAATAGCCCATCCGGCGAAGGCGGTCTTGCAGCTTCGGGCCAGGTTGATGGGCCCCACAAATACCGTCGTGAGCTTCGCGTACCGCTTCTTTGGCCTCTGTATTTGACAAATATCGAAGCAGTAGTCCATCGTAGGATCGTCGATACAGCATTTTTGTCTCAGTATCGTAGAAGAATCTGAGAGAACGTCTTCTGATAGAGGTGGCTTCTTTCGGGTTCTCCGGTAAGATGCCATAGACTGTAAAGTTAATAATTGGTAGCCTCCAGTCCTGTGTCTCGTCGACCGTCAGGACAAAATAACTTTCGGCGAACTGGACGTTATTCTTCGGACAGACCAATTCATGGCCTATTACGTCAACCAAGTAGTGAGTATAATTTAGAACCGCCAGAGAAGCGGCCAGTCCGGCTAAGGCATCGGCTTCAATGTTTCGGAGTCTGGGAACATGTTCTATGAAGAATCTTTTCAGAGACGTAATGATAGCGATTGCTATTTGATGATAGGAGATCATGTCTTCATGGTGAACTTCATATGAACCTCGGATCTGATTGACGATTAACTGTGAATCACCATATACTTCCAAGTATTCTACCCCCAGCTCTTTTGTAAGTCGAAGGCCGATAACCAAGGCGTTGTACTCAGCCACGTTGTTTAAATAAGGTTTCGTGAGAGAGTATACCCGATTGATCACCAATCTAGAGGGAGAAATCAGTACCACTCCGACCCCAACGACGATGTTGCCCTTGGGTCCGGTTCTTGTAGCACCATCAAAGAACATTCGCCAGACGGTATTGTAGGAAGCTATATTGGAATTGGCGACCTCGTCTGGGATTTCTTTGTATATTCTGGTTGACTCTGAACCTGGATGAACTGCTAAAAGTCTGCCAGAGCTTGACCTTTAACAGCCTTTTACGAGACGAAGATCATATGGTAGGGAGACAGTAATATCGCCCAGGTAGCGAGACGAGAGTTGAGTGTCCCTAGCTTGGTCATGAGAACCCTGTGGGGGTCAACTCGAGATATGACATGGATGGTTTGTCCTGTAACATAGTGTCGCATCTTCTGGATAGCAAATACTAAAGCAAGACATTCATTTTCTATGACGGTGTATCTATGCTCAGGTCCTATCATCATTCGACTAAGATAGTAGATGGCCTGTTCATGCCCTGCATCATTGTTCTATGCTAGTAGAGCACCAAGGGAATGCTCCATCGCTCGCACATAAAACAAAAACGGCTTTCCAGCAACCGGGGCTACCAGGACTTGAGGGTTTGACATATATTCTTTAATGTTGTCAAAGGCACGTTGGCACTCCCCATTCCAGATGAAGGATACGCCCTTCTTTATGAGGTGGGTGAATGGTTAACATCGTCCGAAGAGGTTAGAGATAAACCTTCTGATATAGGCTAGCCTCCCTTGAAGGCCTCTGAGTTCTCGAAGATTTTTCGGGGGACCCATCTCCATGACTGTCTTCGTCTTCTTAGGATCTATATGGATTCCCTGGGCCGTAATAATAAAACCCAAGAATTTCCTACTGGATACGCCCAAGAAGGATTTGGTGGGGTTCATCTTCAAGTTGTGCGCTCGCATCAGGTCGAATACTGTCCTCAGATCGTGCAGATGATCTTCCTTAGAGCAGCTTTTGACAGCGATGTCATCGACATAACATTCCACTGTCTTACGCAGGTGATCTATGAAGATGACGCTTGTAGCTCGTTGGTATGTAGCGTCGGTATTCTTTGAACCAAATGGCATGACTGTGTAGCAGTACACACCAATTGGCATTCGGAATGATGTATGCTTTTTGTCGTCAGAAAATATCTTGATTTGGTTGTATCCTGAGAAGCCATCCATGAATGACATGCGTTCAAAGCCACATGTGTTGTCAATCATTATGTCCGTAATAGGAAGAGGGAACTCATCCTTAGGACATGCTTCGTTCAGATTTCGAAAATCGATACAAATTTGGATCTTCCTATTTTTTTTGAGGACCGGTACTTGGCAACCCAGTCTGGATATTATTCCTCCCGGATGAATTCGCTGGCTATCAGTTTGTTGACCTCAGCTTCGATAGAATTCATGATATCTGGGTGGAACCGTCGTTGCTGCTGCTTGACAGGCTTTACGTCCGGATGAATGTTGAGCTTATAGAGTGCGACCTCGAGGTTTAGCCCTGGCATGTCTTCATAGCACCAGGCGAAAACATCAATGTATTCTCTGACGAGTTACAAAAGCGCCTTCCGCTCTTCGTCCGTCAGGCTTTTACTGACGAAGATTGGCTTTGGAGAGGATTCATTGTCGAGGTCAACTTGCATGACCTCATCTTTGGTAGGAGGATCTCTCTGTTCAAAATACTTCTTCCACTGTACATCTAGCTGTTGAGCCCAAGGCTCTAACTCGAGAAGCTCGGGTACATCTTCGTCTTCTTCATAGGCATCAGTAAATGCCATATTGACAAACAAAACTTGCCTGAATACATCCCCGATGCTGACATTCGAATCAGAAGTGGGTGATCCGGTCAAATGTAAATGCCAGTTATATTCCTCATCTGAGCTTTCAGGAGTTGTTGCAGGTGTAACATAGCCTAGACCACGCCTGGTCTTGTTGTAGTAATCCCGTGGTTTTCCAGCCGTGACTGGCAATTACAAAGGTAATCGCCGGCCAGTACTGTAGTTCATGCCTGGCGTAGCCTCCATATCATACCCCTGTTTTTGTATGAGGTACTTGGATCGGGAGCTATACAGATAAAGGGGAAGTCTCCCGGTGTCGGGTTCGAGATCAACTTCTTCTATCCTGAAAGGCTGTGGATCATTCTTTCGGCCGAAGATAAATGGATCGTCCTCTCCCTCCACTATAAAGTAAGCATCTTCCACAGGAGTAAGTTGGTTCGTGGTATATACATTTGTCACTTGTGTGTGTAAGTTGGTGCCTATACCGTGTTCCATAGCATACATTATACAAATCTTATTAAGCTCGAGGTAGTTCAAAGATAGCCCTTTATTGATGAAGTAAGGTATCTTTTCAAGTGGAATTACATCGTCAACAGAAGAAACATCAGTGTGAGCAGCCACATACTTGGCTAGCTCTAACTCCTCTTCGGCCACCCCCTGTATTAATGAAGACTGGAAGGATGACCTGGGTAGCTTGATCATCAGGGGCTCAATTGGGGGTGCTGAACGTGGAGTCGTTGGCGCACTAGCGACCCCCGGCTTAGTGTTTGGTATTGAACGGGGATTTGTTGGCTCACTAGTAGTCCCCGACTTAGCGCTCGGCTATGACTTGTCCTGGGAAGATGAATCGTTATTGGCTTAACAGAAGGATTGTACTCCTCTATTTGTTGTTGACCGGCTCTAGGCAGCCTGATTGTCAGTGGCTCCATAGTGGGTCTCGGCGCTTGGCCAGACATTGGCAGTCGGATTGCCATCTGCTCCTTTTGTGCAGTGAGCACCGGGAGACTAGTTACTTCTTTACACAAAGTGGCTGTAAGAGGTACAGTCCTGCCTGGTTTGCAGGAATGGAGATAGATTCTCAAGGGCTCCTCAGGTCCTGCAATGGCATTCGTCTGCTCTTCAGCATCCTTCTTGATTAGGTGCCTCTTTGATTTCTCGTACAAGCAGGAATCCGATTAGTAGGATTCGATCCCTTTGAAAGGATCAATATCGGTAAATTCTGTCTTTATGAAGTCGTGCTTATCAACGTATTTGAAGTATTGGTGCAATATCGAGGGCACGATTATATAGTCATGTATCCACGAACGCCCCAGGAGAATATTGTAGCAGGTATCTACATCTATGACATAGCAAGTTACTTCCGACTGAAGGTCGCCAATTTGGTACTTCAAACGAATCTTTCCAATGGGATAGCTTCTCCCTGAGTTGAAACCGCTGATAGCGGTGCTGGTAGGAGTCAGCCGATGCATAGGGATACGAAGGAGGTGAAGCAAGCTCTCCGGAATAATGCTTATCGAAGAACCGGGATCAATGTGCATCCGATCCACCTTGATGTCGCCGACGTATCCAGTATAATACAGAGGGCGTTCGTACAGGTTGGTCTTGATAAGCATATCCTGCAGAGTGAACACAATATTGGATATTGCACCTGTACAAGCGCTGTCCTGGAGATCTGCCGGCGGGCTCTCTCATGTAAGCTTGACTTGAGCCAGATATGTGTCGACATTCTGGAGTGCTTCGCTCAATGCAATGCGAACATCTTTGGAGAGTCTCAGGAGCTCATATAATGATAATTTAGTTGGTGTGTTGGCCAATTGTGCCAAAATGTCAAAATTATAGGGCTTCTCCAGCCCCTGAGGCGTGTCTTTCTGGAGCGGCTTGTCAAAGCGGGTCTTCCATGGCTTAGGCTTATCGGCCGGAGGAGGCTGAGAAGGTCCTGGGGTATCAGCAGTGGTCGGCTGATGTTCTTCAGCCGAGTTACCCGGCATGGGTTGAGTTTGTGTAACAGATCGGGTAACGACAGCTGTCGTTTCTTTGACGTCAGCTGAGATTATACAGCAGGACTTGACTTTCCTGCCCTTCTTCTCGCCAGTAGAGGGTGATGCTGGCTGGGTTACTTCAGATACTAAATTCGGGTGGACCCACATGACCTTCTCTCGTGATATGGTGAGGGGTACCAGCCCTGCAGCCTGGTCTCGGGGAGGTGGAAGGTTAGCGACCTCTATTTTTGCCCGAGGGACGGGTACTATGCCGTCTTGGGTCCTCATCGGTAGAAAGCTACCGAATTGTACTGACATCATGTTGGTAGCGACCGTCACCTCCTCGAAATCAATGGCCAGGGCCTTGGAGTCGATGAGGTTCTGGATGTACCACTTCAATTGGAAGCAGTCTTGTATAGCATGGTGGACGTAGCGATGGTAGTGACAGTACTTGGGGCTCTCCATCTCTGCAGGTCAAGGTTCATGCCTTGGCGGAGGGAGCTGAATTATGTCTCCTTGTAAGAGCATGTCAAAGATGGGCTTAACATGACTATCCTCGAAGGAGTAAGTCATCTGCGGCCACTGATTTTCTGCCTTCTTTAGTTCGGGCTTCTGGGCTGTGTCGGCCACCATAGCATGTTTGCCCTTGTTGTCTCGGTTGTTGGAGGAGTTACCACCGTTGTTGTTGTTGGCTTTAAGGCGTTTGTCCTTATCCTCTCCATCCGAGATGTGCAATCCCAGTTGACGAGCTTTCTTCTACTTAGCTTCTGCGCTAGTGGCGCTGATGATGAAGGTCTTCTAGTTCTTAAATTGACTTTCGCCCATCCAGAGGCTGATTGTGGGGAGCAGCCTCTTTCGGCAAATTTTAATTAATGAAGAGTCCGGGTTATCGAAGGGCAACTTCATCGCGGTTTGGCAAAACAGCTCAATGTAGTTCCTTGTCAGCTCCTTCTCTCCTTGAACAACGTCCATGAGGGTTGACATGGTCACATCTTGTCCCACCTCATAGAACCTCTCCAAGAACATATGTTTAAAGCCGACGAAGGAATGGATACAGTTGTCCGACAAGTTGTGATACCAGTCGAATGCAACTCCCTCCAATGCCCCAACGAACAATCGTGTAAGGATGGCGTCGTCATACGGCAAATGATCTGTTGTGACCTCAAAGTAGGTCACGTATCGGCTTGCAGATGTCTTCCCGTCATAAGGGTTGATATTTAATTGTGTGTATCGAGGAGGGAAGGGGACATCTCTCCATGCAGCAGGATACAGTTGTCGTATCCTGAGGTCCTGAGAGGTTTCTCGGGCGTGAAACATTGCCCGGAGCTCCTGGACTTCTCTTCTCACTTCTCTGGCCTCTTCTACAGCCATAGGAACAGACATTCTGGGTGGATTGTTGCCTGGGGCTGGTGCAGTTGTGTTTGAGTCCGTATTGACGACGGAACCCAAGCTTGTTTGGCCATGTGTTCTTCCTTGGAGAGCCGGCAGGGCTGCCTTGATCTCGTCTACTGACTTAACCAAGGTATGAAGTATGGCCTCAAGAGTGTCGAGGAGTTGTCGATCGTTGGGATCGTCCTGGTCATTCTCAGTCATAAATATTATTCTCACACGAGGAATAGTAGAAGGAACTGTGGAGGATGTGCTCTCCGAATCATACCCCCGAATGGAGAAGTCGTCGGGGTATGTAGGAATGTTCTCCTCAGGTTCGGACTCGAAGGAAGTGCTACCCCTGCATAGGAGATTGCTTCATCTTGGCACTTATGGACGTCTTCAGGGACGTCAGAATCTGCTGCATCTGTTGGAGGGATTGTCTCCCTTGGTTCAGCTTCTTGGAACACCGGATTGTCATGGATGTTTCGGGGAGTGCTACCCCCAGCTTCATCTACCCCCAGGGATGTAGATGACGAATCTCCAAGTGTTGAAGATTTCGTCTTAGAGCGGGTGCCTTGATAAACTCCTCCTGTTGTGGCCAACCGCTTAGATGAGAGTTTCCTGGCCGTGCTAGTAGAGATCGTCGGGCTGGAAACATTTCATTTCTTCCCTCCCTTGCTGGTAGGGACCTTCCGGGCAGAATTGTAGGAGGCGAAAGGAAGCGCCTCGTCTCCCGAGCTTTCTTCTAGGACCGGTCCTGGTTGTTGCAGTCGTTGGAAGACGGACTGTCGGTCCTCTTGTGCTGCTATCTTGTTGCAGCAGCAGTTGACAATAACTTGAGTGCAGTGATGTCCATGGAAGGACTCTCTGCATACCAAGGATTTTTCTCTTTCCTTGGGCTTGTGAAGGATCACATCATGCAAGTCAAGTGCATCACGAGCAACCTTTACACTCGTTTTGTGGGCCCGGGAGTCCCGAGCATACGAGTGTGTTGGTATCATGTTTGCTTCCTGATGTGGGATTAGTAAAGTACTTGCCCCTGATCATTGTTGGGAGACTCTTGAGAACCACCCAGTCCGTTGGCCGTCGGGAGATGGACACGGGTAGTTTTGTACAACTTTTCATCAGAGGCCCGCATAACAGTTAGCGGTACTCCCTGATGGTCAAAAGTTGGGATAGCTGACTGAGCTCGACGAGCCCGTGCTGTCATAGACTTCTTCACTCTAGAACCCATGGACGCGTAGTAGGAAGAGTCCAAGTTGTGTCGCACAGAGTCTGGCACATCTTTTTGGGAGCATCTGAGGTCAGGACTGCATGAGAGGCGGTCGAAGACTGAATCCGAGCCGCATATGACGGATGGCCTGCGGCTGGGATTGAATGTCGCATAAGCCATCTCCCTGCGGCTGGGCTTGTTGGCCGCATAAATATCCTGCATACGGCTGGAAATTATGGAGACCGCATGAGCCTTCTGTATGCGGCTGGAATTTGTGGCCGCATGAGGCTTCTGTATGCGGCTGGAGCTTGTGGCCGCATGAGCCTTCTCCATGAGGCTAAGATTGGTGGCCGCATGAGCCTTCATGCGGCGGGTGCCCTTATGCGGCTTCCGCACAGAGTTCCCCTTCGCTTTCGCAAGTCCAGCATCGTAGTGCTTTCCTCTGCCAGACTTGGGGACAGCAGGCTCCTCTTTGGCCTGAAGTGGGGCCGCATGTGAGTCTTTTTTGCGTCTTGGTCAGCAGAGAACACTTCTTCAGGGCTTGGGGAGGAGCAACGGTTTTGGGCCTCCACTCCCTGCGGGCCTTCTTCGTACCGGCTCGTTTCTGGACCGGGCTAGTGCTCCCTTCGGAGAGCATCTCTTCAAACGCTTGCTGGTCGAAGCGAACAACCAGCATTTGTTGCATGGAGCCGAGCATGGCTGCGTCGAATTGCGTAACCAACTTCTCAGCAGTGGAGAAGTTAGTCCCCAGCAGAGTCGCCATCGTGTTTGCCATTGATTATCAAAGAACAGAACATTTTTATGGGAGGACTGGACTTTAATTCATAATTACAAACTCGCTGTACAAAGAGAGCCTAGGAACAAAACCTAGGAAAAGCAATCTAAGTACAATTATTTAATTTGGATTCTGGGGGGGTGACGGTAGAGGCCCGGGAAAGTGCTATCAACTCTGCCTTACTCCTTGAACGATCGAACGCAACCTCGGCTCCGGCGAAGAAATGCTCTATATATGTCTCTGCTGCTCTCTGGGTGTGTGCAAAGGCATAATCCTATGCTATTTATAGGAGTTTATGATGAGTGGGGCTCTGATGCCACGTGGCCACATCCTTGTAACTGTGCCTTGAGAAGTGGGCAGTTGGGGATTGGTTAAGATTAATCTTGATCTGTTTGTTGCAATAAATCGGGACTGTTATGTTGGTTGAAATAAATTTGAACTGCTATGATCTGTTGGTTGCAATAAATCTGAGTTATTAAGACTTAGTCAACTTTTGCCACGTGTCCCAACTGCCACTAGGTTGCGAGCCGCATGAAAGACTGTTCCCCTGTCTGAGCCGCATGAGGGTGGCCTCACATCCGAGCCGCTTGAGGTGGCCTCACGACCGAGCCGCATGAGGGTGCCCTCACATCCGAGCCGCATGTGGGTGGCCTCACATCCGAGCCGCATGAGGGTGGCCTTACATCCGAGCCGCATGAGGGTGGCCTCACAACCGAGCCGCATGAGGGTGGCCTCACAACCGAGCCGCATGAGAGTCACTCAGGCGATCCGCATATAGAACTCTCTTGGGAACTGTGCCAGCTGTCACAAAGATTTTCTTGTCTTTTTATGAGCATGTCGCGTCTCTTCTTTATGTCAGAGCCATGTCAGAGTTGTCACTTTGTGTTAGATCATTAATGGCCAGCTGCGCGGAGTAATTATGGCCAGCTGTATGGGCCTCTTTCGAACCGCATAAGGCCATGTGGCTTTTTCTGAGCCGCATAAAAACTATCTGAGCCGCATAAAGCTCTTTGAGCCGCATGAAGCTCTTAGGGATTTTTGAGCCGCATGAATCCCCCCAAGTTCTGAGCCGCATGGAGTTTCTAGGCCGCATAAGAATCACTATACTTTTCCATGCTTCTACACTTGTACCGAAGCATGTGCCTCTACTATAACCAAATCTTAGGCTTCATAAATGTTGTGTTGCAAACCATTGACATATGTCTTGACTCATTCATGTTGTGCTTACACTTCATGTGACTCAACTGACACCGTGTATTAGGATTATCGCTCAGCACACTGGCTCATCTATATGAAAGCTTACTGGCAATTCAAGCTATATTGGACATAGTTATGAGAGACGGTAAGTTGATCAATACAAGTAGCGAGCCCCACTGAAAGCTTTTGAATTTTTGTTGCCTACCCGGCTCAGTTTTATCGTGTTTTCTCTTAGGCCAGATTGGTCCTATGGCCGCAGGTTGTCATCCGAAGAAACATCGTCTTTGTGCATAAGTTGTTCATGACCACGCACCTACGAGAACATCTAGACTCACGTAAATGCATGGCCTAATTTTTGGTACAACTCAAATCCTTTACAAACCATGCTCATAAACATACTTTCAATACTTTATTAGAGACTCCCAAGTGAGGGACCGCCTCGGCGATAAACGATCGCGTAAACTTTATATCTTTGAAACCCATAAAACGGCTACTGCATAGCCTTCCTAATTAACTTGAACAAAACGTGTTCCATAAGTGCCATAGACCATGTCATACTCTATATAATAAAATGTGAGACCGTTGGGACATATCACTTGAATAAGCCATGGAACAGCGAAAACATGTCATCTTCTATAAGACCAACTATGGGTTCATGGGACATGTTGCTATGATAAGCAGTGGAATCATGGGGGCATGTCAGCTATGACTTCACGTCGATAGTCCATGGCGTTATTTTTCTTAACTCAATACATGCGGTAGAAAGATCGAGTGCCACTTTGAAAACTGTCATGGATTGATATCTAAGTAACAAGCTAATACTTCTAAGTTCTATATATGTGAGACTCGTCTCACGTATCGGTATTTTTATACGGATACACGAGTATTTACTGATCTATTGATTTTTATTTATTGTGACTATTTCTAGATTGTTCGAGACTGTTAGAATACATGTTGGCATTGCCATATGCCTGTGTTAAGATCGGCATAAACAATGTTGAACCAAAAAAAATTTCTAAGTAAAAAGATTTCAACCTTTCGGATAATCCTTCGAAAATCCTTGAAAATCTGACGGATCATCCGAATGGCCTATTTTAGAGGCAGAAAGTTGTTGTGACATTTCAGATTATACGACGAAAATCTAAGAAAATTTGCTGGATCATCCGACCGTCGGTTAGGATGGAATATTTTGATGAATAGTGCTCTAATATTTTGATGAATAGTAATGATACGTTCTTTCATCCAATGGTTTTTTGGTTTTGATACATTTTATGAATGATCCAGATTAAACCTAATCGAGTCGCGGTTCGCGATCGGACGATCACAATTAATTCCCCTTCTCTATATATACGAGTTTGATTTCTTTCGAAATTTCTTTTTTACTTTCTCTCCACTATTCTTCTCTTCTCATTTCTAATTTGTATTCCTAGAGAGCTTGGATCTTGGTCTCGAGACCTCAGAGTGTGGTTTCTAAACCCCTCTTGGTGGTAGAGTTGAAGAGTTAGGCTAGGAGCTATCTTAGGCAAGTACATCTTGCCGAACTACTGGACATTTATTATTTTGTAGCTGCTATGATTTCTGTGGCCTTTATAGTTCATTACTTCCTAGAACTTGTTTTACTAAAATTGTTTTCCTCGAGGTTCTCTTCATTTTTACCATCTCAAATTTTGGTTTGAGCTAGGTTTTGTTTTCCTTCGATGTCCTGATATTTTTTTAGTTGGAAAACTCAGTATCAGAATTGATACAAGAGTTTCTACCGCTAGACTTAGTCTATATTGGCATACTGGACTTAACTGCAGTATTAGATATAACTAGGCTAGAGTTGGGTGGGATTTGGGAATGGATTCTGGCCCTGGATTTTTTTTTCTTATATTACTAAGTTTTACCCATGTTTTCGGATAATCCATCAAAAAATTTGGAAATCTGACGGATCTTCTGAATGGCCTATTTATGTACAAAAATTGTTGACCGATCAGATACCGTTCAAAAATCCCCTGCAACCGTCAGATCGTCTGGATGGACTCTCATGTTTTATTCTTTTATGATTTTTGTTTTAGTTTCTGGATTTCCCTTGGTAGTATAATTCTATATATACCATACCATATTTTTTGCCTTATACTGCTATGTTGCCTGGATTTTTTGTACATGTCTAGCCTACCTGATAGTGGCCTGCAATGGTGCACTCTTGATTTTTTGTACATGTCTAGCTTGATATAGTGGCTCGTCGTAGTGTACTCCAGTCCTGATACTCGTCATGTCTTGTCTTGTAGTGGCTTACTATAGTACACTTTCTCCTGTGTCTTGTCCAGTTTTACATGTCTCAAATCTAGGATAGACTTTGGGGAATGCCACACCCGAAATCCTGAATAAAAATGTTAAGGATTAACAACTAGCTTGATTATCTAGATGTTTTGGGAGGAAAGATTTTCCTGATTGCTTGTAAGCCCGTTGTTCCGGCCCATCCCATGGATTTGCAACTATCTGTCATGATGAGCACACTTCCAGTGCATCGTCGAGTGTTGCACCGATACCTATAATACATTTGTCTCCCGGGCAACATATCTATTATTTATTCTATATGTCTTCGGCTTGGATAAGTTGGGTAGTTTGCAAGACGGGCAGCAGGATTGGATTTCTCAAAGTACATATGTTAGTAATTAGGATTGTGCTAACCCTGGTTAGCTAATGTATCAAGTTGTACTTATTTCTTGGCCATATTTGATGGATGTGAAGAACAGTTTGGCAACTCTAGAGGGGGTGAATAGAGTATATATAGAAAAATGACCAATTAAAATAACTCTTTCACCAATAATAAATAATCAGAGTAAAGTGCGGAAAATAAAAGGAGATCAAAAGAGCATACGCAAACACAGCGATTTTAACTTGGTTTCCCTCGTGGAGGACTAGTCCAGGCCTGAGAACTATAGCTCAGGATTCAAATCCACTATTTGTGAAATAGTAGTTTACAACCGTGCCTTTACTTCAGAAGAGCACGTCAACTTCTAACAGAGGATCGCAGTGGCGATTTGCTTGGAATTGTCCAAGCGACTTCTTCGACTCTTGCACAAGAATCCTAACTGAGAGATGCTGAGCACTCGAGACTTAGGAGGCTTGTGGCTAGTAGATGGGAACGGTATGGCTTATTTCAGCTACAAGAGAGAAGAGAAGAGAAGATTGGATGGATTGGAATGAGAGAATTCATGCCCTATTTATAGTGTTTTTATAGGCAGAATTCGGCCAGAATTCGGGTAGGAAAATTCAAATATTTGGCCGTTGGACAACTAGCAACCAGCTAACCCTAAAATTAGGGTTCCTGATTTCTAGGGGATAGAGTTCGGCCCGAACTCTGTGTGGAGGCAGAGTTCGGCCCGAACTCTGTCTCCAGAGCACAGAGTGGTTCAAAGGGGACCATTTGGGAATTTCTGGTTTGGTGGAGCTTTGGAATTTTTGGGTAGGCTATAGTCTAAGTTTCAAGAGCTCAGCATGACTCAGATTACATTAGTCTAGACTCAAAGAAAGTGTAAAATACAGACTCGAATCAACTGAGACACGGAAGCTGAGCTGTCTTCTGTCTTGAGCTTAATGCAGACGTCGTGTGTCGTATTGAATTATTACAGATATTATTTAGTCAATATTGTCAATATTTGGTTGACTGTGACTTTATGTCAACAATCTCCCCCATATTGATAATTGACAAAATAATATATGTATATTCAACATTCATACCTGGACACAGTTGATCATAGCAACATAGCTCCCCCATAATCGATGCCGAGCTAGAAATAAGAGCTCCCCCGTGATCAGAGAACGGCGCTGAGCTAGAAGAGATAGCTCCCCCGTAAAGAATGCATTGAACCTGTATAATATCTCCAAAAAGCACAAACAAGCACAGATATACGAAAGCAAAAAATATGATACTAAATATATCTAGCCAGAATATACATAGTTCTCCCCCTTTTGGCAGTTAGCAATATAGACTGCATATGAATGAAAGATCATATAAACTGCAGTATAGACAATGAAGAGTGATGCAACCACACCAAGCAGAGAAGAAACAGTGTATGACTAAACAAAATGAGTCACCAGCATAAAGTAAAACTATCATAATGAGCATAAAATGTCATCCACAAAACCAAGTGTCAAACACACAACCAGAGTTTGAGTTCATAAAACCAAGGACATAAATCCATAATAAACTAAATAACTGAAATCAAAAAGCATCAACTAAGATCATCATCAGTAGCAGCAGCAGATCGAGCCAATCTCCATCACGGAGCACGAGAAGGTCCTGGAGCATCTGAAGGACTGGGGAAGGAGCGACGGGGGTCCAAAAATGCAGCATCCGGATCCATGTAACGCATGACCCATGGATCATCAATGCGATGGCCCGCGCGCTCAGGATCCCGCTCCATGGGAATGTGCAGATGATGAGATATGGAGTACCGTATATCATGCAGGGAGTTACCGAGGGCACTCATCTGTAGAGTAGTACGATAATCCAGCTGGGTCCAGCGATCGTCCTCAAGAGTAAAACGATCCCGGAGCATAGTCTGAATAGACTCAAGAGTGGCAGGTGGAAGTGGTGCATCCTGACCGAGTGGAGGGGCGTCAGGCTCCTCATCAGCAGACTGCTCAGATGACTCAAGAGAGGCGATGACTGCCTGAAGGTGTCGTACCTTAGACAGGAAAGCAGGAGCAGGCAAAAACGGACAGGTGTCAAGTGGTATGTGGAATGCACGAAAGATCATAGGAAGGTACAAAGGATAAACCAGAGCTCGTGGTTTCTTCCTACAGTGAATCATCCGGTCCATCATAGAACATGGAAGATTGAAAGAGATTCCAAAGTGGAGATGATAAAGTGCAGATATTTCAAGATAAGTGATGTCATCAGGAGAACCTGTTTTGGGTAGAATGGTGTTAGAGATTATCCAATGAAGTCAGAAAAATATGGGTTGAGATATTTAGCCATGAGCTTGCGTGGACGTGTGTATGGAGTACACAAATCGTCCTTGAAGCTCTCAAGGGAGATCCCGTCGGGAAAACGGAATGATCGAGCATCAACAAGCTTTTCCCAAGAATTGGGCTCTGGAAGATCAAGAAATTCTGCTAAGTCAAAGTCGTCAAAGGATATATTGATACCTGCAACTCGTGAATAAATATGGAGGTCATCAAAGGTCATGTTGCAGTAGAACATTTGGACAGCATGACGATAGATAGCAGAAGTGGTAGTGACTAGCTCATCAAAACAGAGGTCATGAAATAAAGAATCATATTGAGAGAATATAGAAAAATTAATAGGATGTCCTGCGAATACCTGACGATTCCGAAAGTCACTAAACCAGTTGTTTGATGCATCTAGTGAGACAAATAATCGGTTGTCATAGGTAGTAGGATGTCGAGGACGGGGTGGGTTGAACAACGGATGAGGGGGTTGAAGTTGTTCAATGATTTGTTTAATTGACGGAGGAGAATCCGAAGAGGAAACACTCTCAGTTCGAATCTTCTTTCCACGATTGAACAAGCGAGGAGCCATAAAAGAAGAACAAACTTGATAATAAGAAGTATAGAATATAAGAATGATACCTCAAATGATCAATAAACAGTGGAAGAGAATGATGATAAACCCCTTTTCCTTGATTTTGAGGAGCAATGGAGCACTCTAGATCAAAAACTAGGGTTAGGGTTTGTAGGAGAAAGTTTGGAGAGGTGAGGAAGGAGGTAATAGTGAAGGAGAGAGATGAAAACCCGAAATATAAGAGAGGGTTTTTGTTGGTCGGAAGAAATTCTGACCGTATGATCTAAACTGATCCAACGGCAGAGGCGGATCCCGACGCTGGACCAATAGGGACCGAACTCGGCCCGAACTCTGTTAGGTGCAAAGTTCGGCCCGAGTTCTGGATTAGTGGTCCAGAACTGAAAACAGGCTGAAAAGAAAAAAAATGGTTAAGTGTTGAAGAAAAAAAAAAGATAGAGAGGATAAAAGTATGATGAATTTATTGAAGTACATAGAGAGGTACACAAAAGTCAGAATGAACTTTAGAAAAATAAATTAGGCAATATTAAATCGAAACAAACCATATAATAAACAAGGAAATATATTGTAATTCAATATTTCGAATTTGCCATGGGTTAGCTACAGGGGCCGGATCCCAGCTAGCGGTAGTCCTGAGGACTAGTGCACCGTGTCGCTTAGGCTTTTACGCCTTGTTGTCAGAAGGACCCTTTCGGCTTGTACCCATACCAAATTCGTTGTAAAAGAATCAAAATATACTCGATATTTACGCAGGTGAGTCTCAACTTATAACTGCTTCATCCAAAATTCCGAGTTCACGACAAAGGAAATTGAAGCGCTCTTCGGATAATGGCTTAGTAAAGAAATCTGCTAGCTGATGATCAGTGTCAATAAACTCTAAGTTAATCGTGCCATTTTGCTGATGATCACGCAAAAAGTGGTGTCTGATCTCAATGTGTTTAGTGCGTGAGTGACAGACAGGGTTCTTAGTCAAATTAATGGCACTAGTGTTGTCACAGAATATAGGAATATGCATGAAAGATAACTTATAGTCTTCAAGGGTTTGCTTCATCCACAGAATTTGTGCACAACAACGCCCAGCTGCTATGTATTCAGCTTCTGTTGTGGATAGTGCGACAGAGTTCTGCTTCTTGCTAAACCAGGAGACTAAAGCCTTTCCTAATAAATAACACGTGTCGCTCGTACTTTTACGGTCGACCTTGCATCCAGCGAAGTCAGCATCAGAGTAACCAATAAGGTCAAATGATGTGGACTTGGGATACCATAGGCCCACTGTAACCGTACCTTTAAGGTATCGAAAGATACGCTTAACCGCGATCATGTGTGATTCCTTAGGATTAGCTTGATATCTAGCACATAGGCAAACACTAAACATGATATCGGGACGACTAGCAGTTAAATAAAGTAAGCTGCCTATCATACCTCGATACTTACGTTGATCAACAGGTTTGCCGCTCTCATCTGGTTCGAGTTTGGTTGAAGTAGCCATTGGAGTGCTGATTGGTTTGACGTTGTCAAGATCGAACTTCTTCAGCATGTCCTTGGTATACTTCGATTGACAGATGAAAGTTCCATTAGCCATTTGTTTCACTTGCAGGCCAAGAAAGTAGTTGAGCTCTCCCATCATGCTCACCTCAAATTCCGTCTGCATACACTTGGCAAATTCTTGACAGAGGGTTTCATCAGTAGATCCAAAAATGATATCATCAACATAGATTTGAATCAACAGAATAGTGTCTTTAAAAGATTTTATAAACAGTGTAGTGTCAATTTTTCCTTTTGAAAAACCTTTCTCAAGTAAGAAGCTACTTAGCCTTTCATACCAAGCTCTGGGGGCTTGTTTGAGGCCATAAAGCGCTTTCTTTAGCTTGAACACGTGGTCGGGAAATTTGTGATTTTCAAAGCCAGGAGGTTGTTTCACATAAACTTCCTCCTTAATAAAACCATTCAAGAAAGCACTTTTCACATCCATTTGAAATAATTTAAAGTTTTGAAAATTAGCAAAAGCACAAAGCATCCGAATGGATTCTAGTCTAGCAACAGGAGCATATGTCTCATCGTAGTCGATACCTTCCTCTTGGTTGTATCCTTGAGCTACTAGACGAGCTTTGTTACGTGTGACTGAACCATCTTCATTTACTTTGTTTCTAAAAACCTATTTAGTACCAATTATCGAGTGATTAACCGGTTTAGGAACGAGATCCCATACTTGGCTTCTCTCGAATTGGTTGACTTCTTTTTGCATAGCAGAAATCCAAAATTCATCATTAAAGGCTTCAGAAATGTTTTTAGGCTCTACTTGTGAAATGAAGGCAGTGCTAGCAACGGAGTCTCTTAGTGATGATCTAGTAGTTACTCTACGTGAAACTTCTCCTATTATTAAATTTTCTGGATGAGAAGGTTTGAAAGAGAATTTCTTAGGCAAACCCTCCAGAGAATCAGTTTCGGTTGAAGTATTCATTGGAGTAGAAGTTGATGGCTCAACGTCATCATCAAGAGTACTTACTGTACTGTTATCTTCATCAAAAGTCACATTTGTTGACTCTTCCACAATAAGTGAGCGTTTATTAAAAACTCTACATCCCTTACTCTTGGCGGCATAACCAAAAAAGATACCATCGTCAGCTTTGGCATCAAATTTGCCTAAGTTGTCTTTGGTGTTAAGGATAAAACATCTACAACCAAAAACTTTAAAATAAGAAACATTGGGGGTTCTCCCAAACCAAAGCTCATAGGGTGTTTTCTTCGTAATGGGACGAATCAGCACCCTATTCAAAATGTGGCATGCTGTACTGACAGCTTCTGCCCAAAAGTATTTTGGAAGTGAAAATTTATTCAACATGACTCTGGCCATATCGCCGAGAGTTCTATTCTTCCGCTCCACAACACCATTTTGTTGAGGAGTTCTAGGACAAGAAAATTCATGATCAAAACCATTTGCATTACAAAAATTTTCAAAATCATAATTTACGAATTCCCCTCCATGATCACTTCGGATTCGAGTAATCATGTAGCCTTTTTCGTTTTGAACTTTCTTTACAAAAACTTTAAAAACAGAAATAGCATCGCTCTTATTAGCGAGAAAGAAAACCCAAGTAAATCTCGAAAAATCATCAACAATAATAAATGCATGAAGTTTGCCACCAAGGCTAGCTATTTTACTAGGACCAAATAAATCCATATGAAGTAGTTGCAAGGGTCTAGTAGTACTTACAGAGTTGATGGAATGAAATGAGGATTTAGTTGCCTTGTTTAGTTCACATTCGGCACATACCGTGTCCTTTTTGAATGTGATATCAGGCAATCCTCTCACTAGCTTCTTGGTAGATAGCCTGGATATAGCATCCATGTTGGCATGACCAAGACGCTGGTGCCAAAGTAGTCGTTCGTCTTTGTGGGCATATAGACATCTACCTGTATTGTTAGTATTTATAGAAAGATAGAAAATATATATGTTGTCCTCTCTTTTCCCTTCAAAAGCAATGTCTCCTGTTGACCTATCATAGATGTAGCAACTGTTTTGTCCAAAGTTAATATCATATCCATGATCAGCAAGATGACTAATGCTGAGCAGGTTATGCTTTAACTCGGTCACTAGGCAGACATCCTTTATTACAGGAGAAGGAGGATGACCAATGATACCATTACCTATTATGTGCCCTTTGAGATTGTTACCGAAGGATACATATCCTTCTCTCTTCATCGATAGTGATGCAAAAAGTTTTGCGTCTCCCGTCATATGTCGCGAGCATCCACTATCGAGAATCCACTTACTTTCAGTTGAAGAGGGAAGGTCCACCTACATCAAGAGTAGATGTGACCTTTGGTACCCGAGTTCTTGAGGGTCCTGAAAAGTTAGTCTTTGGAAACCAAGCATATATCTTTTTATCTATAAGTCTTCTAACTTTGCACTGTGGTGAGATGTGTCCATGTGATCCACAGTAAGTACAGATAGCATTCTTATTTATACTAGGAGCATGAGAATAATATCTATAAGCAACAGGATGAGGATGAACATGATGTGAAGAGTTAGCATGTAGATGATGATTATGCATAGAATGAGTGGCATGGTGATGGTGTATATGAGGCATATCATGATGGTATTGTCTATGATGTGTGACATGCTGATATTGTCTATATGGCATGGCATGATGATTATGTCTATATGGCATATGATGATCTTGTCTATATGGCATTGCATGATGATCTTGTCTATATGGCATGACATGATGATTCCTATGTGTGGAGTGATGTTGATTGTGTCTTTGTGCATGATGATTGTGTACTGAGTGAGAATTATTCTTACGTGCACGTGGTTTGTGAAAGTTTGTGTATATAAATGCATGGTTATGTGCTACATGAGAATGACGTGGTTGACTAGCATGAGTGGTGTTGTGCCCATGTGATTGGGTTTGAGGTTGAAGCACCTGTTTATCCAATTTGGTTTCTAATCTCTTAGAAGCAGCTTGCAATTCATCAACCTTAATATTCAAGCCATATATCTTAGTCATGGAAATCTTGTGTCTACTCTTTTCTTCAGCAAGCAACGTGTTGAGTGTAGTGATTTCTTGAGTTTGTTGCTCAATACGTGCTTCAGCATCATGTAAGCTTAATTTAAGCTTGGATACTTTATCAGTGTCATTAGTGGGTGTCGTGTTTCTAACATTATCAAGAAGTAAGGAAATTCTTTGTATCTCATCTTCAAGACTTTTGATTTTGTCCTTGGCATATTTGTATTTACCGATGACCTTTTTGTGATCATCGAGTAAATCAGTGAAAGCATCGCCAAGTTCATCAAAAGAGAAGTCATCTAGAGTTTCGTTAGATACCTTGTTGGAAGTTGCTATTAGGCACACATTTGCTGTATCTTGAGGAGAGTCCTTTTCTTCCTCGGAGTCACTCGCTTCACTTTCATGCCAAATTCCTGTGTTGGCATATTTCTTTGATGAGTTCTTTTTGTATGGCTTCTCATAGCGGTTGCTCTTCTTCAAGAATGGGCAGTCTTTTCGGACATGTCCAGTCTTCTTGCAACCGTAACAGGTTGGCTCTTCTTCATCATCTTCTTGTGAATCCTTCTTCCTTCGATTGAAGCGAAGAAATTTTCTGAAGTTGCGAACCATGAGAGCTTGGTCTTCATCATCCGAGTTATCGTCTTCGGTCTCATCGTGATCAGCCCTTCGTCGATGAGCTTTGAGTGCGATCTCCCTGGTCTTCGGAGCAGGCTCTTCGAAGTCCTTGAGGTCAAGCTCGTGAGTCATGAGCTTACCCATCAAGGTCTCCATTGACATTGATGTGAGATCATTTCCTTCTATGATGGCCGTCACCTTAGGGTTCCAAATCTTTGGCAACCCTCTGAGTAACTTACGAATCTTCTCGTGGTTTGAGTACTGCTTACCAAGCGAGGATAGAGGATTGATGATGTCGAGGAATCTTGTAAATATTTGAGTGATCGTCTCATTTGGCTTCATCTTGAAGGCTTCGTATTCTTGAGTGAGACGGCTTATTTTAGATTCCTTGACTTGTGTGGTTCCCTCATGCGTCACTTCTAGAAGTCTCCATACTTCATGAGCAGTGGTGCATGTGGAGACCCTGTTGAATTCATTCCTGTCTATAGCACAGAATAAAGCATTAATAGCCCTAGCATCTAGACTTGCCTGTTTCTTCTCCTCGACAGAATATTTGTCGTGTGGTTTCTCAATGAGGTCACCATCGACAACTATTCTAACGGGCTTTTTATAACCGTCAGTGACGACAGTCCACAGGTTAAAGTCTAGAGACTTAAGATAGAAGCTCATCCTTGTTTTCCAATATGTATAGTTAGTTCCATCAAATAGGGGAGTGTAGGCCTCAAAAATGAAAGTCACGCTGAGTTGATCAGAACAAGTCACGCAGAGTGATCCGAGAAGCAGCACAAAAGATACGCTAAGTTCTGCCTGGCCATCTCCTTTAGAAGTCACGCAGAGACAGCTCAGCCATATGTCAGAATCATAATGACTGACAACACAGCAGTCGAGAAACGTCTCCTCGTATGCCACGTATGCACAGAATTCGAGAGATCATCGCCGTCTTTTGCGTGATTTTCGAAATCTTCCTTAGCAAGACTCACTCTTCACCAAGTTGGCGTGACTTTGAGTCTTATCTTCATTTAATGCGGCTGACAATATAATCAATGTCAGAGATTTTGTGTCAGACGAAGCGTGCCAAATCAAGACAGCTGGCGGTTGGCGTGGATTCTGAACCTTCTCCTTCTTCAAGTTTGCGTGGATTTTTGAATTATTCTTCTCAAAGCCTGCGTAAATTTTGAAGTATTCTTCTTCAAAGCTTGCGTGGATTTCGCCTTCAACGAGTCTGCGTCAACGAAACTGCGTGGATTTTTGCCTTCAGCAAGACAGCGTGGATTTCATTTTCACTGGAGTACGTGGCAGCCATGCTACCGATCTCTCTCTCGTGTGCCCAGTAACTTGCACACGACCCATGCACTAATGCCATGTGTCCAACAGTTACGGGCCACGTCCAGTAACTACTCACTAATCCCGCGTGTATTTAGAGTCTGCATGACTTTTCAAATACACTAGTGGTGAGGTAGTTATCTTTTCAGTTACTGTTTTGACTCTATAAATAGAGTTCTTTTTTTTTATTTCATTGGACAGATACATTGATATCTACTGTCAAAATTTTGAGAGCTTTTCTTCTTCGCATAGCCCAAAGGATAAAGCGATCGTCTTCTAGATCGGATTCCTACAGTTGTAATTTTCTCAGATACAAAATAAATAAAGTGAATTTATTTATGGAAAACAAATTGGCGACTCTGCTGGGGAAAACCATCTCCTCTTCTGAGATGGTAACAACTCAATGCGATACTTCGTCTATCGGCTCGACGAAGAAGGTGATGACGATCAAATTCGATCAACTCGCCTATGAAGAAATGCAGCGGGCTAAGAGTGGCAAGCCCATTCCAGCCTCCATTATCACTGCCAAGTCGAAAGGACACTCTGTCTATGTCCCTAAGAATCAGTTGGCAGTCAATAGTGAAGTCTCTGCCACAGTGTCTACTCCTAACACTGGCAAGAACTCCATTGCAAGCACGCACACTCTTGTGCGCTCGAAGATGACAGTAACTAAAAGTCACGTTGACAGTACTGGCTCCTTAGCCGAATCTGTTCCAGCGTGCAAATTCAATTCTAAAAGTCACGCTGACAGTACTGGCTCTTTAGCCGAATCTGTTCCAGTGTGCAAATTCAATTCTAAAAGTCACGCTGACAGTACTGGCTCTTTAGCCAAATCTGTTCCAGTGTGCAAATTCAACTCTAAAAGTCACGCTGATAGTACTGGCTCCTTAGCCAAATCTATTCCAGTGTACAACCCCACATTCAAAAGTCACGCTGACAGTATTGGCTCCTTAGCCAAATCTGTTTCAACGTGTAATTCTAAAATCAAAAGTCACGCTAACAGCTCTGGTTCTTTAACCAAGTCTGTTTCAGCGTGTATTTCATCAGAGAAGAATAACTCCTTAGTTATCTCTTCTTCTTCATCGAGTTCTACTAGAACTGGGGGTGGTCTTCCACACAAAGTCCCTTCGAAAAGGAATAACTCTTTAGTTGTTTCTTCTGCTCCTATAGTTTTTACTCCAGGAACAGCTTTGACTGATACTTTTGTTAGTCAAAGAAAAGGAGATGGTCTTTTGACTACTCTTCCTTCTGGACATTCTATGTCTCAACATCTGAATGAGTCTAAGAAGAAACATTCCTTAATGTCTTCTTCTTTGATTTCTTCAAATTGGGCACAGAATCTGTCCATTAAAGAGAGTCTGTTACCAACTCCTAATCAAGGGAGTGGTTTAACTCTTCCTTCTCTGCAAATATCCAGATCAATGGAAGGAAAACTCCATATTTCCAAAATTAATATGATTACCTTCCACTGATTTAAGAACAAAACTCAGCACTTCTGGTGTTAAGAAACCATACCAATTGGATATGAAGATAAAAGATCCAGATGCAGAGTATGCAAGAAATTATGTGGCTCATATTAATCACTCTTTGTATAATCAAGAGCCATCAAGACCCAAGAACAGGAAGTATATTCCTCAATCTTCACAAACAGATTTACGGGAATATCTTCAACAGAAGAGAAGGAGTAATTCTATATCAAAGGAACATGCTGAATGTGACTTCTATCCAAGAGTCATAATTCAGTGCAGATGTGAATCAACAGTTCAAGACCATGGTGATCATACTGAATGTGACTTCCAGCCAAGAGTCACAATGCAATGCAGATGTCAAAATAAACGACAGTCTGTCTTTAATAGGATTCAGTATAAACCTATGCCTGATGAAGATGAGCCTTTGTTTGCCTCTGTCAACATGACTTCTCGGGACACCGGGGGTAGAGTTGATAGTCCAGATGGAGTATATAAAAACACCAGAGCAAGAGTCCTGGCTTCTAGTCAAAGAAATTTGATCACTGAAATTGATTCTGAATTTCTTGGAGAATCTAACTTCCCACCTCTTCCTACTGGGGGTAATTCTCCTATAGTTGACTTTGATACACGAAGCAATGATTCAGAGCATACAACATCTACTAGTTCATCAATAATCTCTCATACAGTCACGACTTACATGGTTGATGGGAATACTGATGAACCCTCTTTTTTCCTGACTCCTCAAGATCAAAGAATTGCTTCTTTGGAACAGCAAATGAAGTCTATGACTGACACAATGAAGTCAATGTATGAACTCATGACAGCTCAATTGCAAAATCGACAGACTGTATCAGATGCCATACCAGTTGATACTGATATAAGTCCAGTACAAGTTCCTCCAGCAGTACAATCCAATACTCCTGGACCTGCTCAACCAAATCCTAGTCTCTCTGGAGCTGGGGGTAGTGCTTACAATGCTGTTCCTCCTCCTAACTATTCTCTACAAGCCACAACTCTACAATCTTCGGGAGTTGTCTCTGAAGAATTGAAAAATCTCAAAACTCAATTCGAGGCATTCAAACAGAAGGATGGTTTACAAAGGTTAGGCATCAAGCAGCCTTATCCGATAGAATGGAAGCAAGTATCATATCCTCCTAAATACAAGCCTCCTACTATCTCATTCTATGATGGAAACACTTCTCCAAGTCAGTTTATCAATCACTTTGAAGTAATGACTGATCAATTACAACCAAGTGATGCTCTCCTTACTCGGGTATTTATTGGATGTCTCAAGGGAACGACATCCCGGTCAAACAACAACAGCGACGATTTCGTCCGAACATCATGGATGCAATTGAAGCTGAAGTCAATAAACTCATTACATCTGGGTTTATTAGAGAGGAACAACATCCCGATTGGGTGGCTAATATTGTTCATGTTCTTAAAAAGACTGGCAAGATCAGAGTATGCATAGACTTTCGCGATCTCAATGCGGCATGTCCTAAAGACGGATTCCCTCTACTAATCACTGATGTCATGGTTGATAATACCTGTGGATTTGAACGAATGTCATTCATGGACGGGTATTCTGGGTATAATCAGATCAAAATGTTTCCAGAAGACGAGAAGCACACTTCTTTCAGAATGTCGATTGGTACATACTGTTATACAGTTATGCCATTCGGTCTCAAAAATGCAGGAGCAACTTATCAACGAGCTATGAGTACTATATTCCGTGAACATTTGCGGAAAACAGTCGAATGCTATGTTGATGATATTGCAGTCAAAAGTCGACAAAAGGAGGATCATATCCAAGATTTGAAGACTATATTTGATCTAATGCGTAAGCATCAATTAAAGATGAACCCTACTAAGTCCTTCTTAGGCGTCTCTAGTGGTAAATTTCTCGGCTTTGTCATTACCTCTAAAGGTATACACGTGGATCCCGAGAAGATCAAAGCCATCCAAGAGATGCGTCCTCCACGCACCTTAAAAGAGCTACGAGGATTTCAAGGAAGAATTGCTTATATCAGGAGATTTATCTCTAATTTATCAGGACGCTGCAGACCATTCAACAAACTTATGAAGAAAGGTGTCTCTTTTGTCTGGAATGATGAATGTCAGAAAGCATTCGATGATATAAAATAATATCTGATGAGCCCTCCAGTATTGGTACCTCCCGTCTCAGGAATACCATTCCTCCTCTATACTCGAGCAATGAGTCATTCATTGGGTGCATTACTCGCTCAAAAGAATCAAAATGGCCATGAACAAGCCATTTATTATCTCAGCCGCACTATGACCGGAGCTGAACCTCGATATTCACCAGTTGAAAAAGAATGTCTAGCCTTGATGTTTGCTGTCCAAAAGACACGTCATTATATCATTGGTCATACTATTCATGTCATCTCCAGGATCAATCCTATACGGATCATGATGAAAAAACCCAGTATTTTGAACTCTCGATTGGCTAACTGGGGAATCCTACTTGCTCAGTATGATATGCACTATATTCCTCAGAAATCAGTCAAGGGACAAGCTTTAGCTGATTTTCTGGCTGCTCACTCAATTCTAGAAAATTCAAAACTCTATGATGAAATCCCAGATGAAGTCCTAGATTCAAATCAAATTGCTGAAGAAGATCCTACTTGGCGTTTATTCTTTGATGGAGCGTCAAGAATTGGTCCTAATGGCGATATTGTTGCTGGAGTTGGAATTGTTCTTGTATCGCCAGAAGGTCTTGCCATCCAAAGAGCTTATTCTCTCGATCAGCCGTGTTCAAACAATGTAGCTGAGTACAACGCATTGCTTATTGGTCTTCAACTCGCTAAACATCTGAATATTCAACATTTGGAGGCGTATGGAGACTCTAAACTTATTGTCAATCAGATCAGGGGTACTTATGAAGTTCGCCATCAAGATCTGGTTCCTTATCATAGAGTGGCCATATCTATGGCCTCATCATTTAAGGAATTCTTCATTGAACATGTTAGGCGAGCATGTAACACAGAAGCTGATGCCCTTGCTAATCTTGCAGCGGTGCTGGCTATCCCAATCAGACGGCAACAAATAATTGTTATTCATAGTCGAGAATTATTTTATCTTGAAAATAACCTGACTCTAGGACTTCCAGTTGACATTGAAGAATCAACATCTCATGACGTCAACACAACAAGAGGATTTGGATTTAGTCGTAAATCGATATCATCTTCATCCGATTCCAGCATAGAATTCATCTTCAGTAACTCGACTGAGAATCAGAATACGGATAAAGATTTGAGACTTCCTTTCTTAGATCTTGTATTGTATGATATTCTTCCGGACGATCCGAGTGAGGCAGCATCTATCAGACGACGATCACTCAGATTCTACTACAATCATACAACAAAGACCTTATATCGTCGAGCTTATGATGGTTTACTCCTTCGGTGCATTGCCGGTGATGAAGCCCAACAAGTTATTCGTGAAGCACATGATGGAATTTGTGGAGCGCATCAACCTGGGCCAAAACTTCAAGACCGTATTCGACGAATGGGTTATTATTGGCCAACTATGGTATCAGATGCCATTGAATATGCAAGGAAATACAAAGCTTGCCAAATCCATGCGGATTTTATACATCAACCTTCGGAATTTCTACATCCGACGGCAGCATCATGGCCCTTTGAAGCTTGGGGCATGGACATTGTCGGCCCGATCAATCCTCCATCATCTAAAGGTCATCGGTTCATTCTCGCAATAACCGATTACTTCTCCAAATGGGCTGAAGCTATTCCTTTATCTGAAGTTAAGACGTCTAATGTCATCAGCTTTATTAAGCACCATGTCATCTACAGATTTGGTGTTCCTCGACGCATTGTTCATGATAACGGACCACAGTTCGTCAGCCAGAAATTTACTCGATTCTGTGACAATCACCGGATCAAGAATGTTGCTTCTACCGCATATAATCCAGCAGCTAACGGATTGGCAGAAGCTTTCAACAAGACTATCATCAAACTCCTAAAGAAGTTTGTCTCCACTAACAAACGTAATTGGAGTGACAAGCTCGGGGAATGCTTGTGGGCTTATCGCACTACAGTCGTAATGCTACTAAGTGTACACCTTTCTCTCTGGTGTATGGATCTGAGGCTGTTCTCCCATTAGAGATTCAAATTCCTTCTTTAAGGATAGCAATCGCTAATGAACTCACTGCCGAAAATAATGATCGTCTTCGACTTCAAGAATTGGAGGCTCTGGATGAAAAACGGTTATCTGCTCAACAGAATATTGAATTCTATCAAGCTAGAATTTTAAGGGCTTTTAACAAGAAAGTCAGAATTCGAACATTTCAGAAAGGAGAACTTGTGCTTACTGTCAGACGCCCGATGACTATGGCACACATGAGTAAGGGCAAGTTTGATGCAAAATGGGAAGGTCCATTCATTGTCAATAAGATCTTTTCTAATGGGGCTTATCAACTCACTACTCTAGATGGTAAAGCCACTATGATGCCCATCAACGGCAAATTCTTGAAGAAGTACTACGTCTGATATTTCTATCAAAATTGTCCTCCCATCACTCTCCAGCTGTTTTATTGTTCTTTCCGAAGAATCATTCTGATATCTATTATCCCCAGTGGAGATAGGTATTCTACTTTGTATCGTTTTCTCAACAAATTTGATATCCAGAAAATTATGTCCACATTACCTCTGAATTTTCTATCTCAATATCATATTTATGAAAATGATATTTAGTCTTTCTGATTTCTGAGTCAAAAAATCAATGAATAAAGGCAAATATAAAGTGGGAAGGATATATCGTAAACAAAGTTTCCTTAAACGGAGTTTATTTGAGACAAATCCCTCAAGAAAAAAAAAGTACATCATCATGGAAGATCACTATGATCCCTTTCATATTTGGGACGAGGACCACATACATAATCAGCAAAAGAATTGAATACATCTTTTCTTGACCGCACCAAGAATTGACAGGCAGCCAGCCTCATTGCTTCTTCTTCTTCGGTTTCTCCTGGTTCGACCAGGAAGTCCAGGATATCTTTTGGCGGCTTGGGAGTAGACGAGCTTTCGCCCATTTCCTTCTTCTGCGGAGGTGGATGTTCTTTAACACCTTCAGTAGCTTCAAGGGCGACTTCAGCCTTCTTTATGTTCTCTTCAAAAGACATTATGGATAAAATGCGATCCTTCTATTCAAATATATGCTCTATTTATAGGCATATGGTTACAAGGATCGAAGGGACGTATTCTTTCCCGATACTCAGTTCATCCATTCATTTCTCATATTCATCCGACGTTTCACATGTTCATTAATACTTGACGGTTCGTCCGTTCATTTATTACATTCACTCGACAGTTCATCTGTTCATCATTTCTTAACGGTTCGCCCGTTCATAATCTTCTATCAGTTCATTAAGTGGGGATTCGTTATTTATCATGTTTTTATAACCTCTGAATCAATTCCGAATCTACTTACTCATTTGTCATGTTTTGACCTCTGCATAGAAATCAATCTATTTTCTTTCGAGTTCCTATATATTATCATGTCCATAATACCTCTGATAATATCATATACTCTAAAAACAGAAAAGATGATTTTATTATCTATCATGTCCACAATTCATCCACAAATACAAATTATTGAGCATAGAAGAAATGTCATTTCCATTCCTATTTCACCACAAAAAGTCTATTACATTTTCTTAGACTTTCCTACAAATCATAATGGAAATCTATTACAAATCTTGGATTTTCATTCTATGTACAACTGAGATCTATTTCTTCTTGGATCTTTTCTGGCAATCTCGTTGTTTGTGGTAATTCCTGGGTGTCCAGCAGGAATCAAACTCTGGTCTTATCTCTCAGATGAGAGGAGAACCACAGAGTAGGGCAACACAAAAACGTGTTGCTGCCAATACAACTGGTGGATGGGGGTAACCTCTCAAGGAAGACAGGAATGTATCCAAACCTTGGGATACAATTCCTGGTTCTGCCTTGAAAGGAACTCTACTACCCAATCTCTTGGTAGTAGAGTTAACTCCACCATCCAACTCTCGTGTATAAAGGCTCTTCCTACCATCTAAGGAAGACCCTTCTATCCCACGAAGAGTTCTGAGTTGTCTGATGTACGCATCAAAAGCGTATGAGCTCCCTGATGTTGGTGTCAGCAGGATATTGTCCACAGCATCCACATCACCAATGCCAGTTCTGAAGAAGGTTTTCAGCCAAAATTCTGTACGAAACAGTAAAGAAAAATCAGTCAACAGAAACTGGCCAAGACAGATGCATTCTGTTCATTTCAGGAAGATGAATTTGTCCTTAGCAAACAAAAAAATTCGATGCGTGTATATTGAACTTACCGCTGAGTTTGCTGCTAAGGATTGACAGATCCATGTCTGGTAGCGTGCACAGAGATTTGACATCAGACAACATGGCTTTCCTATTTTCTTCTCATAGAAAATTCATTCTCAGAAGAGAGGAAGAAGAATAGGAAGATGAGTTTGCGTAGAGTTCATCCATCTATTTAAAGGGTCAAGTGCAGGTCCATTCTTGGAAAAGATCCGCATAAATAGCGCTCGTAAACCATGGAATGAATGACACGTGTTCTTTGGAAGACAGTGCAACATTGGAAACAGTCAAAGAGTGCTAATTAATATTCTTTATTAATGCACGCTGTTCAATGCAAAAGTTGTACTACATTCTTCAAGACAGGCACTGATGGCCTTACAAAAGACAAGACAAAAAGAGTACAACAAAAGCATAAAAGTCACGCTCTATTTTCCAGAGCGACTGAGCTTAGTGCCTAGTTCTTCTACGCTCCTAACTCCCAGACAGTACAACAGAGCTTTAAACATTTCACGCTGCTCTATGAAGCTGCGCCCATCAGAAGAGGACGAGCCATCCAAGCCAAAATAGCTCAAGAGATTCTTGGCTAGCTGCGTGGAGTCGTCCTTTAGCTCGATGATGACAGGTTCGGGTTCTTCACCCCCAAAAGTGGGGTCACCATGGGAACAAAAGCCCAACTTGCGTGCTTCCTCTTCGGCTGCTTCCTTTGGAGTCATATTTTCGAGAGATGAAGTCAAAACTGAGAATCACTCCCTGTTTATATAACAGATCTCGTCGACAGTTCATATTCCACCATAAATTGGACGCAATCAGTCTCGGAGAACGAAGAGTCATTATGACATTTAATAGGTTCATTTGGATGTTTTCAAAGAACTTCGAAGTCTTTTCAACTTCCGAAAAATTTTGGAGCCATCTTAGCGTGACTTTAACTCATTTCATCATCTCTATTTCAAAGTATTTCGAAAATATTTTATCATTTTTTCGAAAACTTTGAAGGGGGTTTTGTAGGCCTCAAAAATGAAAGTCACGCTGAGTTGATCAGAACAAGTCACGCAGAGTGATCCGAGAAGCAGCACAAAAGATACGCTAAGTTCTGCCTGGCCATCTCCTTTAGAAGTCACGCAGAGACAGCTCAGCCATATGTCAGAATCATAATGACTGACAACACAGCAGTCGAGAAACGTCTCCTCGTATGCCACGTATGCACAGAATTCGAGAGATCATCGCCGTCTTTTGCGTGATTTTCGAAATCTTCCTTAGCAAGACTCACTCTTCACCAAGTTGGCGTGACTTTGAGTCTTATCTTCATTTAATACGGCTGACAATATAATCAATGTCAGAGATTTTGTGTCAGACGAAGCGTGCCAAATCAAGACAGCTGGCGGTTTGCGTGGATTCTGAACCTTCTCCTTCCTCAAGTTTGCGTGGATTTTTGAGTTATTCTTCTCAAAGCCTGCGTAAATTCTGAAGTATTCTTCTTCAAAGCTTGCATGGATTTCGCCTTCAACGAGTCTGCGTCAACGAAACTGCATAGATTTTTGCCTTCAGCAAGACAGCATGGATTTCATTTTCACTGGAGTACGTAGCAGCCATGCCACCGATCTCTCTCTCGTGTGCCCAGTAACTTGCACACGACCCATGCACTAATGCCATGTGTCCAACAGTTACGGGCCACGTCCAGTAACTACTCACTAACCCCGCGTGTATTTAGAGTCTGCATGACTTTTCAAATACACTAGTGGTGAGGTAGTTATCTTTTCAGTTACTGTTTTGACTCTATAAATAGAGTTTTTTTTTTTATTTCATTGGACAGATACATTGATATCTACTGTCAAAATTTTGAGAGCTTTTCTTCTTCGCATAGTCCAAAGGATAAAGCGATCGTCTTCTAGATCGGATTCCTACAGTTGTAATTTTCTCAGATACAAAATAAATAAAGTGAATTTATTTATGGAAAACAGGGAGGCCTATGAGTGGACTGACCTTCACCATGATTAGAAATCAAGGATTGTGTGGTTGCCATGGATCAGCTCTTAGGATGTTAGTCCTTATAAAGAGAACAGAGCTCTGATACCAATTGAAAAACAGTTTGGCAACTCTAGAGGGGGGTGAATAGAGTATATATAGAAAAATGACCAATTAAAATAACTCTTTCACCAATAATAAATAATCAGAGTAAAGTGCGAAAAATAAAAGGAGATCAAAAGAGCATACGCAAACACAGCGATTTTAACCTGGTTTCCCTCATGGAGGACTAGTCCAGGCTTGAGAACTCTAGCTCAGGATTCAAATCCACTATTTGTGAAATAGTAGTTTACAACCGTGCCTTTACTTCAGAAGAGCACGTCAACTTCTAACAGAGGATCGCAGTGGCGATTTGCTTGGAATTGTCCAAGCGACTTCTTCGACTCTTGCACAAGAATCCTAACTGAGAGATGCTGAGCACTCGAGACTTAGGAGGCTTCTAGCTAGTAGATGGGAATGGTATGGCTTATTTCAGCTACAAGAGAGAAGAGAAGAGAAGATTGGATGGATTGGAATGAGAGAATTCATGCCCTATTTATAGTATTTTTATAGGCAGAATTCGGCCAGAATTCGGGTAGGAAAATTCAAATATTTGGCCGTTGGACAACTAGCAACCAGCTAACCCTAAAATTAGGGTTCCTAATTTCTAGGGGACAGAGTTCGGCCCGAACTCTGTGTGAAGGCAGAGTTCGGCCCGAACTCTGTCTCCAGAGCACAGAGTGGTTCAAAGGGGACCATTTGGGAATTTCTGGTTTGGTGGAGCTTTGGGATTTTTGGGTAGGCTATAGTCTAAGTTTCAAGAGCTCAGCATGACTCAGATTACATTAATCTAGACTCAAAGAAAGTGTAAAATACAGACTCGAATCAACTGAGACACGGAAGCTGAGCTGTCTTCTGTCTTGAGCTTAATGCAGACGTCGTGTGTCGTATTGAATTATTACAGATATTATTTAGTCAATATTGTCAATATTTGGTTGACTGTGACTTTGTGTCAACAGGATGGAGTCCATTTCTGTCTTATCTAGTGTAGTCTTGCTCAAGCTTGTTATTTCAGTATCTAGATTTCTGTACATACTATTATTCCTGCTATATGCTTGGCTTCACTACTTATCTTACATGTTCGGCTACACTTACATATTTATTTGCTCGACTTCACCATACATGATCATATGCTTATTTCACTTAACATACTCGCATGCTCGACTTTACTATATTTTTCCAATTTCCTTTTATATTCTTAGTGGTACCCTTACATTATTCATGCTTGCTCTTATTGCTTTAACTTAGTTTTATTATGAATTGTATGTTGGTTTAGTTCATAGTTTTGCTTTCTTTGTGGTACTTGTTATTGGGGTTCTGACCCCACTGTTTTTATTTTGCCAGATTTGGTTGAGGGGCCCGAGGATCTATCAGACGTTCCACTCGATGATGACCACATGGAGCACCAGGGTGCCAGAGTGGGCGTTCTTTCTCTTACTCACTCTTATTTATATATTCTTCCGTGGCATTTAGCCACCGAGCACGTGTTTATCTCGTATTTTGGACTTATTATTTTGGCATACGGTCTTAGACATGATCTTTATATTTTCTAGACTGTAGCTAGAGCTGATCATGTATGACTTACGCTCTTACTAGTTCTTCATTTTGTATTACTAGTTTCATGATCATCTATATATTATAGTTTGGGACGCTTTACTGTCTTATATGTCTGATGATTATACTCTTGTACTTTACTTACTTACCTGTGATTGAGATATCTAGGATTTGCTTAACCTAGGATTGACTGTTTTATTGTAGTAATAACCCCTATATCTACAGCTTTGACTGTATTTCAGGGTACTGGAGGACTTTGGTATACGTAGCTGGCCTGGTCCATCCCTACTTGCCAGTATTCTGGCTCTGGGACGTGATATAGGTTTTGGTGGTGGCCTATACAGGTCTGATTTATCAGATATATAGGGGTTACTTGTAGTTATCTTAGTCATAAATCTTCTTCTTTGAAATCCTTCATATTACTCTATATCTCTTATTTTTAACCTGATATCTGTATTGGTCGTTGATCCTTTCTATTCCCTCAATTTTGATCCTGGTATCCTTCAACTTTTAGAGGCAATGTTCCTAGTCCTTCTGATCAGCTCGTTCGGGTTCCACCGATGGCAGGTCAACGTCCTTTTGTTTTGCCGATTCAGGAGGCTCAGTCTCAGCATTCGGAAGTAGAGTCTAGAGTCGATCCGCGGGTAGAGATACCAATACATCCTAATCAGCAGGCAGTGGAATTCCAGCCAAAGCAGCCAGAGAATGTTATTCGTGGGTTGGTGAGTGTACTTGGAGATTTCATGGCGACGGAGCAGCATCAGAGTGATGCTCTTACGTAATCAGTTCAGACGACTCTAGAGAGAAATGGTGCTCAGGTTTATAGTTCTGCGAGCAGCTTCAAGCGTCTCCATCCCCCGTACTTTTATGGTGCTGAGGATGCAATTTCGTCTGATGCATAGCTTCAGGATACTGAGGCCATTCTGGAGGCGTAGGGATTCCGGCTCGAGAGTGAATTACAGTGGTCAGACTGCAGTTATTGGATTTGGCCCACGACTGGTGGGCAGTTCATGAGGTATCTCTTGTGGCACCGATTGCTTGGGCAGATTTCAACGAGAGGTTTTAGACTAGGTATTTTGACGTTGTGTCGTATTAAGACTTGCAGTAGAGATTTAACAACCTTAGGCAGATGGAGAGGACCGTCGATGGCTATACGGCAGAGTTCAGCAGGCTCAGTCAATTTTCCCATGTTGGCCCATAGAGCCATGATCAACCTAATTTTGATAATTGACTTCAAGGAAGGCGGTCATGTGTTTTTTCGGATATCACTGACTCGAGGTACCATTCGATTTGGTAGCAAAGAAAAACTAAGTCCAAGGTACATTGATCCTTTTGATATTCTTGAGAGAGTTGGAGAAGTGGTCTATCGTCTTGTATTACCTCCCGCACTAGAAGGTGTGCATGATGTATTCTATGTGTCTCAATTGAGAAAGTATGTGGCAGACTCTAGTCATGTGTTTGATCATTCTGAGATTACAGTTGGGCCGACTTTATCTTACGAGGAGCAACCAATTGGAATTCTTGACCGTAGCGAGAAGGTATTGCAAGGTCAGACCATTGGACTTGTTCGAGTTGCTTGGAAGCATCATTCATCGAGCGAGTCTACATGGAAGCATGATGATTCCATGCAAGAGTGTTTCCCTCATTTGTTTGAGGATCAAGGTATATGATTTATTGTGTTTTCTTAGTTGTTCCAGTTTCTTATACGACATTGCTTTTAATTTTGAGGACGGAATTCTTTTAAGAAGGGAAGATGTAAAACCCCTCAAAATTAAAAGAATATTTAATTGGGTTAATATATTATTTTGGATTTATAATTATTTTTAATTAATTTTAATCCTATTTTTATTATATAAAAAGGGCTATAGTCATGATTGATTTTGAATGCGCATGTTGACTAGAAAGTATGGCATGCCTAGCGTAGTCAGATGCCTTGACTAGCGTACCAGCCATGGTAGGGATGGCAAAGTCATATTTTAGTCCATTGGATGTTAACAATTCAATTGTGGCCCAAGTCATAATTTTATTAATTAATTAGTTATATAAGCCTTTATGACTTTTTAGGAGACCCCGGTCGCACCAAACCTTCTCGAACTTCTTACAAGCCAAACCCTAACCCAATATTTTTCTCCACCTCCTTCTTCCTCTTGACCGAATACATCCCCTTCCTCTTCAAATTTTTTCACACCCCTCTCCATCCAAATCCATCATCTTCATCCCATCAATCAAACAACTCTTCCTCCATAAAAACTCATTCTTTTCATCATCTACCCATCTATCTCCTCAAAACAAATCCTAGAAATACTATATTCACCATCCAACCTTCAAGATCCATTGGAAATACCTTCAAACTTATCAAGAAGGGGTTAGTGTAACGCCCCGACCCGCAAGATGCCTTATGATGGATGGTTGGTTCGATGAAGCCTTGTTGGACTTGGGATTATATGAAGGATCGCTTGGAAGTCTATGCGATCGTGGCGGGAATCGTTCTATGAATGTGAGTAGTGTTGAACCCTTCAAAGATCCTTTAGCTTCACACTTAAAATAAAGGATAGTGTGCTATGTTTCTTATTGTGTTGCTCAATAACACCTTGCATGGAATTTAGAAAGATAATGAAAGATAATAATCACCTGAACGTAAACTGTTGTGGCTAGATAAATTGTATGCTTGTACGCTGTTGCGATGAATTACATGACAGGTGAAAGCAAAGTCCCAAATACTTGGGCGGTGAGTATGTTGAGCTTTGGTCAATGAATAGATGGCAAAACAGATATTAAGACCCAAGAACTGGGCAGTGAGTATGCTTGAATTTCATTCGAATGAATGTGTGCTAAATAGATGCTAAGTCCCAGGAATTGGGTGGTGAGTACATTGAGTTTGGTTGGAAAGATGTATGGTATCAAAGATGTGGCAAAAGGCATTGGGTAACAACATTCTATTATCCTGTCGCCGATGTAGAATGTTGATTACGCCAAGACCCTGGATTGGACAGATGATAATGTGAGCGTTGGCTCAAGGCAAGATGGCTAGATGGCAAGACGGCAATATGAATGAGAATGGTGGCTAAATTACTTAGTTTTTCTTATCATGCATTATATGTTTTCTTCTTAGATAAGTTACATATAGTTGCATGGTCATGGACAACTTGTCGACAAGGTGGTTTCTCGAACGGTATTCCTGGGCCATGGAACCCGGTTCGTCCTAGGGGAAACCAATACTGAAGTAGTAGCAGTGCTGAAGTAGTAGCACGGTATACAGGACTTACAGTAGGGCTAGCTACCTGTACTGGCAAGGGCGATGTATACGAGTAAGACGGTCCAGGATGGGGTGTCGCCAGTGACCTTCATATAGATAGGTCAGGTGCTAATGATGTCTTATGCAGTCAGAGTAAGTTATTACTCAAATACATAGAAGGATGTCGGCTTTTGGTAAGAATTCACCTGAACGGTGATAATCATATTGAATCATGATATTGTTCCTAACAATGTCTTGTACAGGCAGAGTAAGTATTATAAATGTACAGGGATGGCTACACGACCGTGGGTAAGAATCACCAAAGGGTGATAACAGTATGCTTTAAATTATGTTGGCTATGAGAATTGCATGCTTTACTTCTTGTCGGCTATAACATGAAATTGACCCTAAGGCAACGAGAAAGACCACTGTTAATAATGTTCTGTAACATGATTACTTAGTGTTGTCTTCTTAGGTGAGTTGGGCCAGCACCGCTCGCCAGTACATTGATGATGTACTGACCCACGTTGTGGGCAACATTACAGGTGTTTGCTTGGGAAAATCCTGTGAATCAGTGCTTGGCATCGATGAATCGGATGGGTGTGCAGAAGCTCTTCTTTCAAGACGATGTCTTCTGCTATACGGGACATAATGTATGGAACAGGGGAACTCAGTTGTACCAGTGAGATTGTGGCCATATTGTCAAGATCATTGTAAAGAAGTCGGTATATTCAGTTGTAGCCTAAAGGGCAAGTGTATACATTCAGTTGGCTATTTAAGAGCCTTGTAAACAATTTGTAAACTCTGTATTCCACTACGAGTCTTGTAATCAGTTGTAAACTCTGTATTCTGCTGCAAGTCTTGTAATCCATTTTGATTATCAATAAAGAGATACATTTCTTCATAAATTGTGTGACTTCAATTTATCTGCTTGGTTCTACTGCGTTATCGATGTTTTCTGAGAATTACTAGGAACTGTAATGGTTTTGCCTTGTACAAGTGCAATCTAGACTTGTACGGCATCATGCCAAGTGGCTTGTTTTCGATCCTCCGGGATCGGGGCGTGACATAATGGTATCAGAGCACGGCTTTACGTCCTTGGATTTCTATTCGATTTGTTTCGAATCAATGTTGCTACTAAGATGATTCTAAACTGCTTCCGCGATGATTCAAAGATTGCTTCCGCGATTATTCAAAGTTGCTTCCGCGGTGAATCAAAGTTGCTTCCGCGAATACTCAAAGTTGCTTCCGCGATAAAATCAAAGTAGCCTCTATGATGACTCATAGTGCTTCTGCGATTGTTCTGTGTTGCTTCCAAACTATTCTAAGTTGTTCCCTTGACTGAAAGTCCGTTGATCATTCTAACCTCTCACTGGGTGTTCATACAATAAGTCTAAATATGTGGGCTGTGATATGTGTGCTTTGTTGAATTTCTAAAAGATACCAAAAAGAATAACAATGATGCGATACGATAGTAAGTTTGTGATGTATGCTGGATGTCTTATGTGTGGGATTCATGGAGTCGATTGTTATGCAGCAATCGACAGTGGGTGATGGCATGGTATGTTGGAACAGAATATACATGGATTTCAGTGAATGGGAACCGACAGAATCATGAGTCGATATTTGTGGTCAGCATAACCACTACGGGATGGATTGTTCATATTGGACGTTGGTTTGATGCGAGAAAATATTGTGTCGGAATGGCTTAAGCTCTGAGTGGTATATTACATACCCTCGTCGTGATAAGATGTCCCTTGACCCTTGATGTGTTTATGATTTTGTGATTGCTTTACCTATAAGGTATTGGGTGGCACCGAGTCGTAGCTGAGCTTACGGTTGATACATGACGGCTAGGAATGTCCCTTGATGATTAAGTTCGGATGACCCGTTATAAGATTTTGATGTGTTCGGATGAACCATCGCTAGACCTTGTCGGTTAGCATTATGTTGGGTAATAAGAGAATTAAGAATATGAAATGAATGCCTTGGTTGGGAAGGAAAAAAAATTTAGATTCAGGCGAAGACTTGAATCAGTTGGGTAAGGAGGATTGTAGGCTTGGTAATGATGGTGTAGTGTTGCTATCGAAAGATTTTGCGAGAACAACTATGGACCGAATATTGAACGATGTTGGAATTGAGTGAAAGAAATTGCATGTTGGATATCGACAGAATTGATGGTAATGTTAGGCTCTTATCGGGATGTACGAATGATTTAGATGATGCAGAGAGAGTTGCATCAACGACCAAAAAGATTGAAAGTGGGCTTGAGGAATAGAGGATCTTAGCACGTGGTGCAGCGTGCTTGAGAGAATTTGATGTGTTCCGAATTAACAAGTTATGACCCTTGACTATTTTGAGGCATAGAAAATGAGTACTTGTCCCTTAATGCATGAAAGAGTAGATGTCCCTTATGAAAGTCGAATGGCTGGAATACAAATAAGTACCAAGGTGCAGTGATATGTAATAGACCATGTCGGTAGATGATGTTGTCGCATGAATAACAAGTTTGGTGGAATATAGAATTGTGGGATTATGACTTAGCTAATGAGTTATGTTATATCTACTAAGATGACCGATACACGAATGCTAGATGATTGGTGCTATAGAGATTGGATCGGTGCATGAATAATAAATCTTCTTATGGAATCACAAGAAGGTGATGCAAAACAAATATTGATGGTTAACGTGAATTGCTAAGAGATGACCGTGTTGGTGCTAGAAAATTTATAAGGATGCCTCAGAAGAAATATGATTATGTAGTTGCCTTAATTGTTGGTTAAGAGAGTACAGACCGTATCGATGATCAAAGAATGAGAGAAACGAATATGTCGCGAAGAGACCGTAGGGAAGAGATCGTAAATGATAAACTATGGAGATAGCAATGTCGGATGATAACTCGGAATAGTTGACCGATTGAATAGACATTTGAGTACGATATGAGGATGCAAGTCGGATTGAACAAGTGATGCTATGTCTATGCAAGTGAAAATTGGAAGTTTGGATATTCGATTGATAAATTTTATACGATAGCTTCGAGATTGACCCATAAAGTTGTGGGATAGAATTGTTGGATAGAATTGTCGGATAGATTTTGTCGGTTGCGGGTAAGTTTAGAATGAGACTTCATTGGGTATGACCCGAGTATGAGTACGGATAGAAAGACTTGACCCTAGAATGTCGATTGGTTGCCTAGAGTGTCGGTTGGTTGCCTAGAATGTCGGTTGGTTGCCTAGAGTGTCGGTTGGTTGCCTAGAATGTTGGTTGGTTGTTTAAGTTTCAGATTGGTTGGCTATGTTCTTCAGTTGTCCATGTTGGGAATAAGTTCATAAGATTGGAGTGGTGTCCCATGTCCCTAAGTTGGTCAGACCATAGAGTCGCCCCTATGATGAGAATTGGTTGCCTCTAAGATAAGAAATAAGTATGTCCCTGATAGCTATCCATCTCATATGAGTTAGCTGAATGATTCGTCTGGTTTAGCTTAGATTAGCTGACCGTAGAGACTTGACTGTATGCTAAGTTGACTATTGGAAAACCGTAGGATGTCCCTATTGATGTGGCGTGAGTATAGTCGGAATGAATAAGATATGTTGGAAGGTAGACCTTAGAATGGAATAGATATTTGGGAAATTTGATGTTATAATGTTGGATGGGATGACGGATCATGTTGGTTTCGAAAATTGAGTTGCCCTTGTTGGAATCCTAGAAATTGTTAGAAGCTGGTTGGATTTGACTGATTAATATTGAGGTACGAAAATTGATGGTAGTGCTTTGAGACAGTTTGAATAATTTTATTGATCGGATCAAAATTGAGAATAAGTGTAACGACGGAATTGGATAGTGCATGTAGCCGAGATCGGCGAGAGCGAATGTGAATATGAATGACCCTTGGAATTAATGTCGTTGGAATATGATAGTTGCCTATGCGAGAGAATAATATGTTGGCTTGATCAATACAAGAAAATGTTGGAGTACAATGATAAATGTTACTAGGGTGGAATGATGGTACAATTTGATGGATGAATCATGATCAGGAAATTTACAAGTCGTAAACAAAGTATATGGATGCGAACGATGACGAATACAAGAATTGATCGATGAGAATCGGATATCGAAATGAAATGTGGCTATAGGATTTACCAACTTTGGTGGCATGGATGACAATGAACTTGAAAGGAATACTTGATACATCTAAGTCGGAATACTTTGGAAAACGTTGGGATCGATTGTGGAATATTTATCAAGTTGGAATTGGCAACATCTGTTGCGTTATTGGTTGGTTGGAATATTGAATAAACAAAGTAGGATTATACGAGATGCTCAAAGAGAATTACTGATGTTCGAAAAGGAAGGCACACCGTAGCTCGTTCGTTTTCTCTATCACTGAACTTGGCTGAAGTGCATGTATTTCAGGGACGCCTAAAATATGTGTATGATTCTAACTAAGTGGTATGCTGAATTCAAACGAAGCCACAGGAAGGATTATCATGTGCTAAGGATTTGTACGAGTGTCGGAGGCAAGATCAAAGATGGTAAACTATGTTGAATTAATTGGGATGCTATAACGAGAAGGTACATTACTTAAAATCAATCGAGAGATTGCGGAGAAATATTAAGTGGTACAAGTTGATCGTTGAGAAGTTTCATGAAAAGTTGGTTGAAATTTTGGGGATGAGTTTTGTTTTAAGTTTCGAGGACGAAACTTTTTCTGGGTGGTATATATTGTAACGCCCCGACCCGCAAGATGCCTTATGATGGATGGTTGGTTCAATGAAGCCTTGTTGGACTTGGAATTATATGAAGGATCGCTTGGAAGTCTATGCGATCGTGGCGGGAATCGTTCTATGAATGTGAGTAGTGTTGAACCCTTCAAAGATCCTTTAGCTTCACGCTTAAAATAAAGGATAGTGTGCTATGTTTCTTATTGTGTTGCTCAATAACACCTTGCATGGAATTTGGAAATATAATGAAAGATAATAATCACCTAAACGTAAACTGTTGTGGCTATGAATTGTATGCTTGTACACTGTTGCGATGAATTACATGACAGGTGAAGGCAAAGTCCCAAATACTTGGACGGTGAGTATGTTGAGCTTTAGCTCAATGAATAGATGGCAAAACAGATGTTAAGACCCAAGAACTGGGCAGTGAGTATGCTTGAATTTCATTCGAATGAATGTGTGCTAAACAGATGCTAAGTCCCAGGAATTGGGCAGTGAGTACATTGAGTTTGGTTGGAAAGATGTATGGTATCAAAGATGTGGCAAAAGGCATTGGGTAACAACATTCTATTATCCTGTCGCCGATATAGAATGTTGATTACGCTAAGACCCTGGATTGGGCAGATGATAATGTGAGCGTTGGCTCAAGGCAAGATGGCTAGATGGCAAGACGGCAATATGAATGAGAATGGTAGCTAAATTACTTAGTTTTCCTTATCATGCATTATATGTTTTCTTCTTAGATAAGTTGCATATAGTTGCATGGTCATGGACAACTTGTCGACAAGGTGGTTTCTCGAACGGTATTCCTGGGCCATGGAACCCGGTTCGTCCTAGGGAAAACCAATGCTGAAGTAGTAGCAGTGCTGAAGTAGTAGCACGGTATACAGGACTTACAGTGGGGCTAGCTACCTGCACTGGCAAGGGCGCTGTATACCAGTAAGACGGGATCAGTGTTTTCTGAGAATTACCAGAAACTGTAATGGTTTTGCCTTGTACAAGTGCAATCTAGACTTGTACGGCATCACGCCCAGTGGCTTGTTTTCGATCCTCCGGGATCGGGGCATGACAGTTAGCAAGCAAACAAGGCAAGAAAGTTGGGATCTTTGGTAAGGAGGAGCACCCACAAGCATTCTAGCAAAGGATTTTGGTAAGATTCTATCTTTTTCCATCTCGAATCTCATGATAAAAATTTTGTAGGAAATTAGAGTTCAATGCCTTAGAAATTAGAGTTTGATCTCTTTTATCATATATTTTTGTCCCTAGAAATTGCATATAGAATTGTTGAGGAATCGGATTACGGTAACGTTGATTTTTAGCACTGTTGTAAAGGAACCCTATGTTATTGTTGGAATTTTTTAAAACTGAATCTCATGTAGATTTATTACTATAAAATATGATATTTTTTTAAAGAAATTTTTCATAATTTTATCATCTTTGATCCGATCGAAAAAAATAGGGATCGAAATACTAGCTTTTTCGGGCAAACTGCTGACCTAGAATGACTATAAATTAGGGATTAAGTTGATGATAAATAGTAAGTTTATTTTCTGAGAAATAATCTATATTAATTCTTTTTTAATATATTATTTAATATATTTAATCCATATTGGGTAGTTGGCGATATTCCGGATAATTTTCGGGTAGACTAGACGACATAGTAGTCAAATAGTCATAAAAAAAATTTAGAATTCTAAATATGGAATTCAGAGCTTATTTCTGTATAAAATAATTTAAAATATGATTTTTTTTTTTTAAATGATTTTTATGTGTGCTCTCGAAGTAGGGGCATAACCGACAATTTTGGAAGTCGAAAACCGTAAAACTAGGTCCCGGTGCCTCATAGAACGTATGTGTTATTGAGTATGAATCTAAGTGGTTTCATGAGATATTTGGATATAGTTATTACGGTCTAAAATATTAAATTATCTAATTAAGTCATATTATAAGTTTTATGATTAAATACTTAAACTAGTTAATTAATTATTTAGGAGCATTGGATTCTGGAGGCGTAGACACGAGAGCTACTTTTCATCTTCACACTACAGAATCAGGCAAGTGCACCTTGCTACTGTCAGTTTATGTTTATCTTCTATTTTATTCTTGTATCTGTGTTACTGTTTTGGACCTTAGTGGATATATCAGTACGGGTTTCCGGATTATATTGAGGTGCATTCAACTATTAAATTGTCTAGTATTGATATCTAGAGCCTTCCTGTGATTCTATGGATTTTATTTCCATTGAAACCTGTAGGATATGACACATGATTGGCACATTTATTATCCTGATACCAGAGCTTGATTACCTGAGATACCGAACTTTCTGATACTTGCAATATATGATTGGTTGTGTCATTTTATTTTTCTTTTAGATGTGTCATAAGATTTGTCGTCTAGATAGAGGTATAATGGTAAGTTATGGATGCAACTTATTGATTCTTGAGGCTTGAGGATAATTACTACTTGTGCAGGCCATGTTGTGCACTTACACTTTAGATATATGCATATTTATTCGGAGAGGAGTCTCGTTTCCTGAGTCACAGCCTCTCTTAGTTACTGTTGAGATTTCGACAAGGAGCTACGGCTATATGTACGCCAGACCCGGATGTCTTTTACTTTGGAGATGTCTACGCTTGCAAATGTTATCCTCAAAGCGTTACATCAGTTTAGTTTAGTTACCCTGAGATATTTCATTTACTGCACTTTAGCTTGTATATTATGTGTCTTGCTATGTTCCCTGAGGACCTGGTTATTCACCAAATATAGCTGATGAGATCTTTCCTGAGGAGTATGGGCCAGGAGTCCTTTCCTCTTTTACACCAACTGAGGAAGACGAGGTTGATCCGGAGTAGTTCTTCATTTATTGCTATATTTATTTTCTTTCAAAGCTGAGGACTTGTAGTGATTTCCTTTACATTTTCATCTGAGACTTGTATCATTCATTTATTCTACTGAGACTTGTATCCATGGATTTCCCATGTGACTATATTTTTATTTGACATTAGTTCAGTTCTTTTATTCGGCACGATATCTCTTGTTACTATTATGTGGTTCTTTGTTTATGTGGATTAGAATAGTTTCTGTGCCTGCCATGTGATTATTTTACAGCTTAAGATACTTTCCATTTGGTCTATTAAATTGGGTATACTTATGGAGTGTGTCTGCTGGCTTTCCACGTGTTCTAGTCCTTATGGATTTTGGGACTGGGCGTGACACATCCCACCCATGGCTGTAATGGACCCAACCGACCATCCGGAGTTGCCCGGGTGGGTATGACCCCTTGGCTGCCAACTGATTCAGAAAGGTGTCAGCTGCAAATGGGCGAACAGCTAAAGACAACTCGATCGAGACGACACCGAGCATCAGACCTATGAGCGGGCGAGAAGGCGGGTCCCTAGTTCTCGTTTCTTCCACGATCTGCCTTATTCCTTCCCACTTCGGACCTGCCACCAGTTCGAAAGCAGATAGCGACAAATGGTGCTCCATGGAGGACATGTACATATATGACCCTTTAGAAGAAAAATACCAATCCTCTCGGATTTTGGTCACTTTCGCATCTAAAGAGAAGAGGGCATCACCAAACAAGAAAATTGGCTTCAAAACTCTCTCTCCTGGCCGAGTGAAGCATTCCGGCATTCAATTGCTCCAGCAAAAAGGATTTGTCATTCTCTAAAGGGCTCCAGGTTGACCATCATTGATCTGAATATGGACGACAGTCATCAAGTCGTCAAAGTTGTACCCAATGACATCTGAGCAGGGTTCAAGAGACGTTCGCCTGATGGTGCTCGTGGAAGGACTACTACAAGTCTAAAGGCAAGTCAACACATTGCACCTCAGAAGGATTTCGACTAAAAAACCCTATAAAGCACGAAGCAACCTTACCTTCGATTGGATTTTGAACATCGGGGTAAAATTTTAGCGCTTCTTCCTCGACTTTAAAGACTAGGCCCTTTCCCTTCTTGGCCCTCTTGGCAGTAGTGGCAGACGAAAAAGCCTTATGGGCCATGATATCTATGGTTTTCTTGATGGATGTGAAGAAGAAAGAAATTTGAAAAAAGATTTCTACCCTTTCCATTAAGTCCTATTTATAGGCGAGCTGCCAGCCTGGCAATATTCTAAAGCGCTTCCCAACTGACGGCGTCATCAGAGACCCAGTGACTTCACAGAGCCCCAAACGGACAAAGTTTATCCGGTCCAAGGACTCCACAAGTCCATGCTTCTGTTCAAAGTATTCCAAACTTATTTCGTGTTTCAAAAATTTGAATGGGGTCTTGGAGAAGCATGAAAATTTTCCAAAGCCTACTAAGCCCATAAACATTAGGCCCGGGTGCAAAGGCCAAAAACCCCTCCACGGCTTTCTAAACAAATGTCAAGTCTGACAACATTTGACCTCGAAGAGCACTGGATCCTCTATAGGCGCACTACTAAACAAGCCCCAGGGCTGCCTTCATGGCGACAGATGACAGCATCATGTCCCGAAAGCACGTCTTTAGTAAACTTTGAAGACAACAAGTCCTTTTTTGCGGCTAGCTCTCCAGAAGACTTTATGTGACTAGCTCTCCAGAAGACTCACGCGGTTCTCTTCCTAGAAGCTCTCAAACGGCCTGGGTGTCATATGGCCAGAATGTCTCTGAAGGTATCTCAGGAGACCAAAATCTCTTACATGCATTCCTGAAGGCAGATGGTTCATACCCCTTGTCGAGCTATCACAATCCCAAAATCAATGACTGCAAGGTCAAATCCTACATTTACAGCGTGTGAGTCTTAACCACCCCATTCAAACAAGAAATTTCCTCCAAATCATGGATTGTGTTACGTGCCAATGCTATCAGGCCACCTGATTTAAATCTCACGTTTATGGCGTGTGCGTTATAACCACCCCATTCAAATGAAAGATTACCCTAAGTTACTATATGCACTGCGTATCATTCCTAATCAAGTAATATAGCAATCAGCCATTACTCATTATTGTTACAACTCAGGATCTTCCAATCTACTTTCAGGATCTGTGCAGCCAATCGACGTCCAATCAGTACCATGTGTCAACATGATCAGACAAAGCGGTTAATCAGCTGTATCATACGGTTGTGAAAACCCAAATTGCATCTATCCTACAAAAGATCTATCCTCAACAATGTCGTCTGTATAGTCTATCTTTGACAATGGCTATAAAATGAGGTACATGCCTTCCAAGGGACACAGACACACACACACACACACACACACACAGAGAGAGAAAAGAAATCCGGAGAACACCACAAATATACACAGGAGATATTCCACACAGAGATCATATCAAAAGATGTTAAAGCATATGGATCATCAACGGAGCAAAGGAGTCACTGCAGTACTCGACCTCCTTCGCCACACTTCCCCAGATCTTATATTTGTACTAAGAGACCCTCGTTGTCAGGGTCCTCTGTTGTACTTTTCGTTGTAATTCAATAAAAGAAGAAGCTTTCTTAAACTTCCCTTCTTCAAACTTTTGTGATGACAACAATAGCCTAGTTCTATAGACCTATATTGTTCTTTGGGTCTATTCAAACATATATATTAATGGGTTGCAGACCATAATACATATTGTTTGTTATTAATTTTTATTCATTATTGTGGATTGAGATATAGATGAGTTAGCATATGTTTAGTATACTTTTACAGCGAAGTACATCTGGAGTAAGTCCATTAAATTGGAAAGTTATTCTAAATCGTATCAGTTGGCATCGTCTCATCCTAAGTTCCTACTTAGTTTGGAACTGGGCGTGATACATCCGCATGATCATATATGATTTGTGAGCGCGTCCAACCTATGTTGCAGAATCGACAGTAGCTATTCTAGACCTCATTAATTGTTAAATATACAAGAGAATCGATCTTGCTCAACCACAGCTACTAATCACGTGCACAGATATCAAATCACCAAATCATCAGACATTTCACTATGTTTTGATGTATACCTTTACAAAAAGTATCTGAAGACAAATTCGGTAAATAGTAAAGACAGCATCCATAACCTACAATGGGTACAACATCAATTCAACTCATACAACTGAATAAGACCTATAAAAAAAAAGGTACTCTGACTATCCTAAGTCATCATTGATCTTTGTGTAGCATCCATGCCAACTAATACTATCACCTTATCATGTAAGCCATAAAATCTAAGGTAGAAATCATCGTCAACTGCAACATATCAAGTCAGAAAATGAGCAAAGTACAACCCTACGAATGAATATAATTTGTGTGTTGTCGCAGGCACCCAAAAATAAAACTTTTACTCTTAAAATTATATGTAGTAGTGAGAGTAAGGATCGATCCCACGAAGAGCAATTAGTGTACTTTTATGCTATGTGAACAAGGATGAGGAAGAGAGAGTTTTGAATATAACAATAACAAATATAAGAAGAGCTAAAAATAATTAATATTTAAATCAATTAAAGGAATAAATATTGGTCTCAGTCAACATCCACCGTTGGGACCTTAAAATTGATCATTGATGCAATCATAAATTAACTCATACTTTGAATATTCACCATTGGAAGTATCTTTCTATCTCTTTTAGGCTTAATTAATTAGAAACAAGCGATCTAATTAGCTTGAATTACTAAATAATCCAAGACAAGCACTAAAGATTTAATCTAGCATTTTTTAAGGAACCAAGATATTGATGAAGCAAAACAATACAAGCACAAGCAGTTGTATTTAGTTTTGTCAAAAGTTTTTCTCCTAAGATTTAATAAAACAAAGCAGTTCATTAAATCTTGGTTGCTTCACAAATTAGAAAAATCAAACAATTATTGAGTTGATATTTGATTTAGCAGTAGATCGAAATGAATAATAAACTAGTAGGCCTCCTAGTAATTAAATAAAACAACCATAAAAGTGGCCATAGAAAAAATTTAATACTCAAAGTATAAATCAAACATATTAAAAATGATTTAGATCTCACAAGTTTATTGATTCTAAGGCTACTTTCGACCAACAGAAGTTTTAGCCGCACTTGTTCATGAAAACTTCAAAAGAAATATTGGAGAAGAAGAAGAAGAAGAAGAGGTGTGTGTTGTATCCTTTTTTTCATGATTTCTACCCCTTTTATACACTCTAAGGAAAAGTTGAGGGATTAGTAACAGATTGAATCTAAGGGAAAGTGGAGGGATTAGTATAGAATAAAAAGTGGATGGAAGGAAAAGTTGAGGGATTAGTTTTCTCTCATAACCTAAAAAAATCAATCCGTCCAAATATGGGACGAAAAGTGGATTTTCATCTTAATTTGCAATTATACCATATAAGAATCATATTATTTTAAAATAGTTCAATAAAGTCAAATGGTAATAAATATTGTTAGTTGGGATATAATTGGTAAAGTCTATATTTTAGTTTTCTTCCTTCCACTTTTCTTTTCGTACCAAACAAGGAAAGTATATCACTTCCATTTTTCTTCCATCCTACCAAACACAAAGAAAGAAAATAGTCTACCCTTTCTATATAGATGGAAAGTGTATCTCTTTGGTTTTTTTCTTGCTTCTACTTTTCCATCCTTCCTACCAAATACAGTCTAAATTAGTTATTTGTGTAGTGTCTTGCTCCGCGCGAAGGCACTAGATAGACAGAAAAATTCGATTACTGGCTCTGTAACAGAAGACGATTAATCTGGGTGAGTGGACGAAGACTTATTTTCTGATTCTTTCACGCCTACTACATCGAATCAATATACATATAAGAGAATTTACATGTTGCTATGCTAATATAAGAAAAAAAAGATAATATGTATGCTAAGAAGTAAGAATATTGCCTGCTAAAGTTAGTGATTGCTTACATGTTCCGAATTCGTATAATGTCAAAGGTGGATTGATATGCTTAATCTGTACATAACTGCTATCATGTTTCAAAAGATGAAAGATTGCATGTCCCTTAATTATGTTCTGAATGTTAGACATGTACAGACGGACTTATATATGTTGCAATAGAAAAAAATATGTAGGAGCTTCGGCTCTGAGAGAAATATGTAGGAGCTTTGACTCTGAGATACATATGTAGGAGCTTCGACTCTAAGATAAATAAAAGAGAGAAGGCAGAGTCAAAGCTTTGTTGTTAAAGAGGAGTAGAGAAACGATGGAATGTTTGCTTATCGATTAAATATGCCTCAATGAGTTTATTTGATAGATGTTGCATTCATGCATTGGTCTCGGACAACTTGAGCACAAGGAAATTAGATCTCTCGACGGTTTCAGGGGCACTGGGAACCGATCGGCCTAGTAGAGATTATTTAGACACCCTGGAGTAAATGAGACCTCGCGTACATGGGGTGTTGTTATCTATGTCCACTAGAGATGAGCTGAACCAAAGAATAACAATGGCTAACCATGGGAAATGACCCATAGACCATCATATAGATAGGTGTTGATTGGTGAAGAGCTGAAATCTGAGCCACAACTAGCAGTATGTGTGTGTATCAGTATAGAGCTGAACCAGAGATGTCATAGCTGCTGATATGTGCATATATTACGGCAGAGCTGAGCCTTGAGCCACAGCTGCCAATCGAGTTTGAATATGTTGGTAAATATTTTTGTTACAAGCTAACAGTGCAGAGATGAACAGGAACAATATTGGTTACATCATGTTATTTCTAATCCTTGTCTTGTGCAGGGATGGACCGTTGGCTTGGTAAGAATCACTGAATAAGTGATGTCCATTAAGGCTTATGTTTCTATCATAAAATGCTTCTATGAATAATCTGATGCAAATGAAATATTATTGTTCCAAGAGTTAATAAAGATGTATGATGCCTAGAAAGTTGCTAATTCCCCTAATAAAATGATATGGCTCACAAAACACGTTGCACACATCCGAATATTTGAGATTGCCTTCATACATGAATTGATCTGATAGTTGGCTTGAATGAGAGAAATGATATGCTACTTTTCGAAATGGTTTTCAAAAGATGTAAAATGACTCTGTACTGTATGCAATTAACATAGATAAAAGTAGCAAGATCATCTTATAAGAAATATTTTATTGCTAAATTACTTAATGATCGTTTCAGACGGTGTAGCCTTTGTTCTATCACCAGTAGGTTAATGTAATAACCCACCACCAATTTGTACATAGGTGCAAGATGCATCGAGATGGATAGTCCGAAGCGATAGCCAGAGCCTCATCCTTGGGAGCCGAAAATCAGAAGTTGATTATGCAAAAAAGATGGGTTTTTTGTCCAAGAGACGGTCATCTGTTGCAAGAGTTGGTTTTGTATATAAATGGATGTAATGTATGGAACAGGATCATTGTAATCTGTAAAATTTTTGAGAGATTGTAAGCCAACTATGTATGTATCAGAGAGACAATAAGAGCTTTGTAATCTATTTAAAAGAATATCAATAAAGAGAATTTGTTTATGCTACCTGGTGTTCAATTATATTCTGCAGTTAATGTGTCCGCTGCTAATTTCAAATATATTTATTATGTTCCGCTGCGTTATTGTCTATCTTGTCTATTTTGTCATTGTACAGATCTTGGCCTTGTGCAAGCACATCTTAGGCTTGTACGGCATCACGTCCAAGTAAGGACTAACAGGTTCTACAGAGTCCAAAGCGAGGACGAAAGGACTCTACGGGATCGGGACGTGACAAATGGTATCAGAGCCACATAATCCTCTGGCCAAATTATTGATTCGATTGAATTCGAAGATATTCTCTTGATCGAAAATCTTTGCCAACGTGATTTCGTTAGTGAGATGAACGTTTCATACAATAAGTCCGTAAATATTTCTATGATGCCGATATATATTTTATTGATTGATTGAGATATATTATTGAACATGAGTTTTGATATGTCTTGATCATGAGATTTTATCGATTGATGATGGCGAAGGATGAGGACTATCGCGACTATGGACATCGTCAGTTTCTCTTTAAGTTTCCAGGATGAAACTTTTTTCGGTGGGTAATTATGTAGTGTCCCGCTCCGCGAAGGCACTAGATAGACAGAGAAATCAGATTGCTAGATCTGGAACAAAAGACGATTAATCCGGGTGAGTGGACGAAGACTCAATTTTTGATTCTTTTACGCCTAATAAGAATCTGTATTTCTGAATGAATGCTTGGATTAAAAACTAGATGGTAATAATTGAGAATGCTAGTACATCGAATCAGTATACTTATAAGAGAATTTACATGTTGTTATGCTAATACAAGAAAAAAATGTGTGCTAAAAAGTAAAAATATTGTCCGCTAAAGTTAGTGATTACTTACATGTTCCGAATTCATATAATGTCAAAGGTGGATTGATATGCTTAATCTGTACAAAACTATTGTCATATTTCAAAAGATGAAAGATTGCATGTCCCTTAATTATGTTCTGAAATGTTAGACATGTACAGACGGAATTGTACATGCTGCAATGGAAAAGAAATATGGAGGAGCTTCGGCTTTGAGAGAAATATGTAGGAGCTTCAGCTCTGAGATAAATATGTAGGAGCTTCGGCTCTGAGCTAAATAAAAGAGAGAAGGCAGAGTCATAGCTCTGTTGTTAAAAAGTAATAAAAAAGATGGAACTTTTGCTTATCGAGTAAATGTGCCTCAAAGAGTTTATTTGATAAATGTTGCATTCATGCATTGGTCTCGAACAACTTGTGCACAAGAAAATTAGATCTCTCGATGGTTTTCGGAGCACTGGGAACCCATCGGCCTAGGAGAGATTGTTTAGACACCCTGGGGTAAATGAGACCACACGTACATGGGGTGTTGTTATCTGTATCCACTAACGATGAGCTGAACCAAAGAGTCACGTTGGCTAACCATGGAGAATAACCCATAGACCATCATATAGATAGGTGTTGATTGGTAAAGAGCTGAACCCTGAGCCGCAGGTGCTAGTATGTCCGTGTATCAGTACATAGTTGAACCTATGTCATGGCCCAGAACCAGAATAATAGTATGTCATAGCCCAGAACCAGAATAATAGTAAGTAGAGACGGTCAAGGCCAGCTACGTATACCAGAGTACTCTAGTACCTCTAGATACAGTCAAAGTTGTCAAGACATGGGGGTTACTACTATAATCCAACAGTCAATCCTAGGTCAAGCAATCCTAGGTATACAGGCAAATATAAAAAGTAAAATAAGTATGATCATCAGACATAAAATAGTTAAGCGTCCCAAACTATATATACATGGATGATCATGAAGCTAGTAATACAAAATGAAAAACTAGAAAGAGTAATAGTCATACATGATTAGCTCTAGGTCTAGTCTAGAATAACACAAATCATGTTCTGGCCCATCGGCTAAATGTCAAGGTTCAAAATATGAACTAAACACGTGCTCGGAGGCTAAATGCCACAAAAGAATAATGTACATAACTAGTGGAAGAATGATATAGAAAACCTACTAGGGTACTTTAGTGCTCCGGGTGGTCACCATCGAGTAGAAGGTACGAAAGATCCTTCAGACTCCTCTATCAGATCAGGCCAAACAAAACTAGTGGGGTCAGACCCCCAATAGCAAGTGCCACAAAGAAAACCAAACTATGAACTAAAACCAGTAATAACTAACATAACAACATATAGAGACAAAAACAAGTAAATGCAAATCGAGACTCATGCACTACCAATGCACTCATCTTGCGAATAGAAAAAACAATAAGCAAAGCAACATGGAGCATAAAGTAAACAATAAACATAATATAAACTGTGGACATGCAAAGTGAACGGAAGCATGTAAACATGTAAGATAAACTATATATGTGAGCATATAAGGTAATCAGAACATGTAAGCATGTACAGAAGAGGAATCATATACAGCATCTGAGTACTTAATAGGACGACAAATGACAAGATGACTTAGGAACTATTCTGGAAACTGAGTTACAACCCGTAAACCAAACAAGGATCGGGGTTATAATCCTTCTCCAAAACAAACTTAGTCTCTAATCATTTATCGACAAAAGTAAAGCATAAACAATGATGTACTGAAATAAACTAGTCTGGACACTACCTAGACAAGACTAGACTGGACTAGACTCCATACAATAATCACGGCCAAATAATGAATACGGATTTATACATTAGCTAACTAGGGTTATCACAATCCTAATTACTAACATATGCAAGTTTGAAATCCACTCAAGTTGCCTGCCCTACAGACTACCCAACTTATCCAGGCCAAAAGAATGAAAGTAATGGATACATTGTCCGGGAGACAAGTGTATCATGGATGGAGGAATACATTACCCGAGAGACAAGTGTATCCTATGATCTAATAGTTGGTACAGCGCCCGGGAGACAAATGTATCCTATAGACATGTAAAAGGTACAGCACTCGATGGTACGCTGAAAGTGTGCTCATCATAACAGATAGCTACAAAAAAGGCCAGAACAAAGGGCTTGCAGGAAACCAAGCAATTCTTCCCTTCCGATATTCTAGATAATATGGCTAGTTGTTAATCCTTAACATTTTTTTAGGATTTCGGCTGTGGCATTCCGCAGAATCCATCCTAGACATGATATGCAAGACTGGACAATACAAGAAAGTGTACTACAGCAAGCCACAATAAGACATGAAAATACTGACTTGGGTGCGCTACGGTGAGCCGCTAAATCAATCTGGACATGTATGGTAATCATGAGTACGCCATGATAGGCTACTATCAATCAGTATCAGTATGAAAATTATGAGTGCGCCATGACAGGCCACTATCAATCAATGTACGGCTAGACAATAAATGTACTGGACAATAAAATCTAGAAAGGCATGGCAATACATATCATGGCATGTAGGGAAAATTAATAAGAAAAACATATCATGGCATGTGAGAAGAAATTAATAAGAAAACATATCATGGCAGGTAAGAAGGAATCAATAGGAAAACATATCGTGGCATGTCAGAAAATTAAATAGGAAACTACATCATGGTATGTAAGAAGAAATCAATAAAAGATAAGTACATGGCATAAAACAATTTATGAACATATATTAGTGTCAAGTGTATATAGGGTGTACAATCATTCTCTACCTATACAAGGTCATCTAATTATGTTAAAATTCATTACAATCGAAGAAAGTATCAAAAAGGGACAAAAAAGGCAAAAATGGACAAAAACAGCCTAAAACACCCTTATTCGGATTACCGACGGATTTCTGCGGATTACCGATGGATTTTTCGAACTATCACAGCAAGTTGTGAATGAGCCATTCGGATTTTCCAACGGATTTCTGCGGACTACCGACAAATTTTTCGAACAATCACAGAATCCGAAATCAAAAACATAAAACTTGTTTCGGCCATAAAAACTTTGTTTTAAATCGAAATTCAGATTTTCAAAAGTCAAAATCGTATGAAATTTAATTCTCTACAACATTGAAGTATTAGTTTTCATAAATTAAAACATTTGATAGATAAATACCTCAAAATACTCCAAAATAGGTTATTAGGAAATCGAAACGGGTTTCGATTTCCACCAAACTCAAAATTTATGTATACAAGCTAGGTGAGGGTCTCACATATGTATATGTGACCAAAATATATGATGATAACACCAGTATTACTCTTGATACCGAGTTTTTCTACTAAGTCAATATTGAGTTTCAACAAAAAATTAAAACCTAGATCAAACAGAATTCTAAAACGTTTACATAACTAAAATCATGAGGGAAACATATTTAACGAAACAAGTTTTAGAATAAAATGAGCTATCAATACCAAAGAAAACAAAAATAACAATAACTAAGGTTGTCCAATAATTCGGCAAGATGTACTTGCCTAGGTTAAGCTCCAAGCCTAATTTTTCACTCCACTACCGAGAGGGGTACGAAACCATACTCTAGGCCTCAAGGCCAACCTTTCCTAAGCTTGAGGAAGAGGAATGAGAAGAGGAATGGAAGAAGAAAATAAAAGAGAGAGGAAAGAGAAAGTAAAAGTGTATATATCTTTTAATCGTGGCCGTTGGATCATGATTCGCGTCGCGATCTAATTGATCCTAACCATCCAAAGAAAATCAAGTATCTATTGGATAATAGGGCGAGTCAACCAATGGACCAATAGATAATATGATGCATCTACACTATTCACAAAAATATCTAAATAATATTCATCAAAATATCCAAAATATTATTCACAAAAATATCAAAAATAATATTCATAAAAATATCGAGAAATAGAAAATATCTGAAAGTGAAAAATATACCCCGGGTGGTATATCGTCGGTACATGCCGGTATATCGACAGTATGTCGGTCAAGAAAAAAATGTATAATTTAGGAATTTTTTTAAAGTATTCTGAAAACCAAGAAAATACGAAAAATACTACAAAATGCGTATACATATATAAATACAGATACTATGAGACGAGTCTCACAACCTGATATGTCATAGCTGTTGGTATGCGCATATATTAGTATAGAGCTGAGTCTTGAGTCACAGTTGCCAATCGAGTTTGAATGTGTCGATAAAGATTTTTGTTAAGAGCTAACAATGCAGAGACGAACATGAATAATATTAGTTATATCATGCTATTTCTAATGCTTATCTTGTAAAGGGATGGACCGTCGGCTATGGTAAGAATCACTGAATAAGTGATGTCCGTTAAGGCTTATGTTTCTATCTTGAAATGCTTCTATGAATAATCTGATGCAAATAAAATGTTATTGTTCCAAGAGTTAATAAAGATGTATGATGCCTAGAATGTTGCTAATACCCCTAATAAAATGATATGGCTCACAAAACACATTGCACACATCTAAATATTTGAGATTTCCTTCATACATGAATTGATCCGATAGTTGGCTTGAATAAAAGAAATAATATGTTGCTTTTCAAAATGGTTTTCAAAAGATGTAAACTGACTCTCTACTGTATGAAATTAACAAAGGTAAAATTAGCAAGATCATCTTATAAGAAACGTTTTATAGCTAAATTACTTAGTGAATATTTCAAGCTGTGTAGCATATGTTCTATCACCAGTACGTTAATGTACTGACCCTCCACCAGTTTGTACGCAGGTGCAAGATATATCGAGATGGATAGTCCGAAGCGATAGCCAGAGCCTCATCCTTGGGAGCCGAAAATCAGAAATAGATTATGCAAAGAGATGAGTTTTTTGTCCAAGAGACGGCCATCTATTGTAAGAGTTGGTTTTGTATATAAAGGGATGTAATATATGGAACGAGATCATTGTAATTGTAGTTTCTGAGAGATTGTAAGCCAAGTATGGCATGTATCAGAGAGACAATGAGAGCTTTATAACCTGTTTAAAAGAACATCAATAAAGAGAATTTGTTTCTGCTACCTTTTGTTCAATTATATTTTGTAATGTGTTTACTGCTAATTTCAAATATCTGTATTATGTTCTGTTACATTATTGTCTATCTTATCTATTTTGTCATTGTACAGGTCTTGGCCTTATGTAAGTGCAGCTTAGGCTTGTACGACATCACGCCCAAGCAGGGACAAACAGGTTCCACGGAGTCCAAAGCGAGAACGAAAGGACTCTGTGGAACAGGGACATAACAATTTGAAGCCCACAATATCTTCCCATAAATTCTCTACAGTTACAACTTCTCAAACAATAAAACAAAGTCATTGAACAAGTGGGGAAATAGTTATTTTAGCTCCTATTTTCGTTCATATCATATTTGACTCAACTTCAAGTCTGATTCTGTCCAAGATGCAGTCCGAATCTCGAAAAACATAAAATACGAAAGTTGTATATCTTTGTCCTATTTCCAAATCTTTTTGAACCACCTCAATTGAAGTTTGGATGAGAGAGTTATGCCCATTTTGCTAAAATGTGTCAAAATTGTCCTATAATTGTTAATTTGCTCCATTTTGCATTTAGTGTCTCCAATTGCATCATCTATCAAACTATAAGAATAATGAGTACCTTTCGACATCAAATGAGCATAAAAGAGTAATCATTCAGGGATAAAATATGGCATTTTATGTTCTCATCAGTAATATTTAGTAAAACTGTAATGCAATAATAATGATATGGACTAACTTATAACTAGTCAATAATACAATAACTGAAACAATGAACAAGTATAATCTTGTAATAGCAAATTGAAATAATAATATAATATGTAATCGATTGGTAGCACAATAAGCACAATAGAATACAGTATAGCTTAAACACACATGCACAATGTATGATTAAGCTATTCATAATATTACACTAAGGAGGTTTGATCACATATAGACAAAATATTTCCCCAACCCGTACTCTAACTGTGCCATATTCCTATTCAACCTACCCCTACCTATGCATGCAAAAGTTTTACTCAAACATGTGTGTGCACTTAGATGATTAGAAACACATGTTATTTGTCCTCTAAGGACTTAATTTTCATCCAAGTTTGGATGATCAGTAGTATCCAGAGGAGTATGAATTTGGACCGAATTATTCCTTAGCAGACGTGTAAAACCCCTAATTTCTACTATAGTTTTTTTTAATAAATATGGTATTGATTTTTGTACTTCGTATTTATACGTCGCGTGCGAGTTTGCGTTTCGTAAATTTTTTGTCAAGTGCGAATAAGTGCGAAGTACATATTTTTATAAAACGTTTTAATTATATAGATGTAGAAAATATTTCAAAATAATAGACGATAAATATTTTAAATTGAAGTTGTAAATGTGTCGCGTCGAGGATTGCCAAACTTTATTTTTATTTAAAAAAGGCCACTTTATTTTATGGTACAAGTATAACTAGTAATTTAGAAAAACTGTATTTTATGTAAGTATTATTTTTGCACGCGAGTGTATATATATTTGTATTTTCGAAATTAATTATTATCATTAATATATTATTTCACAAAACGTATATTAAATATGGGTTGATTTAATATGTAATTAATTATGGTAATTTAAGTTGGAAAAAATATTAAGTTATTTAAATATAGTTTAAATTAGAGGTAGAATCTATCTACATCGGATTATATTTGATTGGGTTATTTTTAAATCAATTTGAATTAAGTTGTGAAAAATCCAAGGGAAATTAAAACTCTTCTTAGTCCTTATCTAGATAAGACTTTTGTAACTCCATAATTTTTCAAAATAAATATTTGTTAAGTTTTTGGATTTTTAAATAACTATTTATTGACTTATTATATAATTTGTATTATTTTACATATATTTAGTATAGTGCTCATTAGTGAATTTGGTATACAAATATATAAAGCTATTTTTCTAGTACATTAAGGATATAAACTATTATACAAATTTTTTCAAAATTTTAGGATTTGTTTCATAACTTTTATTACTTTTTACATGTTACTTATATTGTACACTATATAGAATAAATGTCAATTTAGTATTAAATATTTCAGCTTGTATAAATGAGATTAGATAAAGGTTATTTAAATAAATATTAACTCTATTTATTATCTATAGTAATTTTAAATAATGTTATAGATAATTTAGATAAATATGAACTATATTTTAAGTTAATCATAATCCTAAGTCTAACAGAAAAGCATCCTTATCTATATTATATCATAACAAAGTAGCTCCTATCAATTTAAATCAAATCCTATCTAATTTAGGAGATAAATCTGAAATAAATACCTATGTAAACCCAATACATCCCCCTTCTATCAGCCATAATTTGAAATTATTTTTAGTCTAATAGAAACTCTAAAATTCATCATTAGAAGTTAGTCCCGCTTTTTAGTAACAAGAGCAACTTGGAACGACGATATCTCCTAGCTCCGAACTCCGTTTCATCTCCAGTTTTTTAAAAGAAGCGTATCGAGGTAAGGTTTCCAAAAATATATTTTAATAGACAAAATTCGTTCTGTAAATTTCTGCAAAACTGTTTGAATATCTAGTCCAAAAAAATAAACGTGTTTCGATATTTTTGCGATTTCGAAAGATTCCGGAAACGAAAATACGATCCATTTAGTTTTCCAGAAAGATGATACAAAAACCTATACCATATCCTAACTTCAGAATTTATTAAATAAATATAATAGGTGCAGTATTAATTATAATTGGATAATAGACTATTTTTCAGCATCCAAAGTTATTCCTACACCTTCCTCTTTGTGCGTTGTTGTTGATTCATCCCCAGGACATCATCTTACCTCACTCGGACATCAGGCAAGACACCTTGCCTTTACTGTTTAATTTTATGCTCAATATCATGCATGTTTTATTTCTTATAAGTTGTTCTTTCAAAACTATATGTAGTTGCGAATTACTATACTTTAGTTTTTTTTATGCATTTGGCCTAGAGTTAAGGGACCACCTTTGTTTGTGCCACATTCATTGGCCCGACACCTGTGTTTCACGATGTCACGTGTCTCATATAGATTCGAACTTGCGTACCGACCGTATATCGGTGCGTACAGGACGAGCGTTAGGATATAACTGCTAAAATAATTGCCTAGAAGACTTAGCGGTTATTAGAAATATCGTGGTGTAGATTCAGCACGAGTAGTGCATGGGGAGGGAGAAGACAGTTATTAGGCGCAGGGGCTTTCACACATTTACTTTTCTCTAGCTGCCATTAGTGACTCAGCCGAGAGCTAGTGTGCCATGCATTTATTTACTTTTCTCTAGATGCCACTAGTTCTTCGGTTGAAACACAAATGTGCCGCACATTTACTTTCCTCTAGCTGCCGTTAGTGACTCACCTAAGAGACTAGTGTGCCGTGTATTTATTTATTTTCCTCTAGATGCCACTTGTACCTCGGTTGAAATGCTAACGCGCCGTGTTTCTTGTCTCGGAAGCCCTTGTGTGGAACATTTTCTTCAAAATACATTTTTACATAGAATGGTTAAGGACCTTTATCGGTTTAGTCATATATACTTTTCTGTTGAGCTTTTATTATTCAGTTTAGGACATGATATTATGTGTCTTGTTACATCCCTCTGAGGACCTGGTTATCTCTAGGTGTGTGTTCATGTCTTCCGCAGGTATTCTAGCCAAGGTCGTGATCTTCTCCATTTATTCGAAGATGATGCGTCTTGGATCTATCTTGCTAACTTTGTCGATACTTTTGTATATCATGTATATCTTCTTTTATTTCGTTGGTAATGGATGTGTCTCCACCCAACATATTGTATCAAGACTATTCATTATATGATATCTTTATTTCCTTATTTTGTAGATGAGATTAGTTAGTTGTGGTTTACTGTATTTTACAGCTTATGTATACATACGAGATTTTCATATATCGGAGTATACTTTGTATGAATGCAGCTGGCATGTCTATGTACTTAGTCCTAAATATTTTGGGACTGGGGCGTTACATGTTTTTGTGGTGGCCCATGCAGGTCAAGTTTATCACTTTGGTTACGTCATTGTACCGATATGAGCCTGCAGATAGGATTAGAGTCTAGGATCTCATCCATATACTTTCATTCTTTCTTGACTCCAAATTTGAACTCTCGTTTGCCTCCCTTGATTTCATCTTGTTTGACCCCTTTCTACATGAATTCTTACTTTCTCGTGCTTAATATCGGTTAGGAAGATGACCACACTAGTATATGCTCATAGGTCAAACACGTGACTAGAAGGATTACATTCACAATTAGTATACATTGAGGTTTTATTTAAGATATAGACGCACTTATTTTTCTAAAAGTATGATCTTAAGGATTAGTTAATTCTAATTTGGGTAGTAGCAATTTTACCAACTTTGAGGACAGAGAGAATTTTATCTTGAGACTATTAGGAGTATTCACCAAAGCATTGATAGAAAATTGAGTAAAATCTTTGATTTTGAAGATTTAGAAAATATGTATGATTTTCGGGTTATAGCTATTCATATCTTTTGAGGATATAAATTGATTTGAGGAAAATTTTAAATTTTGAACTGTGTCATACGATCTATGATTGATAAATTTATTTAGATTTTGAGTTTAATATTTCAATTGTGAAAAAAAAATCTTTAAATTTTGTCACATAATTCACGATTGATAAGATTATCTAAATCTTAGAGTTTAAAGTTTGGATTTATAATATTGCTATTTTGTGGAATTTTTTTAAGAGATATAATAAAGCTTATTTTGAGATTGATTAGAGGAATCTAAATTTTTTAAGTTATGTTGGATGACCTCAACAGACTAGAGAATAAGAAAGTTTAGTTTGTGCATATTGGAGGGAATATATATATATATATATATATATATATATATATATATATATATATATATATATATATATATATATATTGTCATACTAAGGGTTATCTTAGGGTTATTAAAGACTTGAATTATTTTTATGATTATGCTTGAATATCGTAGTTTATGTCAAGCTTGGAAATACATATTGGGAACTCAAATTTTGGGATTAAATCTTATCTTGATAGAGAACCAAGAAGCAGGCAAGGCCACCCTAATGAGATAGAGGTACTCTACATTCCATTCATGACCAAGATAGTTGTATATACACAAGTATAGTTAGTCTTTGACCAAACCATGTGACTATATCTCAATTTTGAATTACTCGACCTTCCCCAAATTCAGATCTTTTATTGTGACCTTCTAACCGTTTGAAATTTGAGAAATAAATAAATCGTTCCTTGACTGTAACCACCTAGGAGACCATCTTCTCTCTGAAAACTGTGTACCTAAATTATTTTACTAGATTGCTTAATTAATTACTTCATGCTTCAACTTGATCTTCTTTAATGTTTGTGCATTAATTGTCACTTCATGAACTCCCACTTTCTATTTTAGATCTTTTTGTGTCCTTTACCGTGACTTTGATATTTGGAGTGTAATACTAGATGTTACCTTCCAACAAATTTTATATATATGACCTAGACGAGCTCACCTTCATGTAGGTATATCATGTCCCACTCAAACACGTCCCTTGGTACTCTATTTTTATGATATAACTTTCGGGTCATAAAGACTAGACTATAACCTTTACCATGATACCGATATATTTTTCGACCAAGAATAGGGATTCAACCACGACTCAATTCTTTCGATCCAATATATGATTTTGTTCTACTTAATTCCGCTTAACTTTGTGTTTTATCTTGATTGCTCGTCCCATCACACTACTAGTTTAACTATTGTAAGTTGGGTAGAATACCTCATGACCTAACAAACCTTTGTCCTTGTGACCCATATTGATAAGTTTACTTAGACTATAGAATTCAGAGGACCCTAACTTATCTAGTCAACCAAGCCATAGATAAGAAAACACTAGGACAACTGCATAAGCCCAAACTTCGGGCATGACTTAGATTTTAATGGATCTTCGACTATTTAATTTCCTTCATTAGTATTCCTTACTTATATTTTGTCTATCTTATGATGCTAATTTAGCCTTAGTTTTGCAAGCTTATTCTTTTATCGAGCTTGTTCACGACATATATGTTATTGGGGACGCCCACTAATACATTGTCCAATCAGAACCGGTGCATGATGGTCTGATCAACCTAGTGCACTTTGGTTCACTTTTTATATATTGTTTGACGTGGATGGAGACATAGTTAAACTTGGCCACTAGAATTCCATCTGCGACTGCCATGGCAATTCTTTTTGAAAATTTTCAATCGTCTTTGAACCACTTATTCGTATTCGATAATATCTTCTTCGAACTTTTTATTATTTTCGTCTTTCGCCTATATTAGAAAGACAAACACTCATACTTGATATCCCCTTAGTTGTCCACCATCTATTGCCAAGATAGTTAACCATTGACCAACCAATGTGACTATATCCTCGTCTTGAGTTACTTTTTTCCTCTACCCTAGATCCATTATAGCAACCTTCTAATCGTTCTTGAAACTTAAAAATAATTCAAATCATTTCCTTAACCATACCTTAAACCTAGACGACTATATTTTCTCAAGAAACTATCTCTCCTAAATGTCTAAATTATTCTCTTTGACCTACTCAATTCCTTTCTATTCTCTAATTCGTGTTATCATAATTTATTACCTTAACTAGCGACCCTTCTTCAATTCCATAACCATGATGTATTTTAGCAAATATCAAAATCATGATCTTCCAATGCATGTTTGTGTCGAACGTCGTTTCTTCGCCTCATCCAAAAATTTAATCGTATTTCGGTATTGATGAACTCTTTCTATCTCCCCTACCCTAGCTATTCCTAAATTTCGAGGAAGAAATTCTTATAAGTTGAGTAGGATGTAAAATCCCTAATTTCTACTATAATTTTTTAATAAATATGGTATTGATTTTTGTACTTCGTATTTATACGTCGTGTACGAGTTTGTGTTTCGTAAATTTTTCGTCAAGTGCGAATAAGTGCGAAGTACATATTTTTATAAAACGTTTTAATTATATAGATGTAGAAAATATTTTAAAATAATAGACGATAAATATTTTAAATTGCTTGAAGTTGTAAATGTGTCGCGTCGAGGATTGCCAAACTTTATTTTTATTTAAAAAAGGCCACTTTATTTTATGGTACAAGTATAACTAGTAATTTAGAAAAACTGTATTTTATGTAAGTATTATTTTAGCACGCGAGTGTATATATATTTGTATTTTCGAAATTAATTATTATCATTAATATATTATTTCACAAAACGTATATTAAATATGGGTTGATTTAATATGTAATTAATTATGGTAATTTAAGTTGGAAAAAATATTAAGTTATTTAAATATAGTTTAAATTAGAGGTAGAATCTATCTACATCGGATTATATTTGATTGTGTTACTTTTAAATCAATTTGAATTAAATAGTAAAAAATCCAAGGGGAATTAAAACTCTTCTTAGTCCTTATCTAGATAAGACTTTTGTAACCCCATGATTTTTCAAAATAAATATTTGTTAAATTTTTGGATTTTTAAATAACTATTTATTGACTTATTATATAATTTGTAATATTTTACATATATTTAGTATAGTGCTCATTAGTGAATTTGGTATACAAATATATAAAGTTATTTTTCTAGTACATTAAGGATATAAACTATTATACAAATTTTTTCAAAATTTTAGGATTTGTTTCATAACTTTTATTACTTTTTACATGTTACTTATATTGTACACTATATAGAATAAATGTCAATTTAGTGTTAAATATTTCAGCATGTATAAATGAGATTAGATAAAGGTTGTTTAAATAAATATTAACTCTATTTATTATCTATAATAATTTTAAATAATGTCATAGATAATTTGGATAAATATGAACTATATTTTAAGTTAATCATAATCCTAAGTCTAACAAGAAAGCATCCTTATCTATATTATATCATAACAAAGTAGCTCCTATCAATTTAAATCAAATCCTATCCAATTTAGGAGATAAATCTGAAATAAATACCTATATAAACCAAATACATCCCCCTTCTATCAGCCATAATTTGAAATTATTTTTAGTCTAATAGAAACTCTAAAATTCGTCATTAGAATTCACTAGAGCAACTTGGAACGACGATATCTCCTAGCTCCGAACTCCGTTTCGTCTCCAATTTTTTTTAAAAGAAGCGTATCGAGGTAAGTTTCCAAAAACATATTTTAATAGACAAAATTTGTTTTGTAAATTTTTGCAAAACTGTTTGAGTATCTAGTGTCCAAAAAATTAAACGTGTTTCGATTTTTTTTGCGATTTTGGGAGATTCCGGAAACAAAAATACGATCCGTTTAGTTTTTTGGAAAGATGATACGAAAACCTATACCATATCCTAACTTCTAAATTTATTAAATAAATGTAATATGTGTAATATTAATTATAATTAGATAATAGACTATTTTTCAGCATCCGAAGTTGTTCCTACACCTTCCTCTTTGTGCGCTGTTGTTGACTCGTCGCCAGGACATCATCTTACCTTACTCGGACATCAGGCAAGACACCTTGCATTTACTGTTTAATTTCTTGCTCAATATCATGCATGTTTTATTTCTTATAAGTTGTTCTTTCAAAACCATATGTAGTTGCGAATTACTATACTTTAGTTTTCTTTATGCATTTGGCCTAGAATTAAGGGACCACCTTTGTTTGTGCCGCATTCATTGGCCCGACACCTGTGTTCCACGATGTCACGTGTCTCATATAGATTCGAACTTGCGTACTGACCGTACATCGGTGCGTACAGGACGAGCGTTAGGATATAACTGCTAATATAATTGCCTAGAAGACTTAGCGGTTATTAGAAATATTGTGGTGTGGATTAAGCACGAGTAGTGCATGGGGAGGGGGGAGACAGTTATTAGGCGCAGGGGCTTTCACACATTTACTTTTCTCTAGCTGCCATTAGTGACTCAGCCGAGAGCTAGTATGTCGTGCATTTATTTACTTTTCTCTAGATGCCACTAGTACCTCGGTTGAAACACAAATGTGCCGTGCATTTACTTTCCTCTAGCTGCCGTTAGTGACTCACCCGAGAGACTAGTGTGTCGTGCATTTATTTATTTTCCTCTAGATGCCACTAGTACCTCGGTTGAAATGCTAATGCGCCGTGTTTCTAGTCTCGGAAGCCCTTGTGTGGAACGTTGTCTTCAAAATACATTTTTACATAGAATGGTTATGAACCTTTATCTGTTTAGTCATATATACTTTTCTGTTGAGCTTTTATTATTCAGTTTAGGGCATGATATTATGTGTCTTGTTGCGTCCCTCTGAGGACCTGGTTATCGCTCCAGGTGTGTGTTCATGTCTTCCGCATGTATTCTAGCCGAGGTCGTGATCTTCTTTATTTATTCGAAGATGACGCGTCTTGGATCTATCTTGCTACCTTCGTCGATACTTTTGTATATCACGTACATCTTTTTTTATTTTATTGGTAGTGGATGTGTCTCCACCCAACATATTGTATCAAGACTATTCATTATATGATATCTTTATTTCCTTATTCTGTGGATGAGATTAGTTAGTTGTGGTTTACTGCATTTTACAGCTTATGTATACATACGAGGTTTTTATATATCGGAGTATACTTCGTATGTATGCAGCTGTCATGTCTACGTACTTAGTCCTTAATATTTTGGGACTGGGGCGTTACAAGACGAGGAGGTCTCATCTTCTGAGTTTCCTTGATTTCATTACTTGGACTTTCTTAGCATGGTTATTTTTTACTTTATTTTATGAGACTGGACTACTTTCCTTGCTTTCCATTTATTATAATTGTTTGTAGTATATTTGTCTCCACTTGACTATTAGTTTGATGGATGATACTTCCATGTTATGCTGCTTGCTTTGTTATTTCTCTTTATTCTGTAGATGAGAATACTTGTATAGATGTGAACTGTAATAGATCTTGTGAACTGAAGTTCATACACAACATAAGTGTGTATTCGTAGTTTTCACATATTGGAGTAACCTTTGTATACATACTAGCTGGCATACTCACGTACTGGTCCTACATATTTTAGGGCTAAGGCATGATAATTTATGGGGATGCTTTATTTTGTGGGGTTGCTCTATTCCTCGACATTTGCTTTTGGCAAATTCTAGGCCTTATGCAGCGTTTGCTTCTGGCAAACATTTAAGCTTTCTGCAACGTTTGCTTCTGGCAAACTTTTGTACAAGTTCGGACTTCCTTCCTTATCGTTTGGGTGGCCGCCTCACCATGGAGTGGGTTCGCTATTTGCTTCTGGCAAACTTTTGCGGAGCTCCCATGACAGAGATGCTACTGCATTAGACGGAGTTGCACTTCCCTGAGTGAATGACTTAGCAATTCCTGATTGATTGATCCATAAGGATCTATTAACAACATTTCTTGCTAATTTGATCCAGAATGATCTATTGATAACCATTGTTGGTTGATTCAATTAAGAAGGATCTACTGATAGCTGATTTGACATAGGAGGATCTATTGATAGCCATTGCTGACTAATTTAATCCAGAAGTATTCTTTAGAGGAAAGAAACCTCTCTTCATTGAGAAAAGAGAACTTTTGATTGTATTATGTATGTAACCCTCCAAAGGATTTTTTTTTAAATATATTCACAAGCCTTTAGACTATTACAAAGAGATTAGTTGAGATCTCTAAGAGATAAATATATATCTATTTTAATTGTAGTACTTGCCACAATCAAATAAATAGTTACAAACTAGCTACAACAATAATAATCTAGATAGTATTTATTCAAGGTTCAGATATAAAATATGCAAATAAATGCAAAATAAACAACAACTATTTAGAGGTTTCATCTATATATATAATAGCAAAATAGTAGGAACAAATTACAAACATGCCATTTTCCCGCCCAAACTCAGCCAAAGTAAAAAAAAATAAAAATAAAAAATAGTCCACTTTTCTCAGCTAAACAAATTCAAACTATTCAAATTAAATACAACAGCCATTTTCCCGCCTAAAGTCAGCTGTAAACAATTAAACCCATGCAATTTACAACAAAAGAAGTTAAAATTTGAACTGAACCATACCCAAATCCACTTTTCTCCAGAACCAAGACAACTGTTGAGTTTCCCAACATAATTTACATTAATAATCTGTCTGAGTTTACTGGCTATAAATACAGTAAAAATTGGCAACCATTCTCACTCTCCTGGCTTTCAGAAAAAGAAGAAAAAAATTCTTCACCCATGGCTCCTTTCTTCTCTCTAATTCGTGAGATCAGTCCATCGAAAACATTTTGGAATTTGAAAGTTCGACTTATTCGTATGTATGATGTACCCGGATACGGAGGAAAAGGGCAACCATTCAGTCTCGAATGTGTATTTCACGATTCTGAGGTAACTTTATTATCCATAAACCAGTTACATTCTGCAATTCTGTTTACGTTAGCTAAACTCAGAATTAGGTTAAGATAGAACAAATGCTTTTCCTACAACAGCATATATTATTACAACCCATTTCACACGAAATTGTACAATTTTTAAACACCTGCAAGCAATAGGAAATGAAATTTTAAACCCGGTAGAGTGAGAATGGTTGTTTATTCTGAGAAACAATTAGAAGAAAAACCATATGGTTACACAACGAAATAGTACAAATGATTAAACAACTGTCAGCAATATTAAAAAACGAAGGTTGAGAAATTTTGCTATAGACTCAGATTTAGTACAACCGACCAATGGCTGCAACGAGTACCCCGTCAATGGTTGCCAAATCATCATGTCAATGGACCAATGGCTGTAACGAATGCCAAATCATCATGTCAAGTGTACCAATGGCTGCAACGAATGCCCCGCCAATGGTTTTAACTATACGAACGCAATGTGTTAAATGATAAAACAAAAAAACAATACCATATGGTTATAGAAAATCTGACCAGTGCAATGGGTATAGAAAAAAGGGAAATCTGACCAGTGCAATGGGTATAGAAAACAGGGAAATCATCTCAGTTACTAGCATTACCAAAGTTAAGGAAATCAAACCTTAGTTTACATTAGGAAAAAAAACCAAAATCTCAGTTAAAAGGATGGAAGGAAAACCAATTTAGAAATCTGAAACTAATTGACAGTGTGTGAAACTAATTTTTATTACATGTCCGTTGAATCTGTTAATTTTTAAGTTCAACCATTAGCATCTAACGTGTTTAGGAAACGGTAGTTTTGGGGAGATCCCAAAAATTGCTGAAACGGTGGTTTTAGCCCACAAATTTTGTAGACCATGTTTTTAGTAGCCCACGTTTTTACCAACCGATGGTATTGGGAGAGACCTCAGCATTGAATGGTATAGAATCACTTCATTTTTTTCTTCTCCTCTTTCCATTCGTACGTTTCATCTTCCCCAAATTTTTATATATTCTTCTGTTTGTCTGATGATGTATAATAATGTAAAAAACTTCTGTAGACTCAGATTTAGATTAACCATCCAATGGCTGCAATCAATACCTTGCCATTGGATGTCAAATCATCATTGTCGATGAACCAATGGCTGCAACGAATGCCCCGCCAATGGTTTTAGCGATAATCGAACGAAATGTGTTAAATGATAAAACACATTGTTTTGGATTCCGACGAAAAAAAAAACACAAATACCATAAAAAGTGAGCATCTTTTACAACATCAGATCACACGAACACATTGCCAATGGGCCAATGGCTGCAACGAATGCCACGCCAATGGTTTTGACAATAGCCGAATGTAGATAATTGTATGATGATACTAACTGACAGTTACCTCCTTAACCGTCATTTGTACCAACTTAAATTAAAGCTGAAAATAAAATTAAATATTAAAACAACATTCATATATAAATATATCCATAAATGTACATACAACTTAGGAAATAAATTAAAAAATATGATGATGATAATTTACCAACATGTAATAAAAATTAACAGATTCCACGAACAAATTTATTCACAGAATATCTTGAATAATAAAAATAATACCAATGATTTCATAATTATAGATATTTGTAGTATTTCAATGATAATAAAATTATAGATATATGCATAAATATTTTTGTACTGATTTCATTTTTTTTCCTTTGCAGGGAGATCGAATTCATGAAAGTATTAAAAAAGATTTAATCTCCAACTTTCAACCTTTGCTGAATGAGAGAAGAGTCTATGTTGTTCGTTGTTTTGTTGTTACAAATAACAACATGAAATACAAAACAACCGCAAATACAAGATATTATTCTTGGCAAAAAACGAAAGTTGTTGAAATATTTGACGATAAATTTCCTTCCTTTGTTTTTAGTTTTCAAAAGTTTTCTGATCTTACAAGTGAAGAATCTTTAGATGATAACAACTTATTGGTAAATACATTGTTAAATTATTTTTGTGATTACAAATATGAAATTATTTTATTTCATCAAATTTAATGTTATTTGTAAATATCATCAATTTCAGATATTATTGGACGAGTTGTTTCATTAGATCCTCCCCAACAAAGGGATTTGAAAGATGGACCAACACGACTTATGGATATTACTCTCGAGGACAATGAGTAATAATTTAATTTTTTTAATATTCTTTTTTTAACATTATCTATACAATTAACAAAAAAATTAAATTCATTTCTATTTATAGGAAACATCGTCTGCCATGTACTTTGTGGGGTAATTTGGTGGATGATATGGTTTCTTACGTTAACAATGGTAGAAATGAACCTGTTGTAGTAATACTACAGATGTTTCGTACCAAATTATATAGAGGTAATAAACCATGGTATAATTTATTTCTTATGTAATATAATTTTATTTTCATTCTTCATTTCCAAATTTATAAAATTGTTTAATACAAGTTTAAATTGCATTGTTTTCCGATTAGGACAAGTTACAGCATCCAACACCATCTATGTTTCAAGGTTGATATTTGGTGTTGACATTCCAGATATTGAAAATTTTAAAGCAAGGTAACTAAATCATTGTGATACTAAAATTTATTGTTTGCTTTATTATAATTTACATTAGTACTCAGAATTAAATTAATGAATATTTGTCCACTTCATGAAGGATTGTTGAGGAAAGTAGTGAATCAATCACTATAAGTACAGTTTCACTTACTTCTACAAATTTAGTTGAAAATAAATTATCAAGTGGCCAGGCTATAGTTAGGACCATTGAGAAATTGAGAGATAACCATGAGGTATATATTTCTTTCATTTACAATTGATAATTATATTTTATTACATAATTTACCATTATTAGAATATTAATCTAGATTTTTTATTATTGATTATCAGATTGGAAGCTTTTGGGTTTATGCTGAAATTGTTGAAGTTGTATTAAAGAATGCTTGGTGGTATTTATCGTGTAATAAATGTCCAAAAAAACTAGATAAATGTGGCGATTTATTTTACTGTGACAGATGTGACAAATTTGAAAAAGATGTTAACATCAGGTAATAACCTACAATCATTTTAAACCCAATTACTATTCTACTTGAAAGCTAAATTCAACTACTATTCTACTAGAAACCTAAATACAATTTTATGTGACAGGTACAAAATTAATGTTCGTGTCATTGACACAACCGGAGAAATTGATTTACTATTATGGGACGAAGAATGCGTTCAGCTTATTGGAAAAAAGGCTTTGGACTTAAAAAAGAAGATGACAGAGGTACGTTTGCAAATAAGCTCTAAACATATATGAGAATTTCTGGACTATACCTAAATTTGTCTTTTTTAAAATTGTAGGAATCAGAAAATGATAAGAAAGTTCCAGAGGAAATACAAAATTTAGTTGGCTTGAGAATTTTCTTCAAAATTCAAGTACGATCTGAACAAGTACGTAATTATACTGGATCATTTACGGTATTAAAGTTGACTACCGATGAAGGACTAATTTCACTATATTCTGAACAATTTAAAGATAGTCAGGTATGTGTTAATCTTTTTGTTGTTTGAAATTACTTTAATTTTGATTTAAAATATTCTGTTGAAATTTTTTTGGTTACAGGAATCTGATATCTTTTCAAATTTGTTGAAGGAGGATAATGATTTCGAAATGGTAAACAAGTTTTCCTTTAATTAGTCATTTTCTTTTCATTTACAACACAATGTATTATAAATTTTGATATGAATGAATAGATTGGATCGTGTGGAGAGATGATTTCAACACCAAATGTTAAATATTCACAAGATAATGAGTCTGTGGAAACTCCTGAAGATTCCGGCTTGAAGATGTCATTGGTTGATGCATACTCAACAACAGCATGATCAAAGAAGATGAAGATTGAAATAAAGAAAGAGAAGGAATGAAGATTACCTTAGTTTGATCCTTATTGCTTTTAATATCATTCAGCTTAAAAGAAACTCTTTGTAATCATGTATTGACGTTTTTGAATATTTTGTGTGAGCTTGAACTTATGTTATTCAACTTATGTTATTCTCATTGGTGCTGAACATTTTGTGCCAGCTCTTAAAAGAACATTTTGTGTGGCTTCAACTTATGTTATTCTCAATGTAGTTTTCATTTGTGTTAAAAATTGTGATAAAAATGTAGTTGAAGAGAATTTATATAATCCTTTTTTGCTTCTATTAGATAATCTAATTTAATAAAAAAAAGGAAACATTATTACAAATAAGTTCAAGATTGTGAATATTAAGAAAGATAAGGAATGACATTTTACACTCATAAACAGTTGATTTCTCATACAAATAAAATGATATATTAAAGCAGCAAACAAATGACAGTAATATAAACGAAGTTGTAACCCCGGTTTTGGGGAGCTAAAATAATATGGAACTGGATTGAATATCCTAAGAATCTTGAAACAGTGGAATGTAAAGGAAATCAATGATTCACATTATCTCATGCACAACCAGTTCATTTCAGTTTTTTAGGGAGAATACAAACTCAGGTTTTAGGAAAATCTGACCAGTGCAATGTGTATAGAAAACAGGGAAATCATCTCAGTTACTAGCATTACAAGACATGGAATCTCATTAAATGCCGTACATCAACTTATGTTATTCTCAATGTAGTTTTCATTTGTGTTAAATATGTAGTTGAAGAGATTATATATAATCCTTTTTTGCTGCTATTAGATAATCTAATTTAATACAAACAATGAAACATTACTACAAATAAGGAATGACATTTTACCATCATTAAAAGTTGATTATATATACAATTAAGATGGTATATTAAAGCAGCAAACTACATGCAAACATATAAAAAAAAATTCTACAAATTCAATTGTATGAAAAAAGAGCTGGACATACAACATATACATTATCACCCTTGGACTGGAATGTAAAGGAAATCAATGATTCACATTATCTCATGCACAACCAGTTCATTTCAGTTTATTAGGGAGAATACAAACTCAGGTTTTAGGAAAATCTGACCAGTGCAATGTGTATAGAAAACAGGGAAATCATCTCAGTTACTAGCATTACAAGACATGGAATCTCATTAAATGCCGTACATCAACTTATGTTATTCTCAATGTAGTTTTCATTTGTGTTAAATATGTAGTTGAAGAGATTATATATAATCCTTTTTTGCTGCTATTAGATAATCTAATTTAATACAAACAATGAAACATTACTACAAATAAGGAATGACATTTTACCATCATTAAAAGTTGATTATATATACAATTAAGATGGTATATTAAAGCAGCAAACTACATGCAAACATATAAAAAAAATTTCTACAAATTCAATTGTATGAAAAAAGAGCTGGACATACAACATATACATTATCACCCTTGGAATCTCATTAAATGCCGTACATCAAATGATGATGTTTAACAACCAAAATATAGGTTCATAATATTATCATTAAAATTCAAAAGTCAGCCTTTGCCGTTCATTAATGTTAATTGTACTTTTGTTATTATCATTAAAATTCAAACTAATATAATTTATTAGTAATAACTATTTACATTGAACTTATTTAAATTGTACAAATATTAATAATAATATTACAAAGTTTTTGCTCGCAGTTAATATGCCAATGTACAACATTAATCTAAATAATACAATTTAAATTCATCAAACTTAAAAAGTTAATTTCGAAACAAATGTTTATGCAAAAAAAGGTAAGAAACAAATATCATTCAAAATACTTGAATTCCCTCTTCTAAATTTAGTGTCTCCATAAAAAAACATATTGAATATTAAAACATTATAGATCGAAAATCGGGATTGTATACTGTTTAAATTAAATATTGTTCTAATTACAACTATTTTTTGGAAATCTAGAATAATAGTTGTCTTTACATCATTTGAACATTAAAAAAAATGCTTTATGTTTAAAACATGTATGTATATACATTGAAAATCGGTTTAGCAGAATATTTATATTAGATATGATGCCATTAAAGCTATTTTTTTTGAAAATCTAAAATTCAGTTGTCCATACATCATTATATACTTTATCATTAGATACTTTAAAATAAAATGCTTAGCAACAAACTGTTGGAAAAGATTACTTTTGTCTTCCCAATACAAACTAAACATATTTACATATGATGGATGCCACACAACTAAATAATACAATTTAAAACATATTGGTTATTAAAACATTATAGATCGGAAATCAGAATTGTATAATGTTTATATTAAATATTGTTCTAATTACAACTGTTTTTTGGACATCTAGAATAATAGTTGTTCATACATCATTTGAACATTAAAAAAAAATGCTTTATGTTTAAAACATGTATGTATACATTGGAAATTGTTTTAGCAGAATATTTATTTTAAAAGATTACTTTTGTCTTCCCAATACAAACTAATCATGAATTGACAGCCTACATATATTGGCCTAATTATACAAAAAACGATGCATGGACAAATTCATACAGCTCTAATGATGTGTGGATAACAGCAAAAAACTGTTGGCATTCCTATTTTTCCTCCTCCCAATACAAAAAAATTATTAATTGTATGCCTATATATTGGACTTACACATTCAAGAATGGTGTTTCAATTTTGTCACTTCCAAATCACAACAGAAATATAACAAGGAAGGAACTATTACAAAGGAAAAATTGAGAATGAAGAAGCTGACAAGGAGTACAACACTTAACAAGCGTCCGAAACTTACAAACGATAAAGGAGGTAATAGTTCCATCTAATTTATGGTGTTATGCTACAATTGTTATTTTAATTTTAATTACTTCTAATAGTGTAGAATATTTTTATCACTAATATACATTTTAAACATCAGATAACTTTTCTAACTTATTTAGCTGAAAATTACCATTTAACAGTCATAAATAACGTGTTGGTCCTAAAAATACTATACCAACATTATTTTACAAGACTATATTTAAATTTAGAATGATATTAGTGATAAAAATATTGTACCAACATAAATAACGTGTTGGTCCTAAAAATACTGTACCAACATTATTCTAAAAATATTCAGTATAAGACTATATTTAAATTTATTTAGATGATATTCAGTACAAGAGTAGACAAGAGTAGATTTATACCTTCATGTTGTAGCTGACCATTTCGAAGTAGTTCATTGACTCATAGAAGGCAACAAATACCTGTAAATATTAATCAATAATAAATTTAATGTATATATCTATATAACAGAATAAGTTCCCTTCCCCAATAACGGAAAGAACCGAAAAAAATCATTAAAAAATGAAAAAGAAAAAAAAAAGGTTTAAATACGTAACTCAACCAATATAAGTTTAGATCTATAACATACACAATTTATTGATTAAGTAGTGAAGCAATAAAAATTGGAAAAAATCGCATATCAAACTGATGTAAATTCGTATATCCAGAACATAAAATTTTGAACCACCAAAAATAAATATTTAAATTTCTTTTCCTATGCGTATAATGAAAGAAAATCTCATGATAAAACTGTTTATTGGAGATTTAGCATACGAATAGAAAGAGAAAAATAATCAAGAAATTGATTAAGAGATTATAAACCAAAGAAAAACCAAACATAACTCAAATTGTGAAAGATGAAACGTACGAATGGAAAGAGGAATAGAAAACAAGAAATGAAGTGATTCTATACCATTCAATGCTCCCAATACCATGGGTTAGTAAAACCGTGGGCTACTAAAACCATGGTCTACAAAATCTGTGGCTAAAACCATTCCGGAATTTTTTGGGTCTCCCCAAAACTACGGTTTCCTAAAATCGTCTGATGCTCAAAAAAATTCGTTCAAAAAAATAATAAAAGAACATAGGCAACCGAGATTTATATCTATCTGTGTCATGAATTACTGTGAAAAACTTGAAAAATAAATTGTTGAATTTAAACTGTAAAAATAAAGAAAAATATATGATGAAAGAATTTGTCAGCATACGGTTTAAAAACAAGACAAATAAAACAAAAGACCCGAAAACAATACGTTCCCTTCCCCAAAAAGAAAAAAAAATGGTGGAAATACGTAAAACTTTCAATATATCCAAGATCTATAACATACACAATTTATTGATTAAGGAGAGAACAATAAAAATTGGACAAAAACCTCACAAATTGGCCTAAATCCTTAGATCCAGAACAAAAAATTTTGATTCGGACGAAAAATAAACATTTAAATTCCATTTCCCATGCTTATAATAAAAAAAAAAAACAAGTAGATTTTATGATGGAGCTGTAGCATACGGATGGAAAAAGAGAAAGATTAAAGGAAAAAAAGAATTAAGAGATTACAAACCAAAGAAAAACCAAATGTAACTCAAATTTGTGGAAGATGAAACGTACGAATGGAAAGAGGAGAAGAAAAAAATGAAGTGATTCTTATACCATTCAATGCTGAGGTCTCCCTAATACCATCGGTTGGTAAAACCGTGGGCTACTAAAACCATGGTCTAAAAAATATGTGGGCTAAAACCACGGTTTCAGCAATTTTTTGGGTCTCCCCAAAACCACAGTCCAAAACCACCGTTTCAGCAATTTTTTTGGTCTCCCCAAAACCACCATTTATGGAAGAAAAAAAATATTAATATAAAAATTTATATATATATATATATATATATATATATATATATATATATATATATATATATATATATATTAAATTCTTATTAATTTAATCTATCTATCTGTGTCATGAATTTCTAAGAAAAACTTGAAATATAAATTGTTGAATTTAAATTGTAAAAATAAATTTAAATATATGATGAAAGAATATGTCAACATACTGTTTAAAAACACGACAAATAAAATCAAAAGATCCGAAAAAATCCGTTCCCTTCCCCAAAAAGAAAAAAAAATGGTCGAAATACGTAAAACTTTCAATATATCCAGATCTATAACATACACAATTTATGGTTTAAGGAGAGAACAATGAAAATTGGACAAAAACCTCATAATTGGCCAAAATCCGTAGATCCAGAACAAAAAATTCTCAAGCCGGACGAAAAATTAACATTTAAATTCCATTTCCCATGCTTATAATCAAAAAAAAAAAACAAATAGATTTTATGATGGAGATGTAGCATACGGATGGAAAGAGGGAGATTAAAGGAAAAAAAGAATTAACAGATTACAAACCAAAGAAAACCAAATGTAACTCAAATTTGGGGAAGATGAAACATACGAATGGAAAGAGGATAAGAAAAAAAATGAAGTGATTCTTTCACCATTCAATGCTGAGGTCTCCCTAATACCATCGGTTGGTAAAACCGTGGGCTACTAAAACCATGGTCTAAAAAATCTGTGGGCTAAAACCACGGTTTCAGCAATTTTTTGGGTTTCCCCCAAAACCACAGTCCAAAACCACCGTTTCAGCAATTTTTTTGGTCTCCCCAAAACCACCATTTATGGAAGATAAAAAATATTAATATAAAAACTTATATATATATATATATATATATATATATATATATATATATATATATATATATATATATATATATATAATTCTTATTAATTACGTTTAAATTTTGTTGAAATTTTACTTAATCATTCTTATTTTTTGTAAAAATATAGATTTGGACTTAGGTAAATTTACGCCTCCATCAGCCAGAAAAAATTTCAATCAGACGTATTTTGTGGGAACGATTCGAACATGACCAGTTGTCCATCATCTAGATCTCCTTTCGGTGACATCACGAATGGTAAGTTATGATTTTTTTTTACAAAGTATTTAATGGTTAATGTTTTTTGCATATCTATCTAACAATATATATGTACATACATATATATATGTTGATTTTGTATGCAGTATGTGGGTCAAGTGAGCCTGCGGATTTAATTGTTTCTCAGAAGAAAAATTCATTTGACTACTCGACGAAGAGATTTACAAAACTACACTCTGATCCATCGAGAGTGATTTTTCAAACTAATGATGATGGTCATTCGAGTGAGTTTTTTTCCCAAACCTAAAAAAAAAAAATATACTAAAAAATGTGTTACAATAATTTATTAGAGCCTAATTTACTATTTTATAAATAAAATATTATATATTATTATTGTATTGTTATTACTTTTCTAAGTTTTTCCTTACTTTTTTGCAGAAGATTTAAATCCGTATGGCAAACAGCTGTATTCTAGCAGCGTATTGTTTAATAATGTGTTGAATACGTCTACATATCCTTATAGCGAAATCACGAATGGTATGGTTGATATTTATTATTAAATTATACATACATACTTATATATTTTATTTTTGCAAAGTTTTGAATTTCATTTAATATTATGCAGTGTATGGATCAAGTGAAGCAGTTGATTTGTCTACTTCAATGAACCAAAGTTCACTATATTGCTCGAAAAATACAATCTCAAATTTGCAGCAAAATAGTGATTTAACAACGATTGATTTACCTGCAGATGAGGAGTCTTCAAGTATGTTGTAAGCCTAATTTATTTCTAAAATTCAACTATTTAAATTTTGTGATTTATTTCAATTTTTCTTAGAAGGAAATTAGTTTCAGCTTTTTGAAATAAAACGATTGCTTAATATTTCTTTTTTTCTGTTGCATTTGTTATTAAATTGACGAATGGAGATTGTAAATTTGATCATGGACATGCAAATCTTAAAATTGGTATTAGTTTATAAAAGTTTGTGTGTGAGTGTTTGTGCGTGTGTGTGTGTGTGTGTGTGTTTGTGTTTATGTGTGTATTTATTAGTTTAGTTTATGGATTATGTAATTTATTTATATTTTATTGGTATTTTTTATTGACAGATTATTGGGATATTGGCGATCCAACTTATAAATGTAACTTTTGTGGTGCACACTTTTGGTATGACGAGAGAGTTCAGTCTTCCTACAAATGCAAAAACCCGACGTACTCTTTATGTTGTATGCAAGGAAAGATTCAAATTTCACCAATGAAGAGACCGCCTAAAGTTTTAAATGATCTATTATATGGTGTGAGTGATAAGAGCAAACATTTTCTAGAAAATATAAGATCATATAACAGCATGTTCTCATTCACTTCAATGGGAGGCAAGGTTGATCCGGAACCAAATCAAGGAAATTCTCTACCAATTTTTAGAATGCATGGACAAAACTACCATCTATTAGGAAGTTTATTACCCGTTGAAGGTTCAAGTCCAAAATTTGCACAGCTATATATTTATGATACAGAAAATGAAATTCAAAACAGGATGAAAGCTATTAGGTATTTGTCGAATATTTTCCCAGATATGTACAATTGTATATTGATCATTGATTATTAATATATTCAGTTATCTTATATTTTTTTATATTATTTCAGGAAGAACGATAATATTAATAATTTGCATGCAAAAATTGTACGTGAGTTGAAGGATATGTTGGATCAAAATAATGTATTAGTGAAGTCTTTTAGAATGGCTCGCGAAAAAATATGTGAAGGAGGTAATTCAAGCGTCCGATTGAAATTGATAGGAAGGAGACATGGAGATGGACAACAGTATAATTTACCTACAGTTTCTGAAGTTGCTGCTTTGATAGTTGGAGATCTTGATGAATGCTTAGGTGATAGAGATATTATGGTTGAAACACAAGCTGGGAACCTACAACGAATAAATGAGTTACATGCTTCTTATTTAGCATTACAATACCCCTTGATCTTTCCCTACGGTGAAGATGGTTATAGAGAAGACATTCAATTATCTGAATCAACAAATAGAGGTAATGGTGGAAGAAGGAGAGTAAGTACTAGAGAATGGTTTGCTTATAGACTGCATGAAAGGGATAATGAGCCTTCTATCATATTTGCTACTAAAAGACTTATGCAACAATTTTTGGTTGATGCTTATACAATGGTTGAATCTGCAAGATTAAAATTTATTCGAACGCATCAAAAACAATTACGGTGTGAGATGTAAGATGTATAAAGGTCTTACAGATGCATTATTACGAGGTGAAACAGATCCGACTACTCAAGGAAAAAGAGTCATTCTACCATCTTCTTTTACAGGAGGTGCCCGGTACATGATTCAAAATTACCAAGATGCAATGGCAATATGCAGATGGGTTGGTTACCCGGATTTGTTTATAACATTTACATGCAACCCCAAATGGCCTGAAATACTTCGATATGTTGAGAAAAAAGGTCTTCATCCTGAAGATCGACCAGATATATTATGTAGGGTTTTCAAGGTGAAATTGGATGGGCTGATCAAAGATCTGAAACATAATAAAATATTTGGAACAGTTAGAGCTGGTAATGATTTTGCTATATTTTTTGTACTTAATCATGTTTTTTATTAATAGATTTAATATTATTTTTTTCTATTGTTTTTCAGTTATATATACGGTCGAATTTCAAAAACGTGGGTTGCCGCATGCTCATATTTTATTGTTCCTAGCAAAAGAAGATAAGTTTCCATCGGGTAAATATATTGATCATATAATCTCAGCAGAAATTCCTGATCAAAAATTAGATCCTACCTATTATAATGCAGTGCAAGATTTTATGATACATAGACCTTGTGGTGTTGCAAGAAAGAATTCACCATGTATGTCAGATGGTCGTTGCTCAAAGCATTTTCCGAAAAAAATTGTTGAAAATACTTTGGTTGATGAAGATGGATATCCATTATATAGACGCAGAGATGATGGAAGAACGGTTTTAAAGAATGGCGTTGAAGTAGATAATCGATTTGTAGTGCCTCATAATCGTTATCTATTGTTAAAGTATGGTGGTCATATGAATGTTGAATGGTGCAATCAGTCTCGATCTATAAAATATTTGTTCAAGTATGTGAATAAAGGACATGATCGTGTAACTGCATCCTTCTATAGAACTACGGACGATGAGGAACCCAAAAAACCAATAGATGAAATTAACATGTATTACGATTGTAGATACATTTCTGCTTGTGAGGCAGCATGGAGATTGTTTGGTTTTGAGATCCAATATAAGAATCCTCCTGTTGAGCGACTTAGCTTTCACTTACCCGACGAGCAGCCTATTATTTTCTCAGACGCAAATGCTATTGATACCATTATTGATCGTGCTAGTGTGAATGAAAGCATGTTCTTAGCTTGGTTTGAAGCGAACAAGCGATATCCAGAGGCAAAAAATCTCACATATGCAGAATTTCCATAAAAATTTGTTTGGAAACAGAAGACTAGAGAGTGGACTCCGAGAAAAAAATATTTCTCATTATGTAGAATTTTTTATGTTCCACCTGGTTGCGGTGAGATGTACCATTTAAAATGTCTTCTCAATATCGTCCGTGGACCTAAATGCTATGATGATATTAAGAAAGTCAATGGTATTCATTATGAGTCATATCGTGAAGCTTGCTATGTCTTAGGTTTATTGGAGGATGATGATGAGTATATCGATGGTATTATTGAGGCAAGTTATTGGGCATCTGCATATTCTTTGAGAAATTTATTTGTGACATTGTTGTCATCTGGCTCTATAAGTCGGCCTGAATTACTTTGGAACAAGTGTTGGACATACTTATCAGATGATGTTTTATATAATCAACGAATTGCGTTGCACGACCAAGGTAAAATGTTTTATATGATATTTTTAAGTTTAATTTGTGTTTTGCATATTATTTGATCGTTAATATAGCTCTATAATTAATTACAACATATTCTCTCTCTTTAATTCTAGATTTGCTTATGAGTGAGGATGACATTAAAAATTATGCTTTGGTTGAGATTGAAAAGTTATTGAGGAATTGTGGTAGAAGTTTGCGAGAATTTCCATCAATGCCATTTCCAAACATGGACACCTTATCAAATACTACAAATAGATTGGTGCATGATGAATTAAATTATGATAGAGCGGCTCTAGCAGAAGAACACGTGCACCTACTTGCTCGCTTGAATGATGAACAACAATATGTTTACGACATAATAATGGATGCTGTTAATTCTACAAATGGTGGTGTTTTCTTTTTATACGGATATGACGGTACTGGAAAAAACGTTCATTTGGAAAACATTATCTGCATGCTTGAGATCTAAGGGAGAAATAGTTCTAAATGTGGCTTCAAGTGGGATAGCATCACTTCTGTTACCTGGTGGAAGAACAGCTCATTCAAGATTTGCTATTCCAATAAATGTAAATAAGGATTCAACATGCAACATCAAACAAGGAAGTCAACTTGCAGACCTAATTGTTAGGTGCAAACTTATAATTTGGGATGAAGCGCCAATGATGCATCGATATTGCTTTGAAGCGTTGGATAGATCGCTTAGAGATATAATGCAATTTAGCAATCCACTAAGTTCTGAGACACCATTTGGAGGAAAAACAATTGTCTTCGGAGGAGATTTTCGTCAAATATTGCCTGTAATTTCGAAAGGTAGTAGACAAGATATAGTTCATGCAACTATAAATTCTTCTTATATTTGGCAAAACTGCAAAGTTTTGAGGTTGACAAAAAACATGAGACTTCAAGGTTGTAGCATAACATCTGAAAGTGAAGAGCTCAAACAGTTTTCTGAATGTATTGCAAGTATAGGAGATGGAACACTTGGAGGGCATAATGATGGTTGTGCAAGTATCGATATTCCAAGTGATGTTTTATTTAGTAATGCAAATGATCCACTGCAAACAATTGTTGAGAGCACATATCCTTCATTTGCGAATTTCGTTATCGATCCAGATTTCTTGAAGGATAAAGCTATATTAGCGCCAACTCTTGATGTTGTCGAGTCTGTAAATGAGTACATGATCTCACTGAATTCTGGTAACGCAAGCACATATTTAAGTTCTGATGGTCCATCCAAGTCAGATGCCAATGTTGACTTATTATCAGATGTTCACACTCCAGAGTTCTTGAATAGTATTAAATGTTCAGGTGTACCGAATCACGAGTTAAAATTGAAAGTTGGTACCCCAGTAATGTTATTAAGAAATATAGATCATTCAGCTGGCCTATGTAATGGTACTAGATTGCTGATTACAAAATTAGGCAATCGTGTTCTTGAAGCAAAGATTCTTTGTGGAGACAATGCTGGTAATAAAGTTTTGATTCCAAGAATGTCACTGACACCTTCTGATCCAAGATTGCCTTTCAAATTTCAAAGAAGACAATATCCATTGATTGTTTCTTATGCAATGACAATAAACAAAAGTCAAGGTCAATCACTTTCTCATGTTGGACTTTTCTTGAAGAATCCCGTTTTTAGTCACGGACAATTATATGTTGCGGTTTCAAGGGTAACAAGTAAGAAATGATTGAAGATTTTAATATGCAGTGAAGATGGAGATCAATGTAACTCAACAACAAATGTTGTGTATAAGGAAGTATTTCAAAATTTGTAGAAGTAAGTGAAATGTTATCTTTTATGTCATCAAAATAGACTTTATCATTTTATTTTATTTACATTGAGGTATATATTATTATAATTCGTTCAAAAACATATTAATATATGTTGGTCCAAGATATTTTGTGAATTACATACATAGTACTAATGATAATTACGTTGCTAAAATTTAATTTCTAAATAATCATATTAATATAATGTTATCTTACATGTATTTCAAAATTGAGTTTATTCTAACTTTTGTTTTAATTTCAAATGTTAAATAAATATCAAAAACATTCACTTATTTATTTTGCGGTTTAAAATAATTTTAAATATACAAACCGTGTGCACGGGTGACATACTAGTTTAGATGAAACAAACAGTTTTTTTCAGATTGAGACTATTCGAAGTTTAGACTTGACTTGGCATATTAAGGTGACAAAAAAACGGTACTACCTTCAAATATTCCACTCCACTTTCAGATTTGATTTACTCTCGTCCTTTTGACGAGGTATCCCAACAGAACGGATCCTAATTGAAGTTGTGAGCAACTGAATAGGCTGTGTTAGAGAGAAGGTAAAGGATTTGCCAAAAGCCTGTTCAGATGGCCAACAACTTTGTTCTCAGCCAAAACAACCCCAGGAGACACCTACAAAGTATTTGCGCAATTGTCATAAAGGGAAACTTCCAAATCCTACACTCCAATCCCAACATCATCCCCTCCTTGACAGAAACAAACGTCAACAAAATCCTCATAGAACTTTCATCAAACACCTCCCTCTCATTCACCTTCTTCCAATGGCTCCACTCCCATCCCCAGTTCGCCCCCTCCCTCCACTCCACCTGGACCATGCTCCATCTCCTCGCAAGTTCTCGAAGCTTCACCGTTGCCAGGAAACTCCTCGACACCTCCTTCGCCGCTGCTCTCCGCGAGCCTTCTGTTCTAGCCGCATTGCTCGACCCGCTTCCGGACCCCGGAACCGACTCCAGAATCCTCAGCTGGGTTATTACCCTCTTAGCCCGCCCGAATCCGAATCGTAATCCGGCGGGAGACGCAATGGGCGTGTTTGAACTCATGCGCTCCCGTGGCCTCCGGCCCGACGAACATGCCTGTACCGCCATCTTGAGTGCGCTCACCAAGTCACGGCTCACTGCGACTGCGTGGAAGGTTTATGGCGACATGGTCCGAATGGGGGTTGTGGCGAATACACATATATTTAATGTAATGTTGCATGTTTGCTATGTGTCTTCCGACGTAGAGAAGGCAGAGGGATTGGTCAGAGAGATGGAGTTGAAGGGCGTGAGAAGGGATGTTTTCACATACAATACGATGATCGCGTTGTACTGTAAGAAGGGGATGCATTATGAGGCATTGTGCGCTGAGGAGAGGATGGGGAGAGAAGGCATCAAGCAGGACATCGTGACTTATAATTCGCTCATTCATGGGTTCTGTAAGGAAGGTCGGATGAGAGAGGCGATCCGGATGTTTAGGGAAATTAAAGGAGCAGTTCCGAACCATGTGACTTACACTGCTCTCATCGACGGCTTCTGCAGGGTGAATGACCTGGAGGGTGCGCTCGGGCTGAGAGAGGAGATGGAGGCAAAAGGGTTGTATCCAGGTGTCGTGACTTACAACTCCATCATACGCAAGATGTGCGAGGAGGGGAGGATGACGGCTGCTAATGAACTTTTGAATGAGATGGACGAGAGGAAGATAAAGGCTGATAACGTCACGTGTAACACGTTCATTAATGCCTATTGCAAGAGAGGGAACATGGGGACTGCGTGGAGGCTCAGGAACAAGATGTTGGAATTAGGGTTGACGCTGGACCAGTTTACGTACAAGGCTCTGATTCATGGATTCTGCAAGATCCAGGAGTTGGACGAGGCAAAGAAAGTGCTCTTTGATATGATGGATGCAGGTAAAGTAAAGCCTTTTTTTTTGAAACTCGCATTGCATAAGATTGGAGTTTTGGAGCACTGTGATATGAATATTCATGGTTGCTTATTTAACAATGTTACCTGGGTTGTGGTTCTCTTTGATATGAGGTATGAGTCGTTGGGGGTAACCACTTGTGATTATCTGGATAGGGAACCCACCATCTCGGGGTCACGGTTTGGGGGTGGGGGTGTACTAGGAACCAGAAAAGATAATGCCCCTTTATATAGAGTTCAATCTGTTAATTTTTACATACAAGGCATAGTTATGGACATCTGCTTCCAAATTTAACAGCCACTTCTGTGTTCATTTTGGAAAGGAAAGGATATGCAGTCAGGTACTTGTAGTTAATGATTATGGACCTATGGTTGAAAAATCCTTACTGTTTCTGAAACCATTGCAGTTCATCTCAGAATGATGTAGTGCAGGCAGATTCACACTAGCATTATCTACTTCAAAACCTTGAAACCCCTATCTATATCTAGTTTTTTTTTTTTTAAAAATTACTTTTACTGTAAGGATGTGTTTAGTACACGGTGTCTTTAATTAAAATTTCCAAGAAACCTAATGATGAGAAAATATTAACTATGTTTGTTTCATGTTATAAAGTTTTTTACCCGAGCAAATTAAATTCCTTGGAATACCATTTGCCACAAATGTGGGAAACCTATTCCCTCCAACTCAGGTTGGTATCTTTATTTTCCGTCTGAATGGAATTATTGTCTAGTCAGATTTGGTCAGGGTTAGTCAGGTTAGGGTTTGGGTTAGTGACATTCGGGTCAGATTTGGCTCAGTTGAGTTCGGTCAGGGTCGGTCAAGTTTTGGTTAGGTATGGGTCAGTCGGTTCTGGTCCGGGTCAGTCGGGTTTGGATTCATCTCAGCTGAGTCCGGGTCGGGTCCCAGTCGGGTCCAGATTGGGTCGGCTCCAAGTTGGGCCGTGTTTGGCTAAGTTCAGTTCAGTTTGGGTCGGTGGGTTCAGGTCGGGCTTGGATAGGGATTAGCAGGTTCAGGTCACATTGATTTAACTAACCAATCTAAAAATATTCTCAATAATTAATACTATGCCATTGGTAGGATTTTGACTAGGTCTCCTAGGTAATAGGAGAGTATCCTAAGCAATTAGACTACGAATGGGCTTTGGTTTTGAGGCAACAGCATTAAAAATATAACTTAATGTAAATTAAGAACGTCATATTCTTGAACATGAATTCTATGTTCTTGGGAAAATTATGTATTATACTAAACATGGTAATATAGGTTTGCCATGAATTATGGCCAAGGATTTTGTTCTGCTAGAAATACAGAATTCCTGACTATTGCAATACACATACCAAACGCAACATAAGTCAAAATTATTGAAAGGAAAAGACTAATGTTGTGGTTTTCTTTTGCTTCTTAACACAAACATTACTCAACTGTTCTCGTACTCCCCAATATATGGCTCACTACTCATGTATGAATATGAAGTGACACCATATGAAGGTTATAATAGTATTCCACCTCGTTAACATCAGTCTCCAAACTCCCCAATATATGGCTCACTACTCATTTATGAATATAAAGTGACACCATGTGAAGCTTATAATAGTATTCCACCTCATTAACATCAGTCTCGAACTTATAATGGATAACACCAAGGTTCGCGGTATCGGCTGATACCGATATCGAAACTGCCGAAACTGACATACTCAGAACAAATGAACCCTCCTGAAACTGCTAATTAAGAAAAGAGTCTGATACTAGTTCTGATTCCGATATTGCGAACCCTGGTCTTCTCTGACTATTGTCAGGGAATTTTCTCAACGTTCCCAGAACATTGAACTCTCTTTAACCTATGATTGCAAACGTTTTTAATGGTTTTCATTGAGCGGAAATACCTTGCAGAAGTATTGAGTCCATACTTACTCTGTGTACTAAATGAAAGATGAGCTTGAACAACTCTTGTGATGTTACTCCATGGGGTACCACTTGAAGAATATGCCAATCAATCTTGAGTGCGTCAACAATTTAGAAATGTATACTTGATTGACTAGTAATTTTATATGGGCTATCCCAAGATATATTTGGAATATGAAATTTCTAGGTGGAATGTTCTTTCATTTTTAATTCTATGCAAGCTTATCCATTGCAACGCAACTTCATTTACTTTTTCTACTCGCATATGATCTTACGGATCTTCAACTGGGCAGCTAGTAGTTGTTACTGCAATAACTTCCCACTACCTATTGTTTTAGTTGATATGCGTGTTGGTGGATAATTCACAAAAGGGATCCAGACTCATTTTCATAGTTTGCAGCATGCTTTTACGCGGTGAGGTTCTAAGTATCCTTCGATTTTGTTATTGATCATTTTGTTATTGATTAAACACAGGATTTTCTCCAAACTGTAGTACCTACTCCTGGCTTGTAGATGGCTATTGCAACCAGAATAATGAAGATGCAGTAGTAAGGATCCCCGACGAGCTCACGAAAAAAGGTTTTTTTGTAGACAAATCTATTTACAGGGCACTGGTCCGAAGATTATGCAAGCGCGGTTTGGTTGATTCTGCACAGAAAATATTCATTCATATGCAAGGAAAGGGATTATCAGGTGATGCTCTTCTATACAGCAATCTAGTCTATGGTTACTTGAGTGTTGGAAAACCAGTTCAGGCCTACGAGATGTTAAATGACATGGTTAACAAGAGATTGGTGATAACTGCTAAGATATATAGCTGTCTCTGTGCCTCTTATTCTGATGAAAATGGCATGCTGGAGATGCTCTGGGATCATGCGTCTGAGAAAGGCCTAATCGCCAAGAATGTTTACAGATTGATGCAACATGCCAGGTCAAACACCTAAAGCACTTGCACAAATATGTGATTCCACCTTCAGAACAAAATGTTATGGATTTAGTTGATATGGTCTGTTGCCTCAGAAAGACACGCATAAATTTCAAACTATCGAATTAAGTACGTATAACAAGTTCTTTTTAACTTTTTCCCATTAAGAAAATCTTATGTGATTTCCTACCCATTAATTTGTCTCCACCTGCAGATACCGGAGCGTCATTGAATCATCCAGTTTGCTTTGATTGCTATTTATTATGGGTGATCTTTTGCTCCATATTTCAATAATCATGGAAGCTTGCTGCAGACCAACACTTCTATACTAACAGTGGATAACTTGGCACATTCAGCATTCAGGTAACTGTATGACCAGTAAAGAATATCCTTTACGAACTTAATATGCGATAGTATTTGGAAGGACACATCTATACATATGAAATTTAATGGATTATATATGCCAAAAATGCATTTCATAGGTTAGATTTTCAAAGATTTCCTTTCACCTTGGAAGTAACAACTTGTAGGGTGTAGATGGCTACTGAGAGAAAGGACCATGCGGCACTTAAGCACATAATGCTTTCGCTCCCACTTAATGTACACACTACGTGACTATGCTGTATATTTGAATTGGCTGGGTTTTTTTTTTATCTCAAATGTATTATGGAATGGAATTTAGTTCCCAGTTGTCAACCTAACAGTATTCATACAATTCATGTAAGATTTTATACAATACAACTTCCTGACCAAACAAAGAGGCAGGAATCTGAATTTAATCTTAGATTGATCTTAAAAGAAACTTATTTGGGAATACTTGGGGAAGAAGTTGAAGTCTATTCAAAATGCCTTCGAACAAAATTACTGCAATGGATATTGTGGAAGATCCAGAATACAACTTCCTAGATATCAAATAACTGTCAAGAACCCCAAATAGAAAATCCTATTAAGAATTTTCTTGGAAATAAATGACGAAGAAAGTCAAAGTAGTTTCAAGAAAGTCAGTAGTTTCAAAATGCTTTCTAATGAAGGTACTGCCATGGATATCAAGGAATGATCTCGAGGTCTGAATTCCACCTCGAATACAAGCCAAGGGATGATGATGGATGGTCGGGAGAAGGTGGAGCGAAAAATTGAGGGTTGATAAGGAGGATAATCCAAGGAATGAAGATAGCAAGGGAAGAGTTTGACTCTCTTTGACAAGCACAACCATCCTGAAAATATCTTCCTATGTTCTGTTCTACCTCCACATAACCAACCTATTTGTTGCAAGGCCATAAAAATGTCACGAGTCACAACATGGACATGGTGACACCGACATGGAATTGATTCGGTGTGTGATGTGGCCCAATGTACTTTTGATTGTCTGTCATGGCCAATATGTGATGTGAAAGAGATGATACCAATTGTCGATCCATCATCATAGATCACATAGACATCGTTATTTAGACTTAATCCTAGCTACATCTCCTGTCAATCACAATCCAAATAGGGAAGTTCTAGTAGCAGTCAAATATCATCAAAATCATCCAGCTAAACTATGAGACTTGTCCTAAAGGCCAAACTAGTCTTACTAAAAGTAACACACGATACTAGCCTCTGGGTCCACTTTAGTAGGTCACCTTGTATAATCTTGAGACGAAGGGCTCATAAAATTCCTTCCAATGGACCCTTTTGTTAGTGGCTATTTCCCATAGCAGATGCCGTCTCTATCATACCATCTTACATCTTCCTTTTATTGTATCATCTTTCCGCTTTGTCTAAATTCTTTTCAGTCTAGGGGAACTTAGAGGTTGCTCCTTGTTTGCATGAGCTTTTACTGCATAGCCAGAAGGTAGGTTAACCAAACTCCAACTGACCATCTAGGTTTTATGACATAGGCCTCTCATGTCCATAGCCATCTTGGCTAGGAATGTGGCATCAACCTAAAGGGTTGACGTCAGGTTGAAAACAGGCCATTTAGCTTGGTCCATTCTTGTGTGGAGCTTTCTTATTCCATTACTCCATAGCCAACCCCATTTTTTATGAGAAAAGGCTTGGACAACTATGACGACGATGAAGATGCTATCTGTGTGGGAGGAGGTTTCTTAACTACGGTTAGAGCTCTGTGAACTTGTAAAGATCTAGAATGCAGCAATACAGTATATTAGTTTTCACGATAGAGGTAGTTTCAATTATATTCTGAGCATGCACTTTCCAATATAGAGTTAGCCTGCTGTGCAAAATCCAAGCCAGATTTTACGGAAAGGTCGGCACTTGGATCCACTTCTCACAATCTGTAACTGTAAAACTCTTACCTAAGAAGAAGCCAACAACTAACCTATGCCTCTGATGGTAGAAGGTTTCAATGTTCTGAGAACCCGGCTGGTCAACTTATATGCAACACAAAAATATAATGAGTACTTAATCTGTAGATATGTAAAAACTTATATCAGTTTACGATTTCATATTAACTCGAACTAAAATCGACTCTTAGATTATCTATTTTATTGAGAAAAAGAGTCATTCATCTAAAATATTCTCTTAGATTGATTTTATATGACAATAGTAACAGTCTAGACTAATTTGTTAATAGTGTTTAAGTATACTTTAATTTAGCAATCAAAAGTTTGGTTTCAGATGTCAACATTAAAGGATTTCATCAGTACCACTCTCCATCTTTATACTTCTCATAGTGTCTGAAGGGCAGGCACTCAGCTAACTGGGAGAAAACATGTGTTCATTTAGCAATTATGTGGTCCATATCTAAGAGTCAAATGTTTAATCCTTTTATTGATTTTATTTGGGGTAAGTAATTGTATTGCATATATAACCTGGACAAGTTATAATAGCTGAAGTGGAATACATGTATGAAACAAAACCCACATTTGTCCCGTGTCAACAGGCAGTAAGTATATTTCTCACGAGACATCCTCATAAATCCTCCTGAAGATTTTTAACTTTTGGTCTCGTGTCCATCAATACTCTGAAAGATCTTCCTATTACTTTTGCTTCTCGATACGCCAGACAGTTGAAGTCAAGGAGATTCTGGCCTCAACTGTGACTTGATTCTTTCTTCCGTCACAGATTTCATCAAAGAAAGCACGTGTATTTCTCAAAGGCCCAGTTAACTTCACACACACACACACACACACACACACATATATATATTCGAAGAAGGTAAATATAATTGAGAGAACTAAGTATTACAGAACTATTATCTCATCCAAGAGACAAAATGAATCATCTAGACCCAAGTATAGCTATATCATCCTCTATGTTTCTTTCTACAACATATATAATGAGCGCAATACCCTCAAAGATATGGCAATTTCGTTTATGCAAAACATGCCAAACTACCGTTTCGAAAATCAACTATATCCGCCTGTAGGCTCCCTTCCCTTTTCCTTTTTCTGCTAACTTTATTAATGCCTGATGCAAGATCCCTATTATGCGTGGTAGGAAGCACAAAATACGTGCGATGTTGACTCCAGATCTCCCAAACAAAGTCATAGTAGAAGAATAGTGGATCCCTGGACCCGTCCATTTGCCCATACAAGCAACACTTCTTATCCGTACAGTCCACCCTAAACATACTTAGACTGTCTCTAGTAAGTAGGCGGGTACGAATCATTTTGTAAAGACATAACGACTTCTTGACCGTCCCTCCTTTGATCCAAAGCAGTTCTGCCTAGTCTACCTCCTCGCAATCTACATAAGTGGCATAGTTTATAGACGACGACAAACCTAAATATTTAACCGGAAGTGTGCCTTCATTAATGTCCATCTTCACCACCCAAATTTCCTTTTGCCCTCAGGTTTGATTCAGGAACATAATACTCTTATTCTTGTTAAGTTGCAAGTAAACACGAGTAAACATGATATCTGGCAACAAGAATATGATGAATAATCAAAACTACAACTATCTAATGGGCTTCTAGGTCATATGCTACTCTATTTATTTAAATTGGCATATAATTTGGGTCACTAATATCTACTAGCATATAACTTATATATATATATATATATATATATATATATATATATATTGTTGTCCTTCTTGGCTCCCTCAGGCTCGTGGCACGGCCACCCAGCCAACCCGAGCGGAGAGGGATCTACAACCCAGAGTGTTCAACAGGGAGCCCTCTCCCGCGAAGGGAGGTCTACAACCCAGAGTGCTCGACATGGAGCTCCCCCCCTCCATCCAAGTAGGCTTGGTACGTCCGTTGTATATAGCCACCCAGCCGGGGCCCAAGAGGGGACTCGAACCCGGGACCTCCCACGGGTGAGCCCCCCTATCTAGCCACTTGAGCTAGAGCCCTCGGACTATATATATATATACATATACGCGGGGGGCGGGGGGGGGGGGGGGGGGGGGGGGGGGGGGGGGGGGCGTCCGAGCGTATGTCTTGGGTTCGAATCCCCCCTTGGACGGCTGGGTGGCTTTGAGCCACTGCCCAACTTGAAGAAAGTACACCTAAAAATAGAAATATATATATATATATATATATATATATATATATAACTTGTATCTAATTGTACTATGTCAAATTAACACATAACTATACTATTGACATCCTTCTACCTATGTATCTATTTGTATGTATATCTAACATATTACCTCTTAAATACTTAACACCCTAACCCTTGTACATTTCTTAACCACTGAGTTCACTCATCTCCTTTATTATTATTATTATTATTATTATTATTTTTTATGTACACACAGGAAGCCCCAACTCTATGCATTCCCAGGTGCACGACACTCACATTGAAATATGTCACACATAGATACATGAGTTTCTACATACCCAGTCACTAGTTATCTACTCACTTGACACATAGGATACACATAACACTTGTTATGTTTTGCACAACCCACGGGAATCACACATTACTCACTCCTTATCACTATCCTGCACCTAACACCTACATACACATACATGGATGCACAATTACAGTAATTCTGCAGTACATTAACTAAACAGATAGTTAACTCCTGGATACACTCTGGAATCTACAGCCTACCCTATTAGGATCGTGTATCCTAACTTTTATTGTACTACACATCCCTTGCACACACAAATCACTTATAAGCACATACACTAGAAACTGGCACACTCTCTAAAACTTCCAAGTGCTACTTAACCTGCTATAGGAAAATTGTTCTAATGGCGGTTGAGGCGGCCACCTAGGCAGTAGGGGATCTCTATTTGCACCGTCTTTGCGATAGGCGGTGGAGTAGGCGGCCAACGGAGTTTGGCGGTGTAGTCGGAGGTGAGGCGGCGTATGAGGGCGCCTAGGCAGAGCAATATCTAACAAGATGCTTTGGCCAAAATGTTTTGCAAGTATTATGGGCCTATGGTTCACTTTTACAAAACAAAAATTTCATAAATCTTTGATATACAACTTAGTTATGCATGGAACACCCTTAAAATATGCATATTATACAAAAAAAAGTGGTAAAATAGTAAAAAATGTCCAAAATGTATCAACCGTCTAGGCGGTGCTTAGACGACCTAGGCGGTAGGCGGACTCTCTCCGCTGTGCACCCGCCTACTGCCGCTTAGAACCTTGTATAGGAACTGCTGCATCAGCCCTGCACTGGACACATGCCCTCATCAGTACACACATTCAATTGCTGCTGCCATGCAGTTCAGACCCACTTGTTTACCGAATAGCACAAGTATACACACACACTCTCTTCTCTTGACCACTGATTCACCTTGGTTCACACTCCTCTACCTGGAACACATTTGCAGACACACTCACCCATACAGGAACTGAAATGAACTCAAACACTGGTATCCTTACCCGATTGGTACCTCCATAAACTTCACCCGATGCTGTCCTATAGCCTACACACTGCCTTCCATCCAGTTTTTGTCTGCTGCAACTATTGTTATGTAGTTTGTTGCAACTGTTGCATACTGTGCATAGCCTTCAGGAAAAAAAACCCTTGCAGTCCACAGTTCCACAAAGGACAGACACCCCACACTGTAGTTTAGTCCCAGACTGCTACTACAGTTACAAATATCTGTAGTGATACTTCATGTACACTGGAACCACCTATCTCTCTCACTCACTATGTTGCACATACAACTTTTTATGGATACACGAAGTTGCCATACACACTCTCTTAGCTGATACCACATGACACTAATCAACACTTGATCCAAACCACTCACACACTCTTACCTATAAGGACACACAGACACAAGCATATAGGAAAGTATATGCACTATACTACAATGATTTCTAACTCCTGCACACAGGGACTGATGCACCTACTAATGCTCTGTGCACAGATGTTATAATCTGCAGACACACAATCACACCATATATCCATGATACTCCATGCACACGTACAAATCTGACACCATTCTCTAGATTCCGTTGTCCAAATTACACACATGCACATCCTCGATTGTAGTTGCACACTTAGCTCTCTCAGGCAATTAGTGAATGCACTCACTGATCACTCACACACATGAAATTGTTCCCGTTACATGCTCAGGGGTCTATGTGTTCACTAATACTTCACATAAAACTATTACATCTCTCCCAAACTGGAAAATATATATACTAGACACTTTTGTGTATAGGCTCGCAAATCGCACACAAAACCACCTACTCTCCTATTCTTCTCACAGTTCTGATACATCAGTCACACCCGTTCATGGATACATATGCACTCTGTCAATTCCTGGCAGGAACACACAAAAACTATCACTCACCATTCTTATATCTGTCTATTGGACAGAACTTAAACTCTAGGAGCATTCCACCGTTGATAATCTATTTTATGTTAAGAAAACACTTAGTAGGCAACACATACCTATTATATATACACATATATTTACCTATAAATAGGATCTATATTCTATTTAATTAATCAATATGAACATCCATTCTCTACATAGGAATTTCATCAACACATGGTGCCTTAGGTTCCCTATTGCACATATGAGCATGAAATTGAGGGAGATGATCCATACCTACTAGAGGTTGGCTTTAATAGAGATCCAAGCAAGGAGGAATGGCATGGGGAAGAAGTCCTATGCTCTTTCCTTGGAATTGTGAGCTCCTCCTAGAGAATCACCATGGTTTGAGCTTGAAAATGAAGAAGAATGGTGAGAAAGTAAGGGGTATGGTTAGATTTGGAGAGGGATGGAGAAATCAGGATTTCCGTGGAGAAGAAAGAGTGGAAAGGAAGAAATGGATGCCACACTCTCTCTCTCTCTCTCTCTCTCTCTCTCTCTCTCCCCCCCCCCCCCCCCCCCCCCCCTATTATGTGCATGGATGGAATCAAGCTAGTTGGGAATGGAAATATTCTAGATGTTCTAGGAATCTCCTTTTTAGGAATTTGTTAGTTATGGACATTCTCTCCACAAACTAATTAGAATCACCTATTAATTATTACAAGTAGCAAGATAATTTTAGGTAAAAAATAATTCTAATTGACAATATTTGGGTTAACGGAGATTACAAACATACCTTCCAAAAAATTTTGTCCTCGAAATTTAAAGATGGACATAGGCACGAAAATGAAAGAAAATACCTCACAGCTCAAAAAGATAGGGGTATCGCTCGTGCAATCTCATCCTCTCTTTCCCAAGTAGATTCTTCCAGAGAGTGATGCCTCCAAGCGACACGGACTAAGAAAATCGTCTGGTTACGTATCACTTTCTTCCTGTGATCTAGAATCTCGACGGACTGCTCCTGATAGTTGAGACTCGGTCCCACCTCTATCTCTGAGTGGTTTAACACTGGCTGGGGTCTGCTACGTATCCTGCGCTCATCCGTCCATGATAATGTCACCCCATAAGATAGAGATGAGGCATCTCAAAGCGGGGAATGATTTTCTGCCCCCTTTGGGTAACCAACAAGTTTGTAAACTGGCAAAGGCCTCTGTTTAATTGGAAAACCAAGGCAGGTAGCAAGGCAAGATGAAGGCCACAAACTAGCTGAATGGCCGGTAACAAAAGATTTTGGCTAAGTCGATCTACCGACCCAAGGCCCTATGGGACTACACATTTACGGAGCCACAACGATACATATCCAGCTAATACCGCTTCTTCGAATAAATCGTTTTCGACGTGGTAGAAGAAGTTGTGAACTACGGTGTTCTTTGCAAATCCCATGGCACTTGATTGCGAAATTCTGTGGGAAGTCAAGCATAGGGTAGTCATGTATCCTTATACCTGCTTTATAAATGAATGTGAGACTCATCTCACAGTATCTGTGTTTGTATACAGATACATATTTTTACTGTTGCTTGTACTTTCTTGTTTTTTTGGAGAACCATAGAATTTTCTCAAATTAAAGAACTTTTTCTTGACCGACATGCCGTTGATATAGTGGAGCATACCGTCGGTATATTGTCCGGGTGATATTTTCACTTTTAGATATTTTTTCTCGATATTTTTATAAATAGTGTTCTGATATTTTCGTAAATAATGTTTTGATATTTTCATGAATAGTAATGATACATTCTATTATCCAATGGGTACTTGGTTTTGTTTTGAACATATGAGATTAACCGGATCGAGTTACAGATCGCGATCCGACGGTCACGATTAATTCACCCCTTTTATATATAGCCCTTCGGTTTATTTTGATTTTTTTTTACTTTTTCTCTCCACTCTTCGTCTCTCTTTGTTTCCTCTCCATTTTTCTCGTGAGCTAGGAGCTTGGTCTCGAGGCCTCAATGTGTGATTTTTGAACCCCTCTTGGTGGTAGAGTAGAAGAATTAGGCTGGGAGCTATTATAGGCAAGTACATATTGCCGAACTACTGGATGAATATTGTTTTACTGTCATTAGTGTTTCCTATTGTCTTGATAGTCCAGCGTTGTCTAATACTTGTTTTACTAAATATGTTTCTCTTATGGTTAGCGTCATTTGTCCATCTCGAAATTTGGTTTGAGCTAGGTTTTGTTACTTACTCAGTAGAAAAACTCCGTATCGGGAACGATACCGGAGTGCTTGCCATGAGACTTAGTATATATGCTATACAAGACATTCCTCTAGTATTATTTTCATGGTTATATTGATTTCTGCAACTTTCAGGATGAGATTTAGATCCCTGAACTTGTTTGATGTCCTTAGTATTGCTTACGGATAGAAACGACATACAACCGGTATACAAGAGTATACCGACGACATACCAGTTTGTGGGTCGTTTTTAGATTAAAAAACTTATCGGTATACCGTCGGTGTACTGATTTGTACCGTCGGTATACAGATCTTGCACATTATTTTGACAAAAACTTTTGTGGTCCCATTTTCCAGCATACCAACGGTGTACTGGTCCGTACCGACGGTACACAAATGCAGTAATATATTTTCTAGACAGAGTTTTTGCAGTCCTAGATCGGTATACTGGAGTATACTGTCGGTATACCGTCAGCATACCCAAGTTGTATATTTTCCTGATTTATTCCAATCTTCTGAATTCTTCTTGCTTATTATTCTCCTGTATATGCCACGCAATATTTCCTACTATGTAATGTAATGCCTGCCTGCATTTCTCGTACATGTCTAGCTTGCCTGATAGTGGCTTGTCGTGATGCACTATTGATTTCTTGTCATGTCTAGCTTGATATAGTGGCTCGTCGTAGCAAACTCCCGTCTTGATACTTGTATTCTTGTTGTGGCTTGTTATAATGCACTATTGCTTGTCTTGTCCAATCTTGCATGTATCATGGCTATGATGGATTCTGCAAAATGTCACACCCGAAATCTGAATGAAAATGTTAAGGACTAAACAACTAGCTTGATTATCTAGATGCATTGGGAGGAAAGATTTTTTCGGCTGCTTGCAAGCCCTTTATTCTGGCCTTTACCGTGGATCTGTTGCTCTTCATCGGGAGGGGCACATTTCTAGCACACCGTCGAGTATGACAATACAATATATATAGTATATTGTACTTCTATTAGCTCGATGTTGTGCAGAGCCTACTCATTAGGATACACCTCTCCTGAATGGTGTATTTGCTATTTATATCCCTACGTTCGTGGCCTGGATGAGTTGGACAGTCAGCAGGGCGGGCAGCCGGATTGGATTTCTCAAATTGCATATATTAGTAATTAGGATTGTGATAACCCTTGTTAGCTAATATATCAAGCCTTACTCATTTGCTTGACCATGATTGATGGATGTAGTCCATTCCTGTCTTTCCTAATCTAGTCTTGCTCCAACTTGTTTATTTCAGTATTTAGATTCTTGCTATTCCTATACATGCTATTATTCCTGCTTATATGTTCGATTCTACTACATGTTTACTTGCTCGACTTCACCTAACATGATCACATGCTAGGTTTTACTTACATGCTCACATGTCCGGTTTCACTACATGTTTCCAATTTTCTTTCATATACATTGTGGTACCTTTACATTATTCCTGCCCAATTTTACTATTTTTTTATACTTTAGTATGATTATGATTGCATGCTGGTTTTAGTTCATAGTTTGGCTTCCTTTGTGGTACTTGCTATCTAGGGGTCTGACCCCATTGGTTTTGTTTGGCCAGATCTGGTAGAGGAGCCTGAGGATCTTTCGGACCTTCTACTCGTGGTGACCACCCGGAGCATCAGGGTGTCTAAGTTGGTTTTCTTTCCTTCACCCATTAGATATTTGTACATGTTCTTTTGAGCCGTTTAGCCACGGAGCACATGTTTAGCTCGTATTTTGGACCTTGACATTTAGCCTAGGGACATATACATGATTTGTACTTACTAGTTTGCAGCTAGAGCTGATCATGTATGACTTATACTATTGATGTTCTTCATTTTGTATTACTAGATTTATGATCATCTATATATTATAGTTTGAGATGCTTTACTGTCTTATATGCTTAATGATCATATTCTCGTACTGTACTTACTTGCATGTGATTGAGATATCTAGGATTACTTGGCCTAGCATTGACAGTTGGCTTGTAATAACAACCCCCATATATGCAGCTTTGATCGTGTCTCGTGGTACTGGAGTACTATGGTATACGTAGATGTCCTGGTCCGTCCCTACTTACCAGTATTCTGGTTTTGAGGCGTGACAATAAATAATTAGTCCAGCCGGTGATCTGAATGGTGTTTTCCTATGAAGCGTTCTTGTTTCTCCTATGGAAGATGTGGATATGACACATCAGTTCTTTGTAGATCTTCATGAATTTGGCAGCCTTCTTCCAGTCCTTTAAATCCTCATTGTAGAGAGTTTACTCTTCATAGGGCTCCCGGCCCATTGTTAGCCTTGTTACCTCTTACATTTCATATAATGCAAAGCCCAACTCACCCGTTGGAGTGAAGAAGGTTCCAGTGCGCGTGTTATACAATTCTACCAAAGCCAGAAGTTGCTTGATATTATTTTGAAGTCGAAGCAGGTTGCCCTGATGGCATGATAGAGATGAATCGTCCGAAAGGTCGTCTCATAAGTCTTCAACACCTATTGTGTAAGATTACTCCACCTAGATAGGAGGATAAGTCGTAGATCCACCAGGAAGTTTAAATTCTCCTCACGATTAGACACTTTTGGTTTACAAAAGTTTGTGCCATATACAAAGTCACTAGGGGCAATAGCTCGCTTGGTACTGATCCAGGCATGAGGCTTCAAATGTTACAAGGAGGACCATCTTGCACGCAATCAAAGATGTTTATTTTGTTCTCGCCAAACCTATGGTGGATCGTCCTGACTTCACCCCAGCCTGATATGGGGTTAAATCCAAGTTCATATGCCTTTGGAAGGTATTAGCGTAGAAGGCAGATAACTGGTAGTGACGACCCATCTTGCCTTTCTGTTGGTTGGTCTTTGTTTATTTGGCGGTGAGGGAGTCTCATAAGTTGATAAAGTTAGTTTGCAACATGCCGGCAACAGTCCCTTTGCAATCATCGCTCAAGGGAGCCATCGATAGCTAAACTACAAGAAGAAAGAGGATTTAGTTTTAGACACGTAAATGTTGATTTATGTAGTTTAGAAATAATGTTGGATTTCTGCGCATAAAGCAACCCATCAGAAGAAGTTATGCAAAGAAAAGTGGGCTTGCTCATATCCTTCAACAATGTTATTCTGTCGGTTCGAAATTTCCAAGTATGAAGTTTAAGACAACTTGTCTCGCGTTTCCATGCGGTTGAATTAATAGGGGAGGCACGTGTCCTTACTTCATTTTGCGCGGTCAAGGTTGATGCACGGAATAGGTCACCTCTCATCCGTGAAGAGTAATGAAAGTTGCACAAACGCAAGACCTTGCACATGCACAATATAACATATTTGTTCCAAGAACTAGAGATTTGTCGAGTTATGCACATGTGCAAGATGGTTTCCTCTATTCAAAGAACAAAAGAGGTGAAGACTGCTATGCGTGCTTCGTGTCTCTGTGTTCTTCTGCACAGAATTGTGTGGATCTCTACGTGTGCATTGTGTCTCTGGGTTCTTTCATTTCATTCATTTCTCAGTTATAATATACAAAAGAGGAAAAAAATTTAAAGCGATAGAGGAAAAAATTGAAAGCGATAAAAAAGAAGACAACAAAGGAAGAAGAAGATAGAGTCTTCGATTGTCCTCATACTCTTGATGGGCGATTGAACGTGGTCTTTTAGGGACGATTGGAGCATCCATTGGGGTCTTTCCCTTATTACTCTTTTTCGAAGAAGCTTTGGGTGCTACTGGAGAAGCTTGAAGGTTGAAGATGAAGGGGATTTAGGCAAAAGATTAAGAGAAAGGGAGAGAGAGAGAGAGAGAATAAGAAGATTCGTAAAAGAACTCTCCTTTATTGGGGGGAAGTGACCCTTGGCATACGTTGATTGCATTTCGCAAAGCATGTATTGGGCTACGCAGATAACGCTTCGTTGGGGAACGCTGATAATGCCTCGATTTATGTGCACTGACTGATGATGCCTCAAATACTGTGCATTAATAGTGCTCCAAGGATTGCACCAAATTTGTTGACATATCATAGTGCAACTGATACTGATTGACATGCTGGCCGAGCATAGTCTGTGCTGATTTACCACAGATTTACAGATTGAAGGAATTTCTACGCTATAGTCTAGTCAATTTTCTGTACTGTAGATACTTATATACGCAAAAGTAGGACTACTTTGATTTTCTATGCTTTTTGGTTCGAAGTATTTCGAATTCATGTGAAAATTCGAAAACTTTGAAAGGAGTCTTGTAGAAGCATAAAAATATCCTATTACATGTAGGGATTCTACGCATGTTTAAGTGAAGAGCCATCTATCTACGCAGGAAGACAGTCTACAAAAACTACGCATGGAAGCAATCTTCAATGCCTACTAAGTTCCTACGCTGGACCAGCTGTTAAAAGTATATACGCAAAGTTCAATCAAGTACTTCCCTATGCTACTACAAAGGCCGGGATGTCTACACGTGTGAAGAAAATGACAAAGCGGTTCAGATTCTTCCCATTTAATACTGACAGAAGGCCTTAAAAGACTTGCAGTAACATATGTACGTTTTTAATGACATGCGATGTACGACGATTATGGAGAACGAGATGTTGTCAATGCTAACGTTAGTGTATTGATGACTTTTAATTAATTTTATGAGGAGCGGTACCACGTAGCTATCTGCGCAGGCTGCCTACTGTCACTTTGGTGTAGATCACGACCATATCCTTTGGAAAAAAGTGCCCAATTGTCTACGCATCACCACAGATTTCTCTATCCTCTTTAATACACAGTTGTTGTCATACGATTGGGTATTCAAGGAGATCAAGTGCATTTAATGAGCAGATTATAATGTACGTTTCGAAGTTCGAACCGATAGTCATTATATAAAAGAGGATTTAATTTATTTCTCGTGGCGTTGCCACGTGTTTTAAAGGTTGTGCTTTGCGCAAACCTTACTTCTGCATAGTAAATGCAGTTTCTCTGTGCCTATGCACAGAAAGGCAAAAATAATACATTTTGCCTTTTTTAAGCACAGAAGTCCAAAGGTTGGTCGCTACAGTGTTGTTGGCTATATATACCTCGGAATTTGTGCTGTTTCAAAGGATCGAAAGCTTGGATTCTCGTGCCATAGCCTACTTGCTGTCATTTTTATTCTCCATAGTGTTTGTGAGTCGCAGTTAGCAAGATTTTTCATCGTTGAATCGAATAGTTAATGGAGTAAAGCGATCATGTGTCGATCGGAACTCCACCATTAACCTTTGCTAGATTTTTTGATCTTCGCTTGTACTTAGAATTTCTGTGTATTAGAATTCTTTGTAATCAAAGGCAATAAATCTCAATGAAGCAAAAGAAATAGCATTTTTTTTATTTAGATGGAAACAACACGGTTAGCAGCTTCTCTTGCCATCCCTATCAAGACCCAACCCTTTGTGATAATAACGAGTCGCTAGTTATTCTGTGTTAAAAATAATTTGGAGATTCAAGAAGCCTAGTCATCGAAGATAGTGTTCAAACCCCATTATTGGTGATTCCCATGCATTGTAAGGAATCTTGCCATATGATCCCAAAGAGGCAACATCCATCCGGAAGCGATCATTTCATTTTTATTACGATTCAGTCACCAAGATGTTTTACCGTCGACCTTATGAGGGAGTTTTACTTCGATCCTTGTCAAACAAAGAAGCAAAGGAAGATCTCAAAGAAGCACATGATGGTACTTGTGGTGCAGATCAACCCGGTCCTAAATTGTAGGATCGATTGTGACCCATGGGTTACTACTGACCTACCATGGCTTTCGATATCATAGCTTATGCAGTGAGGTGCAGAGCATGCCAAATTTATGTTGATTTAATCTATCAACCATCAGACTTATTGTATCCAATAGCTACTTCATGGCCTTTTGAAGCTCAGGGTATAGATGTTATCATATCACGATCCGCTCCAGATATCTGGATATGAGTGCGTGAACGCATCCACCAGCCTATGTCGCAAAATTGGCGATTGTACGATGTCAAAACCTCATGAGTCTCCACAAAACAATATATCAATCTACTCATCACAACAATCTAGACATATGCAATTAAACCCAATCACAATCACCATTCACAACACAAGGTCCACTCGTTATTTCATGCCTTTATAGTTCTCTCTCGTAGACAAATTCGGTCAAATGACTCACTAAGCAACATCCACATAGTAATTAACAATCATCCTACACAACACATAGCTATGCTAAAAAGGAAATCTACACTGTTCCTAAGTATCACATCTCTGCAGAGACAACCTCAATGTCCATAACTACATCCATGCCAACATCTACTATAGTATAGTCCTTGGGTTTTTAATAGGTAGGGTAATATTCCACATTCTCACATATGTGTCAACGTATCTAGTCAGAATGGAGCAAAGTACAACTATGACAATGACCGCAATACAAAGTATAACGGGAAAATAATATGCAATAGATAAATAACTAACCTATAATGCTGGAAAGGCATGCAATCACTAAAATGATATATAAGAACAAGTATGAATAGTGATTTGAAATACTATTTCAGTATGTGACCGACTGGAAAGTACCATACAATAATGATACAGTTTAATCATACGTGAGGTGTATGATTCGGCTATCCACAATACTAAATAGTTGTATTTGATCACTTACGTACTTGGTATTTTTCCACCCCCACAAGAGTGTCACAATAAGTGCAATAACCTTGTGTCACTCATGTGTCCAATATGAATCAGTGCATTAACATTACAAGTAAAGAGTCCAAGTCTTAGTATACTTGGCTGAATATTTGTAGGTGACTAGATCCAAGTTTGGAATATCTGTGTTGACAATAAAACAAAAAAAATATTTTCGGCTTACTAGAACTTTTCCTTATTTATTTATTCTTATGAATTATTCGTTAAGCTTGATCATGGTGTTTAGTTTATTCTATTAATTTAGTCCATTTTATACTTTAGTTCCCTAGGCTGAGACCAAGATTTTATTCATTACTACTTATTTTATTTTCATCCTAGCCCAATTAATTTATTTTTAATTTGACTATCATTTGAGCCCACTAAAATTGTTCTCTAGAATAATTCTGAGTAGGAAGATTCATGAGTATACTTTTTTCCTGATTTTGTTGTCATGTCTATATTACCTCTGAACAACAAATATTTGAGGATCTCAAAACTATTACGTTCATATCCTCTAATAGGACTGGCTGCATCGCTCAGATAGTCGTCATGTGTGTTCATAATAAATATGCCATAGGAAATGAATTCATCCACTGAAATCCCCTCAACAAAGTTGTTTACATCCATATATATTACCTCTGAACAACAATGCTCAGGAGATGTCAAATTTATCGTGGCCATTTCACCTCTAATTTGGTCTTCATAATTTTATTCTGCACCTCTACTATGTATACTTCTTCTCAGGCATACCATGGATAGTAGTCCTCTACAAATCATTTCTTTCCCCAACAAATTACGCCTTTTTATAGTCATGTCCATATTACCACTGAACAATTAACCCCAAATTGATTGATTTAATAAAGTGATTAAGATCATTCTTATCATTAACTATACCGTTGGAGGGGTTATGTGATCCTAATCATATTAAAAGTTGAAGCTTTTTCATTGATATTCAAGATCACATCACATGTAAATGTTGTATATTTTCTGAAGTGGTACATGCGAAGATGCTCGCATCAGACACGTGCTAATGCCTTGAGATTATGCCGATAAGTTTAAGGTTGGAGGAAGAAACACAACTAGTCGAGGCTTTGCGGCAATAGATGTACAAACAATCATGACGGGAGGATACAAAATTGGGCCTGCATAAGTTTTTCTAAAAATGCCACTAGTTATAGCGATGCATTTCTACAACAGTCGATTGGGATCTTCATGGACATGGCCAATCCCAACCCTATAATCAATGCCGTCGCTAAGCTGCTTGATAAATCCAGGCGTAATTTCGTAGGAGCACATGACAACCAAACTGCTTCTAAGACTACAAGAGTAGTCTTTCGATCGGGTAATTTTTCTGTCACTTTGAATAAGAAGCCTTATGATGTCCTTTCGCACTTCATTACTGCCAAGATGAGCTTGAGTAACTCACTCCTACGAGCAGAAGAAAAAAAAGTAAGTATGTAGTAAAGAAAGATGCAAGTATATACAAAAAAATGGAAGTACCCGGCCCCCTAAGCAGCCTAGTCTATAAATAAAAGGAACTTCACACAAAAATGACACACGTGGAGACTGTACAATTAAAATACATCTTGAGCCAGAATTGCCATACACACGGACAATTTGTTCTTTGTGCTTTGTTGAAACTTTGCACGATAAGAGGATATATAGTGATCTCCACCTTCATTAGAGAAAAGGAGTCTGTCCATGAATTGAACCCCGTCCACTCAGAGACGTGTCACAACTTCTCGTATAAAGAGTGATAGATAGTTCTAGCTCGTTTGTTGGCTAAAGGAAACTAACTCTCTGCCCAAGTGTGGCATGATCGAGGAGGGGAGGTTTATAAATCTGGAAATTGCTGAAAAACTCAATTTCGGGGTGGACTTTTATGAAATGTCCACCATCTGGATGAGTTTTATAAAATATCCAGAATTAAGTATTTTCACGTTAAATATTCCAAGATTTCCTTTTAGATGTCACCCGCTGGAAACTGCTATTTTTATAATACTGAAACTACCCCTCCGCGCGAATTGGTCATCTATATGTATTTGAATTCAAAAAACTCAGATCTGGATTGCGATTTTCATCTTCTTCTTCACGGGAAATCTGAATTCCATTGCTCTCATCTTCAGCAGAGATCGCAAAGATCGTTCGTAGTTCGGTGTGCTTTTCTTCAGTCGAACTCAGATCATCGCTCGTCACCATCATCATCATCATCTTCATCGTTGAGACATTTGAAGTTTTCCGACGATTAGGTCAATTGTGGAGAGATAATCTTTCTTCTTCTTTTCCATAAGGATTATCATCGTTTTGAAAGAAGAACGGAACTCTTTATTTCTGACAAAATTTTTCTAAAAAAAAAATATTCTCCGTGTTAAAACCACGGAGAATGACCATTCTCCGTGCTAAAATGACGGAGAATGACTATTATTCGTTTTAAAAACCACGGAGAATGGCATTCTCCGTGTTAAAAACCACGGAGAATGGCAATTTTCTATGGGTTTTAATTAACACGGAGAATGCCATTCTCCGTGGTAAAGTGACGGAGAATGGCCATTCTCCGTCATTTTAGTACGGAGAATAGCTATTTTTCGTGGTTTTAACACGGAGAATGGTTATTCTTCATCTTTTTTAATACGGAGAATGACCATTCTCCTCCATGTTAGCACGAGATTGGTCATTCTCCGTGTTAATATCACGGAGAATGACCATTCTCCGTGTCGAAAAAGACGGAGAATGACCATTCTCCGTTGTAAAAAATGACGGAGAATGTCCATTCTCCTGCGTTTTAACACTGGAATGACCATTCTCCGTGCTAAATTATACGGAGAATGGTCATTCTCCGTTTTATTTAACACGGAGAATGGCATTCTCCGTGTTTCTAACACGGAGAATGGTCATTTTTGACCATTCTCCGTGCTAAATTACACGGAGAATGGCATTCTCCGTACTAAATTACACGGAGAATGACATTCTCCGTATAAATTAAGACGGAGAATGGCCATTCTCCGTCTAAATTATGACGGAGAATGGTCATTCTCCGTGTAATTTAGCACGGAGAATGACCATTCTCCGTGTAAATTAAGACGGAGAATGCCATTTTCCGTGTTACTAACACGGAGAATGACCACCCTCATGCGAAATTAACATTTTTTGTGTTCTAACACGGAGAATGACCATTCTCCTGCATTTTATGGTTAGCTGAAACTTTGGAGGGCCATAACTTTTGACTGAGAGGTCGAAACGAGGTCCCGTTTGTCTCAAAATGAGCGTATCGTCGAGGAGACTGAAAGTAACCGTTTCTCCGTTAGACGGCCTTCCGAAATTTTAGAATAGCAAAAAAATGATGTTTGGACCTCCGTTTTACCACTTTTGCCGTTTGTCTCGGTCTTTCCGAAATTTTCCGACGAGTTTTTGAAGATTTTTGAGGAGAAAACCTAGATTCGAAAGTGAGCAGCGTGTGGAAGAAGATGAAGTATCGAAACATTTTTTTAAGAGCAGTTTCGTGGGTGTTTTCAATAAATTAAAAGGAATGGCAAAAGGGTCATTTGGAACCCGCTTTGGATAAGTTTCTCTAATTCTGGGCACGCGATGAAAGTTTTTTTAGTGGTGGATTTTACATAAAATTTTTTTAGTTCTTGGACATTCCATAAATTCTCCCTTTATAAATTATGAAGAAAACTTACCAAGCATAGTAGGGGATAAACTACTACATGGATTTGGGCCTTACCCGTATCAGATCCCCTTACAAAAGGAGAAGTCCTGGATGTCATCGTTCATCATCGATGAAGAAACAAAGTAGTTAGCAAACTTGAAAAAAGAGGAGAATAGTTCATGAGCAAAGACTTCTCTCTCATTTGCCTATTTATAGTTTCTAAAGATTGTAGTTCTGAGCATTTGATCGATGACTCGTTCTCTATATCTTTTTAGATTTTAAGGCGACGATCCAAATTCCTAGAGTAATCCTAGAGAATCACAACGATTGGATGCAAAATTCGAAGAAGGTACACCTGTTCAGTTCCTCCTCCGCATACAAGGGACTCTGTTAGCTACTTTTTTCCTAGAGACATGTGATCCTCAAAGATGAACATGCTGCTACTATTAAAAAAATTCCAAGTAAAAAAGTCTTTGAACGGGTCCTTGTAGAAGCAAGCATAAAAATGAGCAGCCCAAGGTAACATTAACCAAGGGACATGAGGCAAAACAATTTTCAACGAATACAATGAATCAATCGATGTTGCTTGCAGCGGACAAATGTTCCAGCGACCCAAATATCCAAACATGCAATTGTCTCTTTACTCAATCTACGTCCCTAAGAGATGATACTTCTAGGGATAATCACTTTGAGTAACAAGGCGACAACATTCATCATAGAGTACCAGGAATGAACCTCAACAAGTGAGATAGTCATATGTCTAATGTTCTCTAACTAATTATTAATTAATAGGAAACTCCCAAAATAGTCCTTAGCAGTACATCAGATTAATCAAAGTCTTTAGGGATAAACTTGGTCTATAATAATCAAAATAAATGTCTAACTAAGCTATCGGTAAAATAAGCCTCTCTTGAAATATCATTATCTATCGAATCAGCTCCAACTGTGATAACTGTACTACCCAAGTCGCCCTCATACACATGGTAATGAGTAGGGTAACCCTCCTCGTCTAAAGCTAAAAAAATATTGTTTATCCAGTCAAGATTGGAACAAAGTAAATATGAATAAAAGTACACTAGATGGTAAATACTATCATGAACAACTCGAGAAGAAACATATAACATGAACAACTATGTAATAGTCGAGATAACATAAATGTAGTACATAGTGAGTGTGTGTCAACAGTGATCTAATTAGAGAAATAGAATGATAGTGATAATGTGTAACTTGTGTCCTTTAGAATGCATTATTTGGCATATGGACTGCGAGTGGCTAATACGGCACATCGACACGTGTGGGGTATCGACTGCTCTATGTCAAGTAGGTGGGGGCTAATGGGTATACGACATGTCATGCGGTGAAGCATGACTTCTATCATTTGAATAACAGTCCATAATCTAACAGGGTATTACCCCATCCCAGTTGTAGCATGATTCAAATAAACTAAGTATGCATGTTGAGCGAGTAACGAGTAAGTGCTGTGTAAATGATACAAGTAACATGCATAACTAGAGTAAATAGAATCAAATAATAACTATACGTGTACGAGTGACATGATTAGTGATATACTAGATAAATTGAGAAAACATGAACATGCTAGTAAATACGTAAATGTACAATCATTCATGAATACTTACTTGTACCTTCATGTTGAAAAGTGTTGACAATTGACTGGTAACCATACGACGTTCCTCTACTACCCTTGTGCCAAACATAAGATTAAGCAAAAAAGATATTCATTGATAGGATACTCACTACAAGTCAACCTATTTTCTTATAGGGCTTAATACCTACACTTTCATGTTTTTAAAATTATTTCTAAAATTCTTAAAAAATTACCAAAGGTATTTCAGAAAATTTGGAAAATTAAAGTTCCTAACTAGTATAGCATGTATGTTTTTTTTTTTCTCACTAGCTAGTTCTATTAGAAATTTAGGTAATATAATTTATTTAGTAATTTATCTTGACCAGCTGTGAAGGGTCATAACTCCAAACTCACATATCAATTAGGTCAGAAATTTTTGTCATAGAAAGTCAACATATTCATTATAATGTTGACAATTTTTTACTCAAAACAAAGCTATATTTATCGTGATACAACCCTACAAATTGGTACAAATTCTGTGATAAACTTAGGTGAATTATTTAGTAGAAAAATCATAGTAAATAGAAAGCAAATTATTTTAACTCTACTTCCATGGTATCCCTAGATGTTACAATTCGACCAAATTTCTAGAGCTGAAAAACTTCGATCTAAGAGTTATTCAGATTTTGGTACGTGTAAGTTATGGTAAAATTGTATTCAATAGAAGAAATTCTTTTGGGTGACCTAATGAGTTTCTAAATTCGAACAATTTTTTTTAAAGACAGATAGATGAACTCACCAATAAATTTTGAGTGCAAAACAAATCTTTTAGCTCTTCCAAATCCTTGCTCAAAGTTAAAAAAAAAAAACCCTTAAAACTTGTTGAAATCTCATCTATTCTAAAACGAAGAACCTAACCCTAATAGTATACATGTATGGGTCACATGGGGGTCACAATGGGGGTGTTAGCCTCCCATGGGCTTATTGGTGTTGGTGCTTTCTTTACATGGAGAGAGCTTGCTCTCAACATGCCTTGTAAATTTTAGTCCCACATCGGAAATGCACCATGAGTTATCTCAACATATATACTTGGGTGTGTTGTTGAGAGATGCACATGGGGTGGTGACCCTAAGGAGGGAACCATGTGGGTGATTTTACAAGGAGGTAAGAATAAGGTTCCAAGGATTAAACATTAATGCTTTTGTCATTCTCTTGGATTAATTCCATTTGGAGCTAAGCCCCAAAGGGGCTTAGCGACTCGGACTCGGACTCGGACTCGGACTCATGAGGCGTAATGTGGCATTTTGTTGGCGCACTTTGCACTTAGCACGTCAGCAGTCATGCGGCTCATGCGGCTCGGCCATTAGGCTCATGCGGCCAGGCTGCTGCTGCTGCCGCATGGAGGGATCCGCTGACTGTGCAGATTATAAATCGGTAATGGAAAGGCTGAATCAATGCAATTAAATCAGATCCTATCTTTGTGGGATTTGAATTAATTCAGATCCTATCTTTATGGGATTTGAATTAATTTCGTGGGATTTGAATTAAATCTCGTTGCTATCTTTTGGGATTTGATTCAATCTTTCCATAACTGAAGAGGCGGCTAGGGTTTCCACCCTCTCTCTATAAATACTCTCTTCTGGCCTCCTTTGTGACAACGACGAAAATTACAAGTCAGAAAATGAGAAAGAGAGAGAGAGTTGCTGCCGCCATTGCAAGTCCATCCGAGGAGTCAGAACAGAGGTGACTCCGAGCGTTCCACAAGTTCTTCAAACTTGCTGGTTCCTGGAAGCAGATCGTGTGGGGCGAATCTTGCTTTGAGCAACGGTGTTTTGACACCCCAGCATTGTTCTTCTTCTTATCTCTCTCTAGTTTTATTGTAACTCGTTCTGTCCCAATTGCAACACGTTTGCAAGGAAGAACGAGAGATCTTCTCTTCTCTTTTTCCCTCCTTCAGATTGTAATTTGGCTATTTGATTTATTGTACCATCGTAGATCTTGAGTTTGATCACTGCAAAGTTTTTGTGTGACATCTCAGATCTCGATTGCATCTGTTTTCCATCTTTGATCAAGCCTCGGGACTCACAATCTCAAAGCAAGATCCGTATAGATGGAAAACATTAATGCTTCGCTCCTCCAATCGGACTTCTGCAAGTTGGAAAAGTTCGATGGAGAGCACTATCAAGTCTGGAAGAGAAAGGTGTACCAAACTCTTCAACTAAAAGACGTTGATCATGTTCTGTTGGAGGAAGAACCCTCTGTTCCAGACACTGGATCTACTGCCGCAATCAACGCGGCTACCAAACTCCAGGCCAAGTGGAGAAGGGAAAATAGCATCTGCAGGCTTCTCATCCTGAATGCTATGGAGGACTCCCTGGCAGAATCCTACTTCAAGAAGAAACTTGCCAGAGACATATGGGAGTCTGTGGAAAATCTGTATGAAGAAGACAAGAACAGGAGCAAAATGTTTGTGGTTGAAAAATATCACAAATTGCTCTTTGAGGACGAAAAGTCCATGCTGCCACAGGTGAAGGAATTTCTGAAGCTGCGTCAGAAACTGGAAGACGAAGAGATGCCCCTTCCCGACAAGTTTATCGTCGGAGGGATCGTCTCAAAACTTCCTGCTGGATGGAGTACCTTCTATGCAAGGATGCACAGAAAGAAGCTAGACATTAGCTTGGAAGATCTACTTCAAGAGATCCATGTTGAGGACGAGATGCGTTCCCAACAGAAGGTGGACACTCTGTCCAAACAGTTGGCTAAAGCCAATCTTGTGCAGACGAGAGATCCCAAGGGGAAGCAGATGGCTTCTCATCCCAAGAAGAAGGACTTCACTAATCTAAAAGTGAAGGGTCCTTCTTTCAAGCAACAGAAGACCAAGTCCCACGTGACTTGTTACAATTGTGGCAAGAAAGGCCACTATAAAAGTGAATACAGATCTAAGCCTAAACAGTTAGAGAAATGTGAGCCTAATAAGGTTTTATTGGTTTCTAACATTGTTGCTATGATCGGACAGGTCACAACTGTGGGGGTTGACTCTGACTGGTGGATAGACACTGGAGCGACTTGCCATGTCTGTTCAGGCAAGGAATGGTTCGTCATGTACCAGCCGATATCTGAGAAGGTTGTCATGGCGAACCAGGTCCAAGCTGAAGTTCTGGGGATCGGGACCGTGGAACTGAAACTCACTTCTGGGAACACTCTGACGCTTCAAGGTGTGAAGTATGTTCCGACGATTGCCAAGAACCTGATCTCTGGGAGCCTGCTCTGCAACGCAGGCTTGAGGATGGACATCAATGCTGGTCAGATGGTGATGTCCAAGAAAGGAACATACTTCGGAAAGGCTTATCAAACCGAATGAATGTTTAAAATTCAGCTTGTCAACCAGTTTGAAGACATTAATGCAGTTGTTTTTTCTGATTATTCTCTTGAGTTGTGGCATAATAGACTAGGACATGTTCATTGTAAAAGAATTAACAAAATGTCTAGTCTAGGACTTATCTCCAAATGTGGGGGTAAGGTGGAGAAGTGTGAAGTGTGTGCTCAGACAAAGATCACAAGGAAACCCTTTCATTGGGTCAATCGAAGCACAGATCTTCTGGAGTTGGTGCACTCCGATATCTGTGACTTCAAACATTTCTCCACGAAGGCCGGGATGAAGTATTTCATAACCTTCATCGACGACTTCTCAAAATACGCGTTCGTCTACTTGCTCAAGTCTAAAGACGAAGCTTTCGAGAAGTTCAGAGAGTTCAGGGCCGAAGCTGAACGGCAGACTGGACAACAACTCAAGAGGTTAAGGAGTGATCGAGGTGGGGAGTACAGGTCTCATGAATTCGCATCGTTCTGCAAAGAACATGGAATTATATGTGAGACTACTGCTCCATATTCTCCTCAATCCAACGGAGTAGCGGAGAGGAAGAACAGAACGTTGACAGAAATGATGAACTCAATGCTGCTAACCGCGGGTCTTCCTAAATGCTATTGGGGAGAAGCTGCATTGACGGCCACTTTTATTCTAAATAGAGTGCCATATGCAACTTCGGACGTAACTCCTCATGAACTCTGGTTCAAAGTCAGACCAAACTTGAATGTCATTCGAGTGTGGGGGTGTCTGGCGTATGTGAAGCTTCCAGATCTGAAGATTCAGAAGCTAGAGACAAGGACTACGAAGGTGATCTTCTTGGGGTATGCTGAGAAAAGTGATGCTAGGAGATTTCTTGATATTGAGTCAAATCATATCATCGAATCTCGCGATGCTGAAACTTTGAAGACAAGTTTGCAAAAGACAAAAACATTGTTCTTTCGGACATTCCGGAAAATGATATAGGAGCAAATGAGACTGAAATCTCATATGGGCCAGTAGTCCAAGAAGAAGCTGTTGTTGAGGAAACAACTCTTGTACCAGAACTCGCAGAGCCGTCAGCTAAGCGAGCGAGGAGACCGAAAGATTTCGGAGATGACTTTGTCACCTATCATGTGGAAGCAGATCCGCTTACCTTTGATGAGGCGATGAAGACCAGAGATGCTATCTTCTGGAAGGAGGCAGTGAATGACGAGTTTGCCTCTATCACCTCCAATAACACATGGGTGTTGGTAGATCTACCTGAAGGAGAGAAGCCCATCGGATGTAAATGGATCTTCAAGAAGAAGATGAAGGCAGATGGAACTATTGACAAGTTCAAGGCCAGGCTGGTAGCCAAGGGATTTTCTCAAAAACAGTGGATAGACAACTTTGACACGTACGCTCCAGTAGCTCGGATGACTACCATCAGGATGTTAATCGCTCTAGCAGCTATACATAAGTTGGTAATACATCAGATAGATGTAAAGACTGCATTCCTGAATGGGGAGCTGACCGAAGAGATTTACATGTAACAGCCAGATGGATTTGTCGTCAAAGGTCTTGAAGACAAAGTCTGCAAGTTGGTAAAATCATTGTATGGTTTGAAGCAAGCTCCCAAAATGTGGCATGAGAAGTTTGACAAAGTTATTAGGTCAAACGGCTACAGAGTCAGCGAGACGGACAAATGTGTTTACACAAAGTTCGCTGATGGAAGAGGAGTCATCGTTTGTCTGTACGTGGACGACATGCTAATCCTAAGTACGGATATAGGCTGTGTCACAGAGACAAAGAAGTTCCTCTCAACCAAGTTCAGTATGAAGGACTTGGAGGATGCAGATGTCATCTTGGGCATAAAGATCATCCGGACAGACACTGGAGTAGCGCTGTCACAATCTCACTACATTGAGAAGATGCTCACACGCTATGGGTATAAGGATCTTCCAGGGATCGATACGCCATATAGGTGTGATCAGAAGCTGAAGCCAAACTCAAGGGAAAGCGTCAGGCAGCTGGAGTATTCTAGCGTTATCGGAAGTTTGATGTACGCAACCACTGCCACAAGACCTGACATAGCTTTCGCCGTGGGAATGCTGAGTCGGTTCACAAGCAACCCAGGGGTTGAGCACTGGAAAGCTGTGAAGCGGGTGATGAGATATCTCAAGAAAATTCAGACATATGCACTGCACTACAACGGGTATCCGACAGTAGTGGAAGGCTTCAGTGATGCTAGCTGGTATTCAGAAGTAGAAAGCGAGAGATCTACATGTGGATATGTCTTTTCCTTGGGTGGAGCTGCTATATCGTAGAAGTCGAAGAAACAGACTATACTCTCTCGTTCCTTCATGGAATCTGAATTCTGTGCACTTGAAACTGCAGCAGATGAAGCAGAATGGCTTCGGGAGCTCATGTATGATCTTCCAGTGGTTGGGGCTCAGATACCGGCGATACCGATATACTGTGACAACCAGACGACTGCGACGGTGGCATCAAATGACCTCTTCAACGGGAAGAAGAGGACCGTGCGGTTGGAGCACAGGGCAGTACACGATCTTATCAAAAGAGGTATAATTGCAGTGATTGATGTTCGGAGTCAGTAGAACCTGGCAGATCCGTTCACGAAAGGCCTTAAGCGTCAGTTGGTCGATGACACAACTTGTAAAATGGGCTTGAAGGCATTCTGATAGTGTGTCTTTGTAATCCTACCATAAAGTTTTATGCTATTAGTTCAAAGAGAAATCTACTAGGCATCTAACTTTTGGTTCAAAGGAGGATCACTGACTGGGAAACTATCAGGTAGCAGTGGGTACTTGTTCTCAGGAACATGGAAGGGATACGGACCCATAACCACTGTTGTCTACTATGTATTTTTTCTGCAGAAAAAACCGATCCTGTGGAAGGTTGGCTTAAACGCCTTAATGAGTTCTCAGGCAGAGTGAATGCCTGGTGTGCTTTACAGGAAGCACGGTAGAGCAGTACTACAAGGAGTTAAACTCCATGCTACAGTGGGATGACTCCACCATGAGGTTCCCAGGTAGGGGTAATGCCTCGGCTTTGCAAGCCAAGTCACAGCGGTGTAGCACCGTAAATAGGCAGGTAGCCTAATGCTGTATGACGTAAATTAAAGAGTTGTAGACTGCACTACAAAGGGGTGGATGGCCCCATGTTACAGTGGTACGACACCACGATGAGGTACCCAGGTAGGGGTAAAGCCTCGGTATTGCAAGCCATGTCGTTGCGGCGTAACACCGCAAGGAAGCCTTAGGCTTCATGCTGGGTAGTTTGGCACTACAAAGAGGCTTGTGACCTCATGCTACATTAGTATGACACTACGATGAGGTTCCCAGGTAGGGGTAATGCCTCGACTTCAGGCCATGTCATAGCGGCGTAGCACCGCAAGGAAGCGCAAGGCTTCATGTCATATCTTTTTAATAAAGAACTCACCTATAGTGTATGGAAAGAGATATCAGGCCGTCTCTTGAGGGTAAACTTGTAGACGTCCAAAATTATACACTGAAACCAGGCTGGCACAGGGCCTTTAATGTGCAGCCAGAAGCACATGTAACTACACTTTGTGAGTGGAAAGAATTACAATTGTGGTACAGAATTCAAGGCGTAGTCCATTCTTGTATCACATTGTTATTTAACCCATGCGGGAAGATTCAAGTCGTCAGCGACATCTATCCTAATGTAAAATGGACAGTTACTGTGGGGAACGCTCAACCCTGGACACATATATATGTTGTGATATGTGGAAGATTGTTGGTGCTTTCTTTACATGAAGAGAGCTTGTTCTCAACATGCCTTGTAAATTTTAGTCCCACATCGGAAATGCACTATGAGTTATCTCAACATATATACTTGGGTGTGTTGTTGAGAGATGCACATGGGGTGGTGACCCTAAGGAGGGAACCATGTGGGTGATTTTACAAGGAGGTAAGAATAAGGCTCCAAGGATTAAGCATTAATGCTTTTGTCATTCTCTTGGATTAATTCCATTTGGAGCTAAGCCCCAAAGGGGCTTAGCGACTCGGACTCGGGCTCATGGGCTCATGCGGCGTAATGTGGCATTTTGTTGGCGCACTTTGCACTTAGCATGTCTTCTTATGCGGCATGCGGCTCATATGCGGCCTCATGCGGCTCATGCGGTTCATGCGGCCATGCGGCCATGCGGCCATGCGGCTCATGCGGCACATGCGGCTCATGCGACACATGCGGCACATGCGGTCCATGCGGCCCATGCGGCTCATGCGGTCCATGCGGCTCATGCGGTCTATGCGGCCATTAGGCTCATGCGGCCAGGCTGCTGCTGCTGCCGCATGGAGGGATCCGCTGACTGTGCAGATTACAAATCAGTAATGGAAAGGCTGAATCAATGCGATTAAATCAGATCCTATCTTTGTGGGATTTGAATTAATTCAGATCTTATCTTTGTGGGATTTGAATTAATTTCGTGGGATTTGAATTAAATTTCGTTGCTATCTTTTGGGATTTGATTCAATCTTTCCATAACTGAAGAGGCGGCTAGGGTTTCCACCCTCTCTCTATAAATACTCTCTTCTGGCCTCCTTTGTGACAACGACGAAAATTACAAGTCAGAAAAGGAGAAAGAGAGAGAGAGAGTTGCTGCCGCTATTGCAAGTCCATCCGAGGAGTCAGAACAGAGGTGACTCCGAGCGTTGCACAAGTTCTTCAAACTTGCTGGTTCCTGGAAGCAGATCGTGTGGGGCGAATCTTGCTTTGAGCAACGGTGTTTTGACACCCCAGCATTGTTCTTCTTCTCATCTCTCTCTAGTTTTATTGTAACTCGTTCTGTCCCAATTGCAACACGTTTGCAAGGAAGAACGAGAGATCTTCTCTTCTCTTTTTTCCTCCTTCAGATTGTAATTTGGCTATTTGATTTATTGTACCATCGTAGATCTTGAGTTTGATCACTGCAAAGTTTTTGTGTGACATCTCAGATCTCGATTGCATCTGTTTTCCATCTTTGGTCAAGTCCCGGGACTCACAATTGGTAGGCCCTGCCTACTGGGTGCGGATATGGGCATGTTGTTGTTTTATTTATTTTATTTTCAATTTTTGATTTATTAATAGTTTACTAACTAAATCATAATAACTATAATTTAATTCAAAATTTACAAAATTTTGTCTATAATTATTTTAGGATTAGAATACTACCAATCTTTGGCCAAAAATGTTATAGGAATTTCCATAGAAATTTTTTATGAGTACTATAGATCAATTAGTTTAATCACTAAATAATTATAATAAATTATTTTGTGCGTGAAATAGCTCATTTGGGAGCTTCATACTGATGTCGGCATCGACTTCCCGAACTTCTTTTCTTCGACGCACGAACGACGTTCGTCGCACTATGGGGATATTCTCGGCATAGTTTGGGAACACCAACCAAGACTAACATTATTATGAGGCATTATCAACATGATCAAAAGGATGTCTTTCCAAATAATATGATTTTGTGGGGGTTCTTGTGTAAAAAAAGGCTATGATTTGGTGGACCTATATTTTACCGTTAAAAGAATAACAACTCTCTATTTATCTCACATTTCTGTTACGATAAAAGATCTTCTTCCTTCTCTCACTCGTATCTAACATTTTTTTGAGATGGAGGCTGACGGAAATGACAAGGGTAATGGCAAGGGTTCAGCAGCAGCGCCAACAACAACATCAGCTGGTTCATGGTTGAACATCCTAGGTTGGATAGCCGACACTATATTAAGCCCATGCAAGCCCCCTGTCATCCTCCCCCTCGTACCCTTCCACTGGGTACGGGGACCGTACACCTTCGGCCGCCACGGTACCGTCATAGGAACCATCCTATGCCCTGAAGACAAAACGAACAACAACAACAACAGCAGCAAGGTTAGGGTTTGTTTCGAGGAACTCGGTGGCTCTGAGCCACTCCTCCTTGTAGACCTCCCCGTCGGCATCTGCGACCTCCTGAATGCCGGTCGGATCACGCTGGAGTCTGAAACTGGGCCTCAACCACTCCTCATGATGGCAACCTGGACGGTGTACTGCAACGGGAAGAAGGTTGGGTTTGCACACCGAAGGGAGAGGATGGAGGCTGACGCACGGGCCATGGGGGCCATTAGGGCCATCTCTGCCGGGATGGGGGTACTGCCTGAGCCATCGACTGGAGGGGGAGGGAGGTTGAGGTATATGAGGAGCAGCTTCCAGAGGGTGTTGGGCTCCGCTGACTGCGAGTCCTTCCATCTCATCGACCAGAGGGGATGGCTAGGCCAGGAGTTAAGCTTCTTCTTCCTTCGTCGCTAACCACTCATCTCTGTGCTTGAAGAGTTACAATATATATATATATATATATATATATATATATATATATTACAAGAACTTTATTTAAGAGAGATGTATGCGGCTCAAGCGGTCGGGAGTTCGAGCCTCAGTAGACGCGAGTTCGCCACAAATACCCATTGCTTCAAAAAAAGAATATATATATATATATATATATATATATATATATATATATATATATATATATATATATATATTGTTTTTTTTTGTTTTATATATATATATATATATATATATATATATATATATATATATATATATATATATATATATATATGCATGCTTGTACGTATTTTAATTAGAATATTATAAAGTCAGTTGTTGTCTTTTCGTCTTTTTTATGTGATTATTCATGTGTGTGTGTTTTCTTTTTACAATGCCAAGAGATTCAAAGTATAAAATTTTATTATTATTTTTTATTTTCTATTGAGAATAATAATCTTTGAAAAATTGTAAGGATAATTATTATTTTTACCATTGGAACATAAAAAGTTGTATGGTAAAAGAAAAGTTGCATGCAAAATTTATTGCTTTGACTCATAAACATAAATAACATGCAATTTGACATAATAACATCATGTTATTCGAGGGTATTTTAGGAGTTCAAAAGTTTCACCACCAACTTTTTCTATTATATAGTAGAATAGATATATGGAAGCGGATCAAAAGCCCCCCTTAGAAAACCCCCTAAAAATCTTCCTCACTCTAATCCGTAATTTAATGTTAATATTAATGTTAATGTTAATATTAATGTTGATATTAACATTAAATACTAAAATTAACATTAAACTTAACATTAAAATTAATATTAATATTAACATTAACATTAATATTAACATTAACATTAATATTAACATTAATATTAACATTAACATTAATATTAACATTAATATTAACATTAATATTACGAATTAGAGTGAGGGGAGTTTTTAGGGGGTTTTCTAAGGGGGGCTTTTGATCCGCTCCCATATATATATATATATATATATATATATATATATATATATATATATATATATATATATATATATATATATATATATATATATATATATATATATATATATATATGTGACTTCCTGTATTCATCATTTCATAAAATGTAAATTCCTAGTATATTTCATTTCTCCGTTTTAATTTTCCAAAATGATATTTTGCGCACGATTTTTTACCGCGGGGCCACGTGGCAGCTAACCATTGACTCGCTTGGCAATGGACTACAAGTTTATAATTTTTTTAATTAATTATTGGATTGTGAAACTATGTGTAACTAGCCGAGCTTTATTAGACTACAATGTATTGATCGGTTTTCAATTTCTTTTACTGTTTTTCACTTAATAATTTGATTTAAATTTGTTTCGCTTTTTTGAATTAATAATCAATACCTCAGGCCACGGTTTGTCCCTAATTTGTCCTTCACTATCCAACCTTCTATTAGGCCTCGCTTGGTTTGGGGAATCATGGCCATGCGAAAGGAAAGTAATTTCTTTTTAGTGTTTCTCCACCCAGTCCAAGGATTAACTTTTCCACCCCAATGATTTTTTTTCCAATTTTTATGGTCTTTCCAATCACTGGAAAAGAAAATTGATGCAACTACAATTTCTTAAAGAAAAGGAAAGAATAAAGAGTCAACAACGCAACCTGCCGGACTCACAAACACTTCCACAAGATAAACTGTCAACGCTGCAACCCACTGAACACACAAACCCACCAAAATCAAGAGAGATTGAAAAGCAACATATATACATGTAAATGTAAGAATCAACTAATTGAACTTCTAACAATTAAGGGCTACAACTATCAAAGTAAATGGCATCTAGCAAGTAACATACAAATGTAAATGTAAGAAACTGATAATTATCTCGCTAACAAATAAGGGTTATAATTATAAGTGACGGATATCTAGCAAGTAACGTACATATAGGTCAATGTAAGAAACAAATATTTATCTTTCTAGCAAATAAGGGTTAGAATTATCAAGTAAATGATGTCTAGCTTGTAGGGATCAAGTTAACAAGTAACATACTTTCAAAGGTCACTATGTTCATTCACTTGCAAGGGTAGAAAAACATAGTAGCACTCTGTTTCTATATCCTAATCCGCAAATTTTCATCCAATATAGAACCAATGCACCATAACTAGAATTTTCTAGAAGTTCAAGACTTGTGTTGAAGGTCAAGATGTTTTTATCTATATGATGTCACGACCCACACCCGGATATTTGGGCACGAGTACGTGGGCCACGTCCAGCCTACGCCACAGTATCGACGGTAGAACGCTGTCAAGTACCCAATAAAATATTCCAACAGTTATATGATTCACTATATCAACATGTACTCAAATCACATACAGCTAAGGAAGATATGAAAAGAAAGATAGCAATAACTCTAAATCATCTAAAATCTATAAAGTGATCATACATATCAAGAATTATATCAGAGACATATCCGACAAAGTAAACACAAATCTAAATAAAGAATATTGGCCTAGAGCTCCCAGAGGTCAACTCACGGTCAATGGAATATCGAGATCTGTCTCAACTAGCATCGTCATATGGTCCAAGAATGTGGGATATAATAACTCCTAAAAATATGGTCATCCAGTATGGATTGGAGCAAGTACAAACACTGAATGACAGTTCATTACATGATAATGAATATATAACAAGAGTTAGGATATATTAAGATAGAGCAAACAAGTAAGCATGTAAGACTACACTAACATTTTAATAGAAATAGGTAAAAGCAGTGAATATGAGAAACAAATAATAATGATGTGAGAAGATAGTGAACAATGTCAAATTCCTAACTTCTAAGTGTTGTTGAAATACCAGGTTCAACATGTGAATGGCTCAGGTAATACGACAAATCGTACACGGTAATATACGATTGATATCCATACAATACGACAAATCACACGTAAGATGTGTGATTGTTATCCACACGATTAGACACGGAGAACATATAGGGTATTCACATGTCTACTGAGATATTTCTCCGCCCGACACTAGCATTCATGGATTTAATTCACGTAAGTAAGATGTATGAATCACGATAAGACACGAATTACAAGTAAAAATGAAGTAAATCCATAGAACACTAATCATCAGTAAAAATAAAGTCAATCCATAGAATACTAATCACGTATAATAAAAGTGACATTATTACGATATGAATATCTAAATCATAAAATAGAGACACTATCATGAAATGAAATGAAATCGCTACATGTACTTGCCTCAATTTAGTTGGAGTCTATGTATACGACACGAATGTGTCGATACGGAATAGGTAATGATGCTATGCTCTACAAGATGGTCCCAAATAATGACACGGGCAGTTCCGTTAAGTCCAGAATTGTCCAAATAGCCTAGTTCGATATATAGAAGCCCAAAGTCAGAGTTCGGCACGATAATCGAGGTCGAAGGGTAATCCACGATCAAGGAATAGAAAACGACTATCTTAGTCATGGTTTAAGAGATGATTAAAGGAATTGATCAAAAGTACTTGATCTAAGAGATTAGTCATGAGCCCAAGAACATTTATTGCCTTTAAAACTATATTTAAAAAATACTTATTTTGAAAATATTTATATCCATTTAAAAATATTATTTAGTCCTTTAGATAGTATTTGTAACTATAGAAATAATTTTATATATAAAGGTTATACTAAATTTTAATCTAAAGACAAATGGTTTTAAAACTCAAAAATATAATTATAATACCAGTTATATATATTGGCCCAAAAGTATACATTAATCCTAATGATAATATAAATAGTACCCATGGTATTACTAGTAAAACAAAATATTATATTTATAAATCCATATACTTTGTGTACATAAATATACCATATATATGTATACACATACATTATTTGTTTATATTTATACAAAATTATTATGCGTATATTTTTTTTACAAACACGTATATACATATATATACAAATACATATATTATATATATGTAAAATACGCATAGGCTTAAACCCAAAATATAACCTAATATAACTTTGTAAATTGTCATATAGGACTTAAAGTCCAAATTAATTGAATATTCCAACATGTTTGTAGGGCTCAAGGCCCAATAATACTTGTACATAATAATGTAGGTCAAAGCCCCTTTAACAAAACCAAATATATATACTTAATATACCAGTAATTATCATACAATATTATAGCCCAAAAATCTGGAAGCCCATATAATTTTGTCAAAATACATATATATAAATTAATAGGCCTAAAATTGGCCCAACAGCCAAAATTATAACATATATTTCTTTTTTTGAACAAACTTTGAGCCCATGAGGCAGGGCCCAGTCCAGGCCCACAAACCCGACCTAGCTCAGCCCCCTCCAAAAAAAATATAGGGTCCGTTTGGATATATTTTCTGAAATTTCGTTGTGAAAACAGTTTTCTGAAAGTAAGTTATAAAGTTGGTTTCTGAATATAAAAATTTTGACTTTTTGTTTGGTTACTTTCATCTGAAAAATAATTTTAAAACACAAAAGTTGAAAATTGTGTTTGGTTAAAAAATTTAGAAAATAATTTTTTTAACTGCCCATTCGTGTCCATTGTATCTCTCTCAAACGGGCGGCGGCAATAGCCGCCGTGTTGCGGAGGCCATTGGCTGCCACGTACTCGGCCGCCACGGCGGTGTTGTCGAATGCCTCGCGGGTGACGTTGAGGCCGAGGGCTGTAGGTGCCGAGGACACCCTGGTAGGCCACGCGGAGGGTGGACCCGTGCATCGGGGCCGGAGGCAGGTCGGTTATGCTCAGCGGCTTCGGGAGGTTGTTCCCTACTCCGACGACGACATCATGGACTAGATCCAAAGCGACGGCGGTGGTGCCATTGATCATCGGAGAGGAGTGGTCATGCGTGGCCTTGGTACTGGAGAGGATGGTGCAGGTACTCTGCTATTCGACAACACGGCTGAAGTCGGCAGGATCTGGGCGGTGGATGGAGCGGATCTGGAAGAGGCGCAGGGGTTCTGCTGCCATGCCCGGATCTGGAGAGCTGTTGTGGTGTTGATTGCTGTTGTCGAAGAGGAGGGGAGCGGGTGACGAAGAGGGAGAGTGAGCGGGTGAGGAAGGAGAGGGAAGAGGGAGAGGGAAGGGGCAGGGAGAGTGACGGGGAGGAAGGGAGGAGCGGGTGAGGGAGGAGAGAGAGGGGAGGGAGAAGAGAGCTGAGAGAGAGGGTTGAGAGAGAAAGAGAGTTGAGAGAGGCGTGAGAATTAAGGAGAGTGTGGGGTCCACAACTCTCAGAGTAGAGAGTTTAAAACGTAGCTTTTTCTTCTTTCCTAAAAGCTGAGTTATAAAGTAGGTTTTAAAAAATATTTTTTGAGTGGAGCACTGTCAATAGGATGAGCCAAACAAAATTTTTGTTTGTTTTTACTTTTAAACGTAGAATGTAAAGTTATAAATACTATCCAAACATGCCCTTACTCTCCAGAGAAGAGATGCATCAGAAGTTAAAATGGAAGAAAGGGGAGAGACGAGGAAGGAGATGACGAAGAGGGAGAGAGAGAGCTCACAACGGTGAGGTGCTGGGCGCCAGAGTAGAGGGAAGGCGGCGCTCGGCTTGGTCTGGTGGTTCGTCAGCTGCGCGGAGGATCTGACTGCGAGATCTACGATGGCTCCAGATCTGAACTGTGGCACAGCGATAGAGCGAGTTCCGACGAGGTACAACGGCTGGAAGATCTAGATAGAGGATCTAGGCAGTGGTGCGGCCACGAGCGCGAAAGCAGAACGACGGAGCTGTTGGTGGCGGCGCTCGACGAGGTGAGTTACTGCGGTTGTGTGTATGTTAGATGCTGTGGTGGTAATGGTTATCGGTGGAGTGGCTGTGGCCATAGTGGTGGAGGAGCGGAGATGCACAGCAAGCGGCGACGGTAGGGTTGTAGGCGGTGGTCGAGAGGCCTAGATCTAGTGGTGCAGGCCCTGATCCGACTAGAGACACGCGGGTCCGATGGGATAGCTGGGTGAGGCAAGTGGCGGTAGTTGAGATGAAGGCGGCGACGAGATTTGAGGGGATGGCTGTAATGTAGGTACTAGAGGAGATGGAGAAGATTCAACGGGGGTGGCCAAATCTGGTGGTGAGACGTGGTGGATGGCCGTCGGCTAGGTGACGATGGTGGTAGCAAAGGAAGGGGGCCAGTCAGCGAGGAGACCGAGGCAGGGTACTGGCGGCGGATTGCCAGAGGCGGGGGTCAGCAACACTGGCCCGGGAGAGGAGGCAGAGGAGTGGTGTTGTGGTTGTGTCCGTGTCGGCTTGTCGACACGGACACGGAATTCGACTTGGTGTCCGGTGTGTCAGACACGGGATTCAGAAAATATAAATGTAAATAAAATGGAATGAAATAGATGGACATGGACACGATGCATGGACACTTGGAATGCATTGAGAATTGTGTGGTTGAGGAATGGGAGTAGCCCATTAAATAATGGTGAGGGCATGCTCCCAAGCATGTGAGAGGAACCTTCCAAGAAGCTCCTCCATGAATTGGGCCAATAGACGAATAAGAACTAAATTCCAAAGAAAAATCCCTTCATATATAATCTATTAGCAACCAAAAGTATTTTTACGTAAAATTTAATCCTGGCCCAAAGTAACATATATTATAGAATAATTTAATGAGCTCAAGCTCATATACAAATAAGGTTTTCAAATATAATAATTACTATTTATTAGGCCCTTAGGCCCAAAACTAGTTGAAATCCAAAATAATTATGTAGGCCCAACGGCTCATACATTTATTATTATATAAATCCAATTTATAAAATATGTTCAAATATTTTCTTATAAATCTCGGTCCATACAAATTTGTTGAGAAGATTACATTATTAGGTTTGAGCCCATATTTAAATAAAAAAGGGTTCAAAATAATCAATTTTATTTACTAGGCTATATAAGTCCAACAATCATCCGAATCTCATAAAATTGTTTCGTAAAACCAATAACCCGATAATCATAAATATAAAACTTAAAACATATCACGATTGTAAAGTATTTTACATATAGCTAATTACAAAAAATTCAAAATTCGTGATTTCAAGACTGGGAAAATTTAGAAAAAAAGAGATTTAAAAAATCAGAAAAATTCCATAATTCGGTTAACGAGGTTACATGATATACTCTACTTTTGCATATGATATGATAATTATATTAATAAACAATTGAAAATACATATTTGGAGATCTTTTATAGTATGGAAGCACTATACTTTTTAGGTTCAATGCTCCATATTTGAAATAAAAGCATTGTTGTTGATATTGTTGTTATTGTTGTATTGTTATAGCTACACACTCATAATTAACACATAGTACCTGAAGTATGATACATAATATACGAAAGGTAAGTGTGCTAGACTGATGCTACGAATAACATGTACTTTATTGAAACAAGTAAAGTAGAAAATGTTGGGATGCGGTGTGTCTGAGTTGGCCCATGAGGTACGATATTGCATTAGGCCTCATATGCCTTAAAAGAGATTTCTCATGTAAGGCCTGAACCAATCTCAATTATCTATACCTCATGATCCCACCTCATAACCGATGTGGGACTAAATTACCAACTCCATTGTCACCCCCCATTTGAGCACTCAATCAGAAACGAGATACAATCCAACAATCTCCACCTTAGCTCGTTTCTGCTGACCGAGCAAGCTAGTACACTCGGCTACCTTTTTGCTTGTTCCCGCTAGTCGAACACCTAGGAGGTCCAATATATTGTCATCTCGATCCGTTCGACCACAGAACCAAACCTGACATGTTCATCTAATTGTGTGCCAACCACATCTTGCTCCACCTTGGGTTCGTCAAACCCACTTTTGAAGTCAATTCGTGTAGTTGATGTCTCCTACTTGACTTTGAGAAGAGCCCGTATAATTCAATTATACACATGAACGTTCAGCACCATCTATCTCGAACTAATTAGAGCCGTCCAAACCAGCCACGTAATCTTGGCTCTGATACCACTTATTGGAAACATAGTGTGACCCGAACCAGAGTTAGCCCATGAGGTACGATATTGACTTGGGCCCATATGCCTTAAAAGAGAATTGTCATGTAAGGCATGAACCAATCTCAATTATCTACACCTCATGATCCCACCTCCTAACCGATTTGGGACTAAATTACCAACTCCATTGTCACCCCCCCAATTTTAGCGCTCAACTGGAAACGAGATACAATCCAAAAGAAAATAACAGTTTAATTAATTAATCCAACTAGTTAATTATGCAGTTTAATAATCTAAACCCCCTCATTTTCAAAAATTATATATTTTTTTTATTTTTAGTTTTACTACGGAATAACTTTTTGGTTGTTATGATTGTATTAACTATTTAGCAAAATAGATATGGTTAAGTAAGTTATAGATTAGTGTTAATCAATAAGTATATTTAATTTTTTTATATATGACTTATAGGTGAGAAGAAATATGATTAATAATTATTTTTTGTTATTTTGAAATTTTTTATTTGCTTTTAGAATTTTATGTAAATACATCGAAATATTTTTGATTTATATATTCAATAATTATTAGGTAACAAATTTTTTTTATTGACATTTATGGGGAATTGTACAAATTATTATGTAAAATATTAGAGAAATTATTTATAAAGTTTTAGCTTTTTTATAAATATTTCTATTCCTTTTTAGAGAGTGTGTGTGTATATATATACCTGTGTTATAAACAAAAATAAAAATAAAAATAAAACACTCCAAAAACCCCCAAGCCTAGCAAGCCTAGTCCCGACCCCATGAACACTCGAGCCCCAAACTACAAGCAAAAGTAAACCCGAGCCTCCCCCTTTCTATATGAGCATCCGAGGAAACACTTTCAAAAACCCTAACCCATCAATCCTTGCAGCTGCCCCCCAACCCAGGCGAACCGCCTGAGCATGCGCGCCACGCCGCCGGGCATCACTGGCCGGCCGACGGTGGAGCGGACGGCCGCGCACGCAGCACCGGGCACGCAGAGCGACACAGCGCACAGAAGCAGCGACCCCGACTTCGTAACGTAATTTTCGTCGCCTCGCTCGACCTTTCGTCGATCTATTTTCTCAGGTACGACCTCGACATAACCATCCTCAAAATTAGCAATTAGGTTTCGATATAGTCGCACAATCGGTCCAGGAAATCCATGCGAAGTCGATCAAATTCCTGCTAGCGAAACAGGGCATATAACAGTCCAGGTACCCACATTAGAAGATCGATTCCGATCGATCTAGTACTAGTTTAGAAATTGTACTTGAACACAGTTATAGATCACATGTAGGGCCTTAAAAACCTTTTTGTAGTTTAAATTATTATTCGTTATATGAAAAGATTTTTGATTCCAAAGTTCGAGAAAAACCTGTTTTCGAAAACTTAAAATTTTAATAAAAATCTGCTATATGACGTGCGTCCTGCCAAACCGGGTGACGTGGTCATAAACCGGAAGCATCGAAAGGTGCGTATCGGCTTCGCGGACGTGTGGGCTTTGACGGAATTCAAATTAGTTGCGTGCGCACGACAAATTTGATGCGTATCCGTCAAAAATTACCGTATCGACCTCTTTGCAAATTCTCCAATTACTTCGTGCACGTTCGTCGGATCGACACAAAACTTACGTCAGCAGGACCGAATCATTTTTCTGGTCCTGTATGCCAAGTTTAGTCTGATTCTGAAAAGGTCGACTGGAACGCCTATTTGGAGGGCCCGCGACCCGCTCTAACAGGAAAATTTGTGCACGGCTCATCAGAATCCAAAACTGAACATACTATTGAGTTCATCCCCTTAAACCGGACCCATAGACATATAGTTTGACGAGTTTAGAGATCGTAGGTTCTGTCACGCATTTTGGTGCAAAACGGGTCCAACGACGGATATCGTTTTGACCCAAAATTACGATTTGCCCCTGTTGTAGAATTGGACTTTTGGACAGACGTTTTCTAGACATATCTTATATTCCAAACACGTTCGTGGTGTTTATTTCAGCATCCGAGGACGTATGCGGGATTTGGCTTTCATCGTTTCACTATTTTGACGGTTCGAGCTATTGGACGTCGCTCTTTTGTACACAACCTCAGGCAAGATACCTTGCCATATTTACTGCTTATATTTAGTCTGCATTTTTGTTATTACATATCACTATTTACTTATTTCCAGTTCTTGCAGCTGTACTGTTATTACAGTTCCTGATTTATTGCCTGCTCAGTGATATTAGCTTTACTTTACTTATTATCCTTTGATTGCATGTAGACCTAGAGTTAAGGGACTACCATTTATAGTGTATATCATAAACCTTGACATAGTTGTACCATGAGATATGTGTGAGATGAGTAGCATATAGAGGTACTTGCGTGCTGGCTGATCACCCGTGTGCATGCATTAGGTCTAACTGCTAAAAGAGGCATGTTAGAAGACTTAGCAGTTAATATAGGTACACGATCACGGATGCGACTTCGATAGGTGCATCGGGTGGGGAGAACATTTTCTTGTTATATGGGCTTCTATTACACATTTTTTTCTAACCCGAAAGCTCCGCTGGAGATACGGGTATGCTTACCCCCTCAGGTTGGCCACTGGCATTTTTGAACGTCATGTGCTTAGATCACTGGTACCAAAGTGGGGACTATATCAGATCCTATTTACAGTCAGGGCTCATGCGACGAAAGATTTGTTCTTAAATGCATAAACACATTAGATGGTTAGGTAACCCTAGTCAATGTCATGTCACCCTCGTTCCATGAGTAGCTTGGGACAATGTCGCATCACGGAATAGTGTGCTATCTCTTGTCTTTATTTGGTTATAGGGGTAGTCTACTGTTTCGATGATGAGATATTGGATCTTGTTACGATTGGGACTATTTTACTTTACTTGTGATTTATGACATAGTATATATATTCAGTTATGTTGCATGTTCTTTATGTATCTTGTTACGTCCCTCTGAGGACCTGGTGATCTCTCCAGGTGTGTGCTTTTATGACTTCTCGCAGGTGTTCTAGCCAAGGCCGTGATCTTCTCCATTTCTTCGAAGATGATTGCCCTTGGTTCGTCTTATCATTTTTATCTATCTTTTTCTTGTATATTTCTCTCTTTTAAAATAGTTGGTAGTGAATTTGTCTCCGCCCAACTACTTGTATAAATGACAAAATTCACAGTTGATTTAATTTATTATTCTTTTATTTGGTGGATAAGATTTAGTTATCATGATTTACTGCATTTTTACAGCTTATGTATACATACGAGGGTTCCATACATTGGAGTATACTTCGTATGTATATAGCTGGCATGTCTACGTACTTCGTCCTAAGTATTTGGGACTAGGGCGTTACATGTTTTTGTGGTAGCCCATGCAGGTCATCTTTATCACTTCGGTTATGTTATTGTACCGATGTGAGCCTGCAGATAGGATTAAAGTCTAGAATCTTATCCACATGCTTGATCTCCTCCTTTGATTCCAATTTCGAACTCTCATCCGACTACCTTGATTTCCTTCTGCTTGATTTCCTTTCTACCAGAAAGCTTAACCTTTTCCTTCGTACCTGATAGAGAGGTTAGGAAGATAACTTATACTAGTTACACGTGTTATATTTCGTAATCACTCTAGTAGTTAATTTTTATAAGTTGGGTAGTAGGCCTCACGGCCTATTATCCCGTACTGTTATAACCCCTTAATGAAGTATAACTGTGTGTCACTGAACATATGCTAGTGAAGGAAGATATACATACCTAGAATATAGTATTTTTATAACCCATACTCCATTGGTCAACCACGACCTAATACAAGAGACAGTAGGACGACTGTATAAGCAGGAATATCGGACAAGACTTAGATCCGTATGAAACTTGAACTATTTATAGCTGCTTTCATCATTATCTCCCGTAGTTATACTTTACACTACCATGAATGATGTCGCTATTTATAGCCCAATTTTGCAAGCTTATTCTTTATCGAGCTTATTCTGGACATATGTATACTGGGGACGCCCACAAGCATATTGTCTAATTAGAATCAATGTGTTATGGTTTGATCAACCATAGTGCATTTGGTTCGCTCTTCATTTAATTATCCCACGTGGATTGAGATATAGAGGTATCTAGGATCTCATCCGTGACTGCATTAACAATTCCTCTTGAATTATACATTTGCCTTTGAATCACGTAATTGTATTCGATGACATCTTTCTTGAACTCTTTTTGCTTTTATCCTTCACTGATTTTGAAAGACGAACGCTCGTATTTGATAGATAGAAACGGAGTATTTTCCCATGGCCATGATAGTTGTATACACAAGTGTAGTTACCATCGGCTGGCCATGTGACTACAACCTTGCCTTGAGTTACTTGTTCTCCCCTCGACCCTAAAACTAATATCATGACCTTTTAGTCATTAGAATTTGAGAATGATTAGGATCTTACCCTTGGTCAAACACAAACCTAGGAGACTATCTAATCCCTAGAAATCAATTATGGTGAGCCTCCAATTATTTATCTTGATTCTTGGCTTCACTAGCGACCCGTATGCCTTAACTCAACCCTTATTTGACTAGGCCTCCACAGTTTAGACAAAAAAGTTTTTGGAGTTAATAGATTCTAAGCCTTCTAAAATTTTATGAGTTACTAGTAGTACCGATTGATTAGAATAATTTCTATTATGATAATAATTAGTGCCCCATGGACTCCAACTTTCCATTTAGATCATTTTGTGTCCCGGTCGTGTCATTAATATTCGGAGCACGAGACCAGCTGTTACCTTCCAACAAATTTCATATACAAGATATAGACGACTCCACCTTCATATAGACATATAATGTCCCACTAAAACATGTCCTCTTGTGCTCTATTTTTATGATACGACTTTCAGGTCAAATAGGACTAGCTATAACCCTACCATAATACCCATATACTTCCCGTCTTCAATTAGAGACTCAACCTCGACTCAAATCTTTTGACAAAATATATGGTTGTGATCTACTCGAAGTCCACTATGCACGTGCCACTAGTGTGCCACCCAATTGAGTCTTCTGGTGCTACTTAAACACAAAAGTCACAGAAAGTGCATTTTTGGCATAAGGAAACTAGTTAACCAACCCGGGTAGCAATTGGCTCAACCACTTGAGTTGGAACCTACTTTATGTTACCCTAACCTAATAGGAATGATGTTAAACAATAGTAATTCCTTATAGAAGAACGATATGGCAATATCTAGGTTTTTCTTTTATGACCCGTGACTACGGTCAGGATTGCCAAATATTCTTGTGCCCCCTTTAGACTTTCCCCTTTTCATAAGTCTGGTAACGATGATTTTGCATGATTGGCCAACTTCTATAAGTTGGGTAAATGCTTGAACGGTTGTACCCCATCTTCTAGAATATGACGTCGACTGGATTCCTTTTACTAACTACACCTACATCTTTTCGGAAATCGATTTATGAATTGTTGCACTCACGATCCCTTCGTATTCGGCCTTAGTATATTTTTGATGTTAAGATTATTGTTATATTTTTATTGAGATTTATTGTTATGATTTATATATATTAAGATTATTTTTAATTTCGAGGACGAAATTTTTGTAAGTTGGGTAGGATGTAAACCCCCTCATTTTCAAAAATTATATTTTTTTATATTTATTTTTAGTTTTACTAAGGAATAACTTTTTGGTTGTTATGATTGTATTAACTATTTAGAAAAATAGATATGGTTAAGTAAGTTATAGATTAGGGTTAATTAATAAGTATATTTAAATTTTTTTATATATGACTTATAGGTGAGAAGAAATATGATTAATAATTAATTTTTGTTATTTTGAAAAATTTTATTTGCTTTTAAAAATTTATGTAAATACATCTAAACATTTTTAATTTATATATTCAATAATTATTAGTTAACAAATTTTCTTTATTGATATTTATGGGGATTTGTACAAATTATTATGTAAAATATTGGAGAAATTATTTATAAAGTTTTATCATTTTTATAAATAATTTTATTCCTTTTTAGAGTGTGTGTATATATATATATACCTGTGTTAAAAAAATACTCCAAAAATCCTCAAGCCCAGCAAGCCCAGTCCCGACCCCATGAACACTCGAGCCCTAAACTACAAGCAATAGTAAACCCGAGCCTCCCCCTTCCTATATGAGCATCCGAGGAAACTCTTTCAAAAACCCTAACCTATCGATCCTTGCAGCCGCCCCCCAACCCAGGCGAACCGCCTGAGCATGCGTGCCATGCCGCCGGGGATCACTAGCCGGTCGACGGTGGAGCGGATGGCCGCGCGCGCAGCGCCGGGCATGCAGAGCGACACAGCTCACAGAAGCAGCGACCCCGATTTTGCAGCATGATTTTCGTCGCCTCCCTCGACCTTTCGACGATCCGTTTTCTCAAGTATGACCCCGACATAACCGTCCTCAAAATCCAGTAATTAGATTTTGATGTAGTCGCACGATCGGTCCAGGAAATTGACGCGAAGTCGATCAAATTCCTGCATACTAAATAGGGCATATAACAATCCAGGTACCCATATTAGAAGATCGATTCTGATCGTTCATGTACTAGTTTAGAAATTGTACTTGAACATAGTTATAGACCACATGTAGGGTCTTAAAACCCTTTTTGTAGTTTAAATTATCATTCGTTATATGAAAAGATTTTTGATTCCAAAGTTCGAGAAAAACCTGTTTTCGAAAACTTAAAATTTTAATAAAAATCCCCTATACGACGTGCGTCCCGCCAAACCGGGCGACGTGGTCGCGAACTGAAAGCATCGAAAGGTGCGTATCGACTTCCCGGACGTGTGGGGTTTAACAGAATTCAAATTGGTTGCGTGTGTGCAACGAATTTGATGCGTATCCGTCAAAATTTATCGTATCGGCCTCTTTGCAAATTCCCCAATTACTTCGTGTACGTTCGTCAGTTCGACACAAAACTTGTGCCAGCAGGACTGAATCATTTTTCTGGTCATGTTTGCCAAATTGGTCTGATTCTGAGAAGGTCGACTGGAACACCTATTTGGCGGGCCTGCGACCCGCTCCAACGGGCGAATTTGTGTACGGCTCATCAGAATCCAAAACTGGACATACCGTTGAGTTTGTCACCTCAAACCGAACTCGTAGACATGTAGTTTAACGAATTTAGAGACCGTAGGTTCTGGCATACGTTTCAGTACAAAATAGGTCCAACGACGGATATTATTTTGACCCGAAATTATGATTTGCCCCTGTTCCAGAATTGGACTTTTGGACAGACATTTTCTAGACATATTTTATATTCCAAACATATTTGTGGTGTTTATTTCAGCATTCGAGGACGTATGCGGGATTTGGATTTTATTGCTTCACTATTCTGACGGTTCGGGCTATTGGACGTCGCTCTTTTGCACACAACCTCAGGCAAGATACCTTGCCATATTTCCTGCTTATATTTAGTCTGCATTTTTGTTATTGTATATCACTGTTTACTTATTTCTAGTTCTTGTAGCTGTACCATTATTACTCTTTCTGATTTATTGCCTCCTCAATGATATTAGTTTTACTTTACTTATTATCCTTTGATTGCATATGGACATAGAGTTAAGGGACTAACATTTGTAGTGTATATCATAAATCTTGACACAATTGTACCACGAGATATGTATGAGATGAGTAGCATGTAGAGGTACTTGCGTGCTGGCTGATCACCCGTGCGCATGCGCTAGGTCTAACTGCTAATAAAGGCATGTTAGGAGACTTAGCAGTTAGTAGAGGTACACGATCGCGATCCAACTTCGATAGGTGCATCGGGTGGGGAGAACATTTCCTTGTCGTATGGGCTTCTATTAGACATTCTCTTGTAACCCGGAAGCTCTGCTGGAGATGCGGATATTCTTACCCCCTCAAGTTGGCCACTCACGTTTTTGAACGTCATGCGCTTAGGTCACTGGTGCCAAAGTGGGGACTATACCAGATCCTATTTACAGCCAGGGCTCATGCGACGAAAGGTTTGTTCTTAACTGCATAAACACATTAGATGGTTAGGTAATCCTAGTTAATGTCATATCACCCTCGTTCCATGAGTAGCTTGGGACAATGTCTCATCGCGGAATAGTGTGCTATCTCTTGTCCTTGTTTGGTTGTAGGGGTAGTCCACTGTTTCGATGATGAGATATTGGATCTTGTTACGATTGGGACTATTTTACTTTACTTGTGATTTATGACATAGTATGTATATTCATTTATGTGGTATGTTCTTTATGTATCTTGTTACGTCCCTCCGAGGACCTGGTGATCTCTCCAGGTGTGTGCTTTTGTGACTTCTCGCAGGTGTTTTAGCCAAGGCCGTGATCTTCTCAATTCTTTTGAAGATGATTGCCCTTGGTTCGTCTTGTCATTTTTATCTATTATTTCCTTGTATATTTATCTCTTTTAAAATAGTTGGTAGTGAATTTGTCTCCGCCCAACTACATGTATAAATGACAAAATTCACAGTTGATTTAATTTATTATGCTTTTATTTGGTGGATGAGATTTAGTTATCATGGTTTACTGTATTTTTACAACTTATGTATACATACGGGGGTTCTATACATTGGAGTATACTTCGTATGTATACAGCTGGCATGCCTACGTACTTCATCCTAAGTATTTGGGACTGGGGCGTTACAAATCAAGTTTGTTTTTATATTAATAGTGAACAAGCGTAATCAGGTTTGATTTACTATCAAGTGTTACAAGTGACCACTTGCCTTAGGATGATGATTTTGAACCCGTCTCACAATCATAAGGCTCAAGTCCACTCTAGTTATACACATCCACATGTGTTCCCATTAGATCTTTAAAGTACAAATGTAACAAACAAAACTTTACAAAGAGACAGTAGAATATTTAAGAAGGAGAGGAAGGTGAAGATTTATTATATCGAGTCGACAAGTTTTAAAGGCTGTAGCAAGGGCAAACACCCCAGCTCTGCACTCAAGAACAGGGTTGAAATATTGTTATTTCTATAAAGCCAAGATAGGCGTTGGCGATCATATTTGGATATCAAAGATAATGGAAGAGTCGGAGAAGAGGGTCCCTAAGTCGGGGTAGCAGTTGACGAGGCTGCAATGCCATGGGGTAGCTCAGGCGCTAGCAGGTAGGCACTGATGGCTGATGGCAACAATGCGATTGTAGGGTCGATGTTGTTGCGGTTTTTGTTGCCTGACACAGTGACGACTGCTACTAACGGTGGTGGGTAGTGGGTGGCAAGATCGACGGAGCAGAAAGGGGAGCCGGAGCTTGAAGGGACGATGGTCTAGACCTAGTCGATCGTTAGAGGGGGTTCGACGTATGGGGGCATACGTTATAGGGATAGCGTGACGCGCCGGCCTAGGGTTATCGATGACTGCACATAGGGCATCGGAGTTGAAGCAATGTGCGATGGAGGAGTCGGGGGTTGATTGAGAGTTGAGGAGGGGCTCAAGTTTAGGGTTTCGTAGTGGGTATAGAAAAGGATTAGAAGAGAGAAAGAAGAAGAAAAATGAATTTAGGGTTAGGGTTACGACTAGTGCTGAAATCTCTTAAAGAGGGAGAGAGAGAATGTGAAGAAGAAATTTAAGTTATGAATGATTTCTTGGTTGCTAGGTCTACAAAGGAGGATGAGCTATGGTTACGTATTTGATATCAACTCTTGGATGATGATCTAAGGGTCACTCCCAAATGAGGGGTTATGGATTTTGAGAAAAGTAGGGTTAGGTTTGGCTGCAGAACCCAAAGAAAGGATTGGTCTTGGCCTTCGAATCCTGATCCAAGGATCAAGATCAAAAGGAAGTTAAAGAAAATAATCTTTTTCCATGTGATTCAATCAATTGTTTTGGAACTAAAGGTGGGTGCAATTGGTCATATCCAAGCTCTAAGATCTACGGCTACTAAAGAGTAAGGGAAAAAGCGTTATAGTCTCTCTACCAAGGTTCTGGGTTAGGCTACGTTAAGGGTCGAGCTATATTGAGAACTATTGAAGCTAAATAGCAAGTTTAATATACTCTAATTTATTCAAAGCTCTATTTAACAATCATAAAAAAGGGGGCTCTCTAAGTAGGGGGTATACATACAAACAAATTTAGGTTAGTCATCTAGGTCTCAACCACACCTAAAATACTTTAAAAAATATTTCTATATCATCACTACATCACAATACCACATATAATAATATAATTTACGATTATTTGAGGGGTTTATAATACAGCCTCTTTACAAAAAATTCGTCCTCAAATTTTCTATGAGGTAGGAAACACAATCTAGAAATAAACAAGCCACCATTAAAGATAATACATTAAAAGAAGCTTTGCTTAACGAGTCGAGCACGCAACAATACCACCAACGGGTATCATCCATCTCGTCTCATAGGTAGATTCATCATAAGAATGATGCTCCAAGTGATTCAAACTAGATGGATAGTCCGACTTTTGAACATATTCTCACAGTGGCCCAAATTTTTTAAACTACAATGAATGATAGTTTGCACTCTGCAATAATCTCACTAAAAGTTATCCAAGTGTCAAAACTCCATTGTGATAATCTGCTGTGATGCTGCCACTCGTTCTTGCGAAGATCATTCTCGAAACTAAGAAAGGGACTCATGCCAAAAGGAATCTAACTAAATTTTGACGAAGGTGAAAAGACAAGATTGTGTCAATCATAAGAAGGACTATCGATAAAGCATGGAAAGGAAAAAGGACATGACGAAAAATGATTACAAGACATTCTAACGCACCAAGATTCAAATATGAATCTTAATCATGCAAAAGTTACAATCTAATAAAAGATCAAATAACTACAAATGCTGAGGATATCAATGCAACAACTTGCAAGCCCCTCTAAAATTTAGATAAGGAATTAGGGTTATTAGTTTATAATCAGATTTAATAGATATTTAAATTGATAGCATTTTTTTTATTGTCTCTTAAGTACCCTTTTCCGTAGCTTTATTATAAGTAGCACAATACATGCTATTTTCTCCCAACAAAATTTGCATTCATGATCTAGTCGAGCCCCTCCACACTAATTCTATTCATGTGCCACTCAAATACGTCTCCTTGTGCTTCACTTTAATAGCAGAATGTTCATGTCACAAAACCGTGGTTCGAATTAAACCTTACACCTATGTCCGTTCCAATCGAAATTGAGACACAACTTCGACTCGAATCCTTCGACCAATATGAGCATTATGATCTAGACTAACCCTAGAACACTCATAAAGCTTGTATCCCACTTAGTTGTCCCCTACATACTCTCTAAACACCCATAAATTATTAGAACAATTTTCTAGTTAAATTAGTCTAGTGAGCTACATTGGGCTACTTGTGCATCAAAATGGCCCAACTCAAGAAGTCTAATGGTACCCCAACTCAACCCTAACCTATTGCAAACTTAGTTAGCTAAATTTTAGTGGGCTTGAACCCAAATAATGAACCTAGATGGCTTGTGGACAACAGCTACAAGATGGGACAGTCCCGCAGGATGCCTACGATTTTGAGTGGTATTTGTGCATGGTTTTAGCCAAATAAGTGAAGCAAATGTTCACCAATACAAAACTAACCTAAAGGGGGGTTAGTTAACCTTGACATAGAGGACATAAACTCATATTAGGGCACCTAAACACTAGGGGACAACAACATAGGATCGTGTATAGTAGGCGGCCAAATAGAGGCAAGGTTGTTGGATAAATGGGCAGTTTTCTAGCTTTTCCACTCCTCCCATCACCTATAATTAAGGAAAAACTCCTTCACTTCCTTACAACATATGCAACCATTCCAAGCCATTTTCCATCCATTTCCATCCAATTTCCAACCCCAAACCTTATCACAACTTGGCAAAAATTAGCAGCTCTTTGGCTGAAAGTTCGCTGACTTTGGAGCCTCCCTGACGACCATTCGAATAGATGAAGCCACCAAAGAGCAATTTTGGAAGGCAATCTAGCATCTTACCTTGCTTGGGAAGGAGTTTCAAGGCCATAGAACGTCGTTTTCCCTTTTGAACAATCGGCACAACCTAGGTGGACAAAATTAAACTTCGGTTGGATTCGTTAGAGTTCTACCCCAATTCAAGTAAGTAACGTATCAATCCTACTACCAAAACTTGTAAATTAGGGACTTCCTTGGCATGTCGTGATGTAGGTAGAAACCCTAATCACCTAACTAAAACCTATTTTAATATGGTTTTTATGTTGATACAAAATTTTGAATGTAAATGTCGTATGTTGCACATATGTGAATATTGAGAGCAATATATGCATGTTTTTTGCACCGTATTTTTTATACAACTTGATAACATTAACCCATTTGTTTAAACCTGTAAAACATGAATTATGACATGTTAAACTTTGTTTTTAGGCCCTAGAAACAACCATCGAAATTCTGAATTCGGAACATTATTTTGGCATGTTGAATGGAGAACTTTTATAGTTTGGGTTAAATTTGTATGTAGTATGACTAGAACTAACATATAGTACATGTTTTATCCTCATTTTTACTATAATTTAAAAACCTGTTTAGTTACTATTTAATTATGTTTACAAATTTATGTATTCTAGGCTCATTTATGCGACACCGAAAAGTACATTTAGAGCCTATGAAGACCTATTTCGTTGTATATATTGACCCAAAATTTATATAGGTTAGTGCCAACCTTCTACCCTTAAAAATATCCTTAAAATCATTTTAGTATGTATATTATATTCTTTTTTTAGTATTGGGTTAGTACAAGTATTAAGTTAGAGTTATGGCTCCGACATAGAGAACAATATTTAGAGATAGATATAATTGTTGCATAATTTTAGGAAAATGTGAATTAAATAATTATCTTATAAATATTAGTTTCTAATTTCTAATTATTAATATCATATTTTATTATTTTATTTAAAGTTTAGACTATGAGTTGTGTTGATGACTTTACTTGGGTTTACATAGAAAATATTAAAATTGTACAACCAATGACTTACTAAAATTTCCACTTAGAACTTATAGGTTAGAACACTTGTACATGATTATTAGGTTATAATTTTGAGGATAAACACTAAGTTTAATAGGTATGACGCGTTATTATTACCAGAAGACCCTTATAATGAATCTATGTCACACTTTTGCAATGAAGACCTAATAGAAGCAACACTTAGCACTTATGCCTAGAGAAGGGACCTAGTAGCCATATGTAACTTATTTTATACAATTAATTGGAGTTTTATTGATTATAAGATCTGAGGTTAGGAGATTGACCTCAAAATCTATTTAATAAATTAGGGTCTACCATTAGTAAACAGTTTCCTTGTTAGTTGCGTTAGTCTATATATATATAAATATATGTTGTGTGTGTGTGTGTGTGTGTGTGTGTGTGTGTGTATGTGTATATATATATATATATATATATATATATATATATATATATATATGTATATATATATATGGAGTGAAGTCAGCCGACTGTTATCTACTCTAAAAAAAAGCTTTCAGTCCCTCCTTCCATGGCGATTTCGAGCCCCCGTCAGTGAAGTCAGCCAGCTGGCTCTGCCGGCCCCCCGTCGGACGTGGTCGACCCCTAGCCCAGGTTCGTCCCTTTGCCCCTCCTCTTCTTCGTGGTGGTCTTCGATGGAGCTCTCTCGGGCGTGGTGTCGCACCCGCCCATCTTTCCCTCACAGTCAGGCCCAAGCCTCCGACCTTGATCGTATGAAGAGCCTCCTCCACAGAGAGGTGGTCCCCCGTGCCCCCAGATGTCGGCCCCCCCGACGGCTCTCGAATGGTCAGCTGATCAGCTGCAGCTCGTTGGACGGTCTTTACCGTCGGTGCCGTGGCTCTGTCCTCCTCTGGCGACGCTCGCCTGGCTCTCGGCGGCGCCACCCTCCGCCGGAGCTCCGACCCTCTCCCTCTCCTTGGTCCATTCGACCAGGTGGACGTCCATGCTTCGGAAATAGAGTTGTCCTTTTTCTGCCCAGATTCTTTTTGTCTGACTTTGGTTCAAATTTCGAACCCTCCGAGCCAGCTGCCCATGTTGACTGCGTGTCCGCCTTTTGGCAAAGGTCTGGCACAATCCTCCAGTGGCGCAGGCATGGCTCTGTAGTGTTCGACATCAGAAAAGGTTATACGAACTTTTTTATTTATTGAACTTGAAAAAAGGTACAATCGACTCCTGTGCGAGAAAATCTAAGTACAAGAATTCTGGAAAAGCGTGATGGTGGAGTTCGAGCACTGCAGCGGCTCCTTTACTTCGTTGACAATCTGATGATGAGTTGGACTTGCTTGGGAATTATGGTACCTTTGATGGAACTCTAGGGTTACCGATCAAGAGGATGCCGGAGTTGAAGACTTGGAAGCTCTGCCTTTTGCCTTCTGCTTCTTTTCTCTCTGTGTGTCTCCTCCTTTTTTTCTTATTGAAGGGAAAACTCCTTCTATTTATAGGGGAAAGGGGGCACATATGCGATGTGCACTCAGATTTGAGATATGAAGGAATCTGCTGACATTGCACGGTGTGGGCTTCTACTGAGCTGACACGTGGTGGACGTCGAGATTTCCTTCTATCGAGATCTCGAGTGGTTATCAAAATAACCGAAGGAGGAGACACGTAGCACATGTCTATTGCTGAGAATTCTTTGTTTAGATGAAGCCGAGTAGATCTTGGATTTCATCTCAGAATAGGATTCTGTTTGATCTTCAGGAGGCTATTGGTTTAAACAAACCGAATTGATACGACCTTTATCAAAAGAGCAAACTTCGTCCTTATTTGAGTTTTAAACCAATTGATAATATATTTGCACTTATCAATATAATCAACCTCTATCCTATCTTTGAGAGTGGCAGTTTAAATAAACCAATTGGGTGGGACCATGTAACCTGTTCCTCTAGCGAGGTCTTAGTGCTGCTGCACTTCTGGTGCGACGAGTAGACTATTCTCCTGGAGACAACGGGCCTCTGTGCTTTCAGGCGACGAGTGGACTATGTTTCGAAGACGACGAAACCTTTGTGCATTTGAGCGACGAGTAGGATGTGCTTCGAGTAGTAAAGTCACTGTGCTTTAGGGCGACGAGTAGGCTGTGCTTCAGGCTAACGAGGTTACTGTGCTTTTGGAGTGGCAGACGGACTTGTGTTGGATGCAATGGTGCTTTCCAAGTCTTTGATGAAGGGGGTTGAGCTTTTGTGTCGAAGCAGAGGTCTGCACCATTGAAGCTGGGATGATGTGAAGTCATCACCAGTCTGCGCCCCCTGTTGGCTCAAGATTGTATCTGCGCTTCTGGTTTGAAGAAGCTGGTTTTGATGTCTTCTTTAAGAGCAATTATTGACAGCTCTTTAAGGAACGACTCCCTCTTAATTTCTACCGTTACTTGGAGAATTTCAAGGGGTCTTTTAATGGTCTAAGACTTAGTCGAATGAACCTTTTTAATGAGGTTCATCATGCTGAGTCCTAGGCTTATCCCATTAATGTAGAAATTTTGACCGACGGCCACGTGGCCTATGTCTTGGACCACTCCCACCCTATATAAAGGGGGAGTTTCTTTTGAAGAGTCATGTCTTCCTCTTTTTGTCCTTCAACACCATACTGGATCCAGACTTAGCTTCGAGCAGCTGTTGGCCTTGCCTAAGTCAGATTTTGGTTGAGGATCTCTTCGTTCAAAGGAGCTGTGCCTTCGTAGAAGAACTACTGGTGAGCTTCGGGATGTGCTGGAACGCTTCTCATGGGGAGTTAGAACTTGAATGATATCTTAGAGGTCTTGTCGACCGAGTTTGGTCTGGCTGCCAACATGAAGCGCCGTCGGTTGTGCTCTGCCATGCTAAGTGGCGGCTATGCACTTTTGTTAGGCTTGAAGAGCCTCAGAAGCTGATGCCCTTTTGAAAAGGACCTCCTGTCATGCTGTGGATTGAATTCTTGCTCGGGCCAATAGCTGCTTCAGGAAGAGACGCACGTCTGAGGGGGGGAGGGGGGTACTGTGGTGGCAGACTTTGATGGCAACTGTATTCACATCTTCTATCTATAGCCCTCCTCTCATGACGATTATATTGTGAAGATGAACCCTAGCGTAGATCCGTAAGAGTTTTTAGTTTAGCATATGTAATCATAAATACTTTGTAACAGATCCTTGTAATTAGGAAGTCTTCTTTTATGTAATCGTGACGAATCTGTAATAGACTCTTTGTAGCCATGATTTAATAAAAAGAACTTTTCTTGAACTTTTTCTCTGTTTTTTGTGAGTTTGTCTTTTCTGTTGGCGTTCTTGACCGCCTGCACTTATGTGAAGCTGGGTTGGTAGCGAGAGCACCAACCTGTGCCGTTCGTCATCTGTGCCTTTGTGAAGATGGGTGGGTAGCGAGAGTACCCACTTGCGCCTTGTGTCACCCTGCACTTTTTTATGCTTCTACAAGCCCCCTTCAAAGTGTCCCGAACTTGAGTCAAGCTCGAGATACTTTGAAAATAAGCATCAAACGTATTTCTTTGTAGGCTAAATGCTCATTACGTCTGCTGCCAGGATGACGTCATGCTTGGGCTTCAGCATTAAATACCTTAATCCGTCGCTTCTTTAAGTTTTGATCATGACTCCTTGTTTCTCACGAACGTTTATCATGACCTTTTTCTGAACCTACGTCATTTTGAGGTTTTATGAAGCGTCTTGTCTTCTTTTGTTGACGTGGCACAGCTCTTGAGCACCCACTAGAGCATGAGCGCTTTCGCTGGTATTGCTTATCTTTATACATAGTATTTCTTCAGGAACTTGTCATTGATTGGCATCATGAGTAAGTCACCATTAGATTTGGCAGATTTGGCCAGTCGGTAAGCACCGTTGGAATATACCATCTCTATGATGAACGCTCCCTCCCACTTGGGTTCGAACTCCCCTGCCGTTTTGTGAGTCATCACCATCGGTCTTCGAACTGCTAAGACGAGGTCGCCCACTTGGAACGTTCTTTCTCGGACCTTTTTGTTAAAGGTCCTGAAAATACGAGCTTGGTAAAGCTCGATCCTTTGCTGCGGTAGTAGGCATTTTTCATCCAACGCCTCTAACTCTTGTAGCCGTCGGTGCTGATTGTCTTCGTCAGTCAGTTGGTTGTTGATAGCTACCCATAAGGACGGGATTTGGATCTCTAGGGGGAGCACTGCTTTGCTCCTATAGAAGGGAGAATGGTGTGCTTCCCATGGGTGTCCGAACGGTCGTACGGTAAGCCCATAGACATTCGTCCAACCTCTCATTCCAATCGTATTTGTTAGAAGAGACGACTTTCTTTAGCAGTTTAACGATGGTTTTGTTGAATGCCTCGGCTAGTCCATTAGCTGCAGGGTTGTAAGCCGTTGACGTCACATTCTGTATCCGGTTCTTGTCGTAGAATCGATGGAATACGTGGCTCACGAATTGGGGGCCATTGTCGTAGACAATGCTTCTAGGAACTCTGAAGCGGTAAATGACGTGGTACATGATAAAGTTGATCACGTTAGAGGTTTGCACTTCTACCAGTGGTACCACTTCTGCCCATTTGGAGAAATAGTCAGTGATGGCAAGGATAAATCGGTATCCTTTGGAGGAGGGTGGGCTGATCGTCCCAACGATGTCTATTTCCTATACCTCAAATAGCCAAGCGGCCACCGTGGGGTATAGATATTCCGAAGGTCAGTAGATGATGTCAGCGTGATACTAACATGCCCGACACTTCTTTGTGTAATCTACGGTATCTACCATCATGGTGGGCCAATAATAGCCCATGCGGTGCAACCGGTCTTGTAACTTAGGGCCGGGCTGATGGGCTCCATAGGTTCCATCATACACCTCTCGGAGTGCCTCTTGCGCTTCTGTCTGGGACAAACAACGCAGGAGGAGTCCGTCGTATGAACGATGGTACATCATTTCGGTGGTCATGTCGAAGAAGAATCGGAGTGAACATCTCTTGACGGGGGCCGTTTCTTTTGGGTCTTCAGGCAGGATTCCGTAAACTGCATAGTCTATGAATAAGAATCGCCAGTCTGAATGTCCACTTTAGTGTCTACTTGTACTGAGTAGCTTTGACATATACGTAGAGCATTCTTCGGACAAACTAGCTCTCGTCCCATCACTGTAATGGCATATTAGAATCCAACTGGGGCAGCCAGAGAAGTGGCGAAGACGGCTAGTGCATCGGCCTATAAGTTCTGTAGGCACGACACGTGTTCTATAAAGAACCCTATGAATGTGGAGATGATGTTGATCGCTTCCTGGTATTAGGGGATCAGGTCTTTATGTCGAATCTCATACTGCCCTCAAACTTAGCTGATAATTAATTTCGAGTCTCCATAGGCCTAGATGTGGTCAACCCCCAGCTGTTTAGTGAGTTAGAGACCAATGATGAGAGTGTTATACTCTGCAACATTGTTGGTGCACGACTCCATAAGAGAATACGTGCGATTGATGACTAGGCCATCGGGGGTGACGTGGACGATTCCAACTCCTGTGATGATATCGCCCTTTGGTCCTGTTCTTGAAGCACCATCAAAGAACCTGCGCCAAACTGAGTTGTCTAAGACTGCATTGGACTCTAGAACTTCATCTGGGATATCGTCGTAGAGTTTTGACATCTCTAGCACAGGGTGTGCTGCCAGGAAATTTGCTAGCGCTTGGCCTTTGACTGCCTTATGCGGGACGAACACCATATCATAGGGAGTCAGAAGGATTGCTCACGTAGCTAATCGTAAGTTTATTTCCCCTGGCTTGGTCATGAGGACTCTGAGGAGATTGATTCTGGACACGACGTGGATCGTCTATCCGGTCACGTAGTGTCGCGTCTTCTAGATAGCAAAGAGAAGGGCGAGGCACTCTTTCTCAACAGGATTATACCTATGCTCGGCTCCAATCATGGTTTTGCTGAGATAGTAGATCGCCTGTTCATGGCCTTCACTGCACTTCTAGGCTAGCAAGGCACCAAGGGAATAGTCCATAGCTCGGACGTATAACAAAAAAGGCTTTCCCATAACTGGTGCTACCAGTATGGGAGGACTGGTGAGGTACTTTTTGATTTCGTCAAACGCATGTTGGCATCCTTCGGTCTATAAAAGGAGACCGCTTTCTTCATTAATTTGGTGAAGGGTTGACATTTTCCAGAAAGGTTCGCTATGAACCTTCTGATGTATTCCTGGCGTCCTTGCAGGCCTCGAAGCTCTTCGAGATTCCTTGGAGGATCCATGTCCAGAATTGCCTTAGTCTTCTCCGGATCAATGTGAATCCCCTTTGCTGTGATGATAAAGCCCAAAAACTTACCGCTAGAAACGCCTAGGAAGGACTTAGTCGGGTTCATCTTTAGTTGATGCGTTCGTATTAAATCGAACACTGTTCGTAGATCGTCCAAGTGGTTGGACTTGTCCTTGCTCTTAACGACAATGTCATGAACGTAACACTCCACCGTTTTTTGGAGATGCTTATAGAATATAGTGTATATTGCTCCTACATTCTTCAATCCAAATGACATTACTGTGTAACAGTATACCCCTTTTGGAGTTTGGAACGCTGTATGCTTCTCGTCTTCGAGGAGCATATTGATCTAGTTGTAGCCTGATAAACCATCGATAAAGGATATGCGCTCAAAGCCATATGTGCTGTCAATCATCACATCAGTAATCGGGCGGCGAAACTCGTCCTTAGGATAGGCTGAGTTGAGATCCCTGAAATCTATGCAAATCCGTATCTTTCCATTTTTCTTAGGGACTGGGACAACGTTAGCCACCCAATCTGGATGTTTCTCTTCCAGAATGAAGTCACTCTTAATGAGTTTGTCGACTTCTTCATCGATAGCATCCATGATATTGGGGCAAAACCGACACTGTTGCTGTTTGACAGGCTTAGCATCGGGTGAGATGTTGAGGCGGTGCATGGCGACTTGTGGGTCTAATCCCGGCACATCCTCGTAGCACCAAGCGAAGACGTCGATGTATTTGTCAACCCCACTTTCCTGAATAGGGCTAATATAGTCATTTATATTATTTTATTATTTTAATATTATTTAAATTATTAATGTTAGTGTTTTTACATTATTAGTTAAATAGGTATTTTGTTGATATAGATAAATATATGTTCAATTAGTTTTTATTATAAATTTTTTAATATATTAAATAAATGTAGATACGAAATATTTATTTTTAATTTAGAAATAATTTTAGAATTATTTGGTATTTATTTCATTTTATGAGATATATATGTACTATTTATTTATAAAAGGTGTTAGTAAATAGTATTTTTATAATAAGCAAATAAATTATATGTGGTTGGTTTTTATATAATAAATAAATATATATAAAAATATATGTATATGTATGTATGTATGTATGTATGTATGTATGATACATAAATTGTTATATGTATAAATATTAAGATAAATAAATGAATAAAATAAAAAGTCAAAATCAAAAGAAAGTCAAAATTAAACTAACACCAGCACACACACGTCACACATTAAAACCCGACCCATCTTTCCAGCAAACGCGCGCACGGACGAGCCCCCCCTTTTATTTCGATTTTTGAAGAGAAATGGAGAGAGTTTTTATCAAAACCCTAACGCAAATCCTAGCCGCATATCCCGACATCGCCGTCGACCACCTGGATGACCACCACGACCGCCGGAGGCTGCCGGAATTGCCGTACGCGCACGGGAAATCGACAGCACAAAACAGCGCACCGCAGCAAGGTACCCATCTTCCCCGTCTCGTTTCTGCATGCACACTCGATCAAATCGAGATACGTAAAATACTACGTGTATAAAACCCATACATCTTTAATCCTCTTCAAAATTTGTGCCGATATGCATCATGTGCGACGAAAAACGAGTTCCAAAATCGAGAAAAACTCGATTTTTGGGTTTAGAAACTGTCCCAAAACTCTATGTTTGAGGTCGATTTACGACCAAAATATTGCGAACTTTGGAAACCTTCTGAAGAGACTTGTAGACAACATATAGGAGATCAAAATACTTTTTGTAGATTTAATTTTCATGCATTATACATAAAGTTTTTGGTTTGTGAAGTTTGAGAAAAAAATTGGTTTTCAAAACTGAATTTTTAGAAAAATTGTCCGATACGCCGTCCGTCCCATCAATCTGGACGACGTGGTCATGAACCGAAAGCATCGAAAGGTGCATATCAACTTCATGGACGTGTGGGATTTGACAGAAATCAAATTGGTCGCGTGTGCGCGACAAATTTGATGCGTATCCGTCGAAATTCACGTATCGGCCTTTTTACAAAATTGTCAATTACTTTGTGCACGCTCGTCATATCAAGACAAAACATATACCAACAGGACCGTATTATTTTTTGGTCCTGTATGCCAAGTTTGGTCCGAATCTGAGAAGGTCGCGGAACGATATTTTGGCGGGCCCGCGACCCGATCCAACGGACAATTTGTGCACGGTCCATCGAAATTCAACTTTAGACATACGTTGGATTCGTCTCGTCAAATCGGACCTGTAGATATGTATTTATGACTTTAGAGACCGTAGGTTCTGTCACACTTTTCGACAAAGTGGGTCGAACATCGGACACTGTTTTGACCCAAAATTACCATTTTGCCACTGTGTCCAGAATTGGAATTATGGGTACGTGTTTGCAAAAACAAAAAGTTGTTCTATTACAAACTTTTAAAAAAGAGTACAAGAGTACAATTTGAATTCTGGGGAAGTACAACTGTAGGAATCTGATCAGAAAACGATCACTTTATCCCTTGGACTATGTGAACTTTGAAGACTAGAGCCTCTGAAGAATGTAGCAGCAATTTTGCAAGAGTTCTTGATCTCTGTCTGTGTGTTCTCTATCAATGATTGGAAACTCTATTTATAGAGTTCTGGAAATAACTGTTTTAGCAGTTATTCTGATGTGCGCGAGGCTGGGTTGCGCCACAATGGGTTACGCCAACCTCATGTTATGCCAACTTTCATTCAGTTATCAGTCGTGTACTAACTATATTTAGACGCATGGCATCATGTGATTGAGATGCGCATGGTCGTGTACAGGATAGTAGACACGTCTTGAGAGATTAGTGGCATGTGCCACGTCATCCAGCTTTGGAAATAAAAATTGTCTCAACTTTATCAGGTTACGTGAGCTTCAGTCAACAAGTTAAACTGTGCCTGATTAGACTGCACCTAGACATGTGGCAGCTTTTGAGAAGAAGTCGTTCAGATTGCACCTAGGCTCAACTAAGAAAATTGTTTAGATTGCGCCTAAGCGCAACTCATAAGATGTGCAGGACAGCTGTCAGTCCAATCTCCTCGAGCGGCACAATTCGAGGGATTCGAAAAGATTTCCTCGTTCACTGTGTGGTTAGTTGTCAGTGTTGTCAGGTAATGATGGCCATTAGATGTCAGGCGCCACGTAGACTTTGGCACAACATAATTGGGCGCAGTCTGATATCAGGCGCAACCTGATCAGTGGCATAGCTTGATCTCTCAGCTTCAAAACAGTGGTGTAGCTTAATTTTTAGGGTGCAACTTGATCACTGAGTAGTAGATACATGGCACAACTTGATTTTTAGGCCCTACAAGGCCCCCTTCAAAGTTTTCAAAACTTAAAAATATTTCAAAGTTTTGAAATACTTTAAATTTATAAAAGTTTTGACTCAGTCAAGTTGTGCCAGTCAATGCTCAATCATCCCAATTAAATCTCTTTCTCGAAAACACTCATTCTCCTCTTCGTCTTTTCGAGTTTATTGATGATTTTTAGTTTCCCATTTGGAATATGAAGAGTCAATTTGGTGATATATATAGGGGTTGATCTTTGTACTTTATTCTTCACTTCTGTAATTTCGATGGCATCTAAGAAGGAGATGGAGACCAATGCTATCACCGAAATCGAGTCTCCTGAAGCGAAACCCGACGTCACGCCTTCGACTTATTTGTTGGAGGCTGACTCGGCACTGAGGGCGGTGAACTTTCTAGTATGCTTCGGGTTAAACCCAACTGTCTTTAATCGCTCGAGTGGTGGGCCATCCTCTGAAGAGCACGGCGATTCAGAGGGATTCCTTAATCTGATGCATCGCTCGGGAATCCGCAACATGCAAGAATTGGATGCCGCCCTTCGTCAGACCGACGAAGACAAGAAAAAGGAATAATGTTTAAGCATGACAACTTTTTATTCTCTTTTCTTGTGTCTTTGTCTATAGGGGTCCACCCATCTTTTATGCAATGAAATCTAAAATTTCTGATATATTGGTGGCTGTGATTTCAAATGGCGCATGTAGATGCGTTCATTTGGCTAATTCAATGCTTACTATTTTATTGAGGGACACATGGCAGTCATCACATGGCTTCAATCGCCTATTGTTTAGTCCTTTTCAAAAATAGGCTCCTAGAATGACGTGCCTGTTTATTCATAAGTTCACTTGCGCCACTTCGTCCCGATGCTATTCGTTTGCATGCTGTGCCTTCAAAAATTGGTAAGTCTCAATAAAGGATCAATGGTATGAGTATTTTTTCTTTTTGCCACTTTTAAAGATAGGTACTGATCTGCATGTTGTAGACACCGTTGATATGTGGTAACTATTTCTGAGAATAGGTGCGCACTGTGGTATAATGCTTAGTTTCGATCATAGGTGCGCACTGCTGATATGCACTGTTGATCGACATACAGTGTTGATATGCGCCCGTTTAATCAGCACAATTTTTGACATGCGCCTGTTTATCAACGCACACTGTTGAGATGCGTCTGTTGATCAGTATACTATTTTGATATGCGCCAGTTGATCAGCACATATTGTTGAGATGCTCTGTGCTTCTGAGAATAGACGTACTTTGCTGATAGGTGCCTATCGATCAAGGTACTGTCGATGTGCATACATTTTTGATTTTACTGATTTTCTTTTCTTTGTTCCTATTTACAGAAGTTTGGTTGACAAGTTTCTTCAAAACTGGCATTGGCGACCGGATGCTATGAAGAGCATTCTTTTGACACCCACATCGGACAGCTCATATGATTCTGACACTCAGATCAGACAGCTCAGGACTCTCTGTATTCCAGAGGGGTCTTCATCAGATGGTAGGAAGAGCCTTTATACATGAGAGTTGGATGGTGGAGAGACAGAATTAGGAATCGTATCACAAGGGTGATCTCGTTTCTAGTTCCCCTGGTGGGCCGTCTTCTCTCCACCAGTTGTATTGACAGCAGCTTATCTTTGAGCTGCTGTACTCTGTAGTTCTCCTATCGTCTTTCTGAGAGAGAAGATCAGAGTTGATTCTATTGTCTGGCTCGTTGCTTCAGATCGAGACGACAAGGAACTGCACCAACAAAGAAGATCCAAAGATGTAATAGACCTTCATGTTATATTTAGAATGCAAATCTGAGATATAATAGATTTCTATTAAGATGTATCTATGTTTTTAAAGAAGGAAATAAGAATGATTTTCTTCCTTTATGATTTGATTTTTTTGATGTGGTGATAAGGAAAAATAGAATCAAGGAGAAATAGGGATGTGACAAATTGTCGGTATAAATAAACAGAATTTAGAAGCATAGAGAATATGAACTCTCGTTATGAAATATGAACAGTCACTCCGATTTTCGAGAAAAAGGACACTGAATGAATGAACAGCCACTTCAACTCTCGAGGAAGAGACGAATAAACAATCGCATGATTTTTTGAAGAGAGGACAATGAATGAGCAGTTATAAATGAATGAACAGTTATAAATGAACGAACAGTCGTGCTTCCTTCTATAAGTCACATAAGTTCTCGAGATTGGCTATCTGGTTGTTTTGTCTATAATAGAATAAAACTTTCGTAGATATCTTCAATCTCTTTTCTTTCTGAATAAAATGTCTTCCAAAGATTTACTCACTCCGAAGATTGAAGAGAGACCGAGACGCCCCTGCTGAGCCTCCAGTGCCTCCTCAAAAGAAAGGGGTGAAGGCTCAACTGCTCTGTACCAAAACGTGACTTAATTTTTGAGCTAGTGGAGCCTGGGAAGACTGCCGAAGAAGAGGCATTGAGGATGGCTGCCTGCAAGTTTCTTGTGAGTTCAGACAATGAGATGTTTGAACTGATGGCAAACTATGTATTTAATCATGAAGGATTGGGGCCTCCTCCCCGTCCTTAATATTATGTAATTCTATGCTTTTGAAATAAAGTGAACTTTATTTACATTATGTCTCTGAAAATAAAGTATATTTGGCTTTTATACATAATATTTCTTGAGAAATTTGCCATTAATAGGCATCATAGCAACTCTGCCATCCATATCTGTTAATTGATAGGCTCCATTTGAGAAAACCTTATTTACCACATACGGCCCTTCCTGTTTTGCCTCGAACTTGCCTTTGCTCATATGAGTCATAGTCATAGGACGTAGACTGTAAGAACTAACTCGCCTTCCTGAAATGTTCGCACTCTGACTTTGCGATTGAAAGCTTTTGTGATCTGGACTTGATAAAGTTCGATGTGCTGTTGAGTTAATAGCCTTTTTCGTCGAGCACCTCCAATTTTTGAAGCCGAAGACGATCATTATTTTCTGTGGTAAGCTCGTTAGCAATGGCAATTCTCAATGATAGAATTTGAATTTCCAGAGGTAAGACAACTTCACATCCATATACTAGAAAAAAAGGTGTACAACCTGTGGGTTACGGACGGTAGTACAATATGCCCATAGGCATTCTCCAAGTTTATCACTCCAATTACGTTTGTTAATAGAGACAAACTTCTTAAGGAGTTTGATAATGGTCTTATTGAATGCTACAGCCAACCCGTTAGCCGCATGATTACAGGCCGTAGAGGCAACATTATTGATTCTGTTGTCATTACAGAATCTATTAAACTTCTGGCTGATAAATTATGGCCCATTATCATGGATGATTCGCAAAGAACACTAAATCTGTATATCACATGATGCTTGATGAAGTTGATGACACTACTAGTTTTTACTTCAGCCAAAGGTATAGCTTCTGCCCACTTGGAGAAATAATCGGTTATAGCCAACATGAACCGATGTCCTTTAGATAAAGGAGGATTGATAGGGACAATTATATCCATGCCCCAAGCTTCAAAAGGCAATGAGGCAGCAGTCGGATGAAGAAATTCCGACGGTTGGTGAATGAAATCTATAAATTTGACATGTACGACATTTCCTTGCATAGTCAATAGCATCTGATACCATAGAGGGCCAGTAGTAGCCCATACGTCGAATACGATCCTGAAGTTTAGGACCAGGATAATGTGCTCCAAACACCATCATGAGCTTCGCGTAATATCTGCTTTGCTTCATCACCAGCGAGACATCTCAAAAGTAACCCATCAAAAGTTCTTCGATAGAGAGTTTTAGTAGTATGATTATAGTAGAATCGAAGCGATCCACGACGGATACTTGTAGCTTCCCTTGGGTCTTCTGGCAATATGTCATGTACTGCAAAATCAATGAAAGGTGTTCTCCAGTCTTCGCTAATGACATTGACTTCAGTTAGATTGCTGATTTTAATGTTGTGGTTGTTTTCAACACAAAACAATTCTCTATTAGAGATAACAACCATTTGTTATCTTTTGACTAGAATTGCCAATACTGCAGCTAGGTTAGCTAAGGCATCAACTTTTGTTACATGCGCGACGTACATGTTCGATGAAGAACCCTTTGAACGAAGAAGCTATCCTGGTTGGCTTCATGGTATGGTACCAAATCTTGATGTCAAACTTCATATATGCCTCTAACCTGATTAACAATCAGCTTAGAATTGCTACATACCTCGAGATATTCAATATCCAGTTGTTTGGCCAATTGGAGTCCAATGAGCAAGGCATTGTATTCTGCCATATTGTTAGAGCACGACTTGTCTAAAGAATAAGCCCTTTGAATAGCTAATCCATCGATGAAACGAGAACAATTTCTACTCCAGCAACAAGGGTACCTCCAGGTCCAATTATAGAAGCTCCATCAAAGAAACCTCCAGGTAGAAATTTTCTGAGATCATATTTGATTCTAATGTTTCCTCCAGAATTCGTCATAGAGTTTAGATGTTTCAGGGACAGGATGAGTTGCTAAGAAGTCAGCAAGTGCCTGACCATTCACAGACTTTTGAGAACATAAACCATATCATATTGTGCTAATAATATGGCCCATGTGGCAAGCCTGGAATTGAGTGTACTTGGCTTTTTCATTAAGACCGAAGAGGATTGACTCGAGATATGACATGAATAGTTTGGCCTATGATGTAATATCTTGTCTTCTGAACGACAAACATTAAGGCTAAACATTCTTTCTCACCGGACTATAACGATGTTCAGCTCCAATCATCGTTCGACTAAGGTAGTAGATGGCTTGTTCATGACCTTAATTGTTCTTCTGAGCTAGCAAAGCTCCCAATGAATGGTCAATTGCCCGGACATACATTAAGAAAGGTATTCCTGAGATCGGCGGTACAAGAACCGACGGACTCATTAAATACCACTTTATTCATCAAATGCTCGTTGACATTCTTCCGTCCAAACGAAAGATACACCTTTCTTCATTAACTGAGTCAATGGTGTGCAACGTCCAGATAAATTCGAAATGAACCGCCTGATGTATGCAAGTCGAACTTGGAATCCTCGTAGCTCTTTTAGGTTGCGTGGAGGACGCATCTCTTGAATGGCTTTGATCATCTCGGGATCAACGTGTATATCCTTAGAGGTAATGATGAAGCCGAGAAATTTGCCACTAGAGACACCCAAGAAAGACTTGGTGAGTTTATTTTGAGTTGATGCTGGCGTATTAGATTGAAGATAGTTCTTAATCTTGAATGTGAACTTCCTGAGACAACTTTTGACAGCAATATCGTCAACATAGCATTCGACAGTCTTTCGCAGATGATCTCGAAAGATAGTACTCATAGCCCGCTGGTAAGTTGCACCTGCGATTTTAAGTCCAAACGGCATGACTGTATAACAGTACACTCCACGAGGACTACGAAACAAGTATGTTTTTCATCTTCAGGATTCATCCAGATTTGATTATATCTAGAAAATCCATCCATGAAAAAATTCGTTCGAATCCACATGTATTGTCGATCATGACATCAGCATTGGGAGAGGAATTCGTCTTTAGGGCAAGCATCATTGAGTTCCCAAAAGTCTATGCAAACTCGAACCTTTTCGGTCTTCTTCAGAACGGTACAACATTAGCTACCCAGTCAGGATGCTGTTCTTCTCTGATAAAACCGTAAGCTATAAGCTTTTTGACTTCGTTATCAATTGCATCCATCATTTTAGGCTTGAATCGCCGTTGTTGCTGTTTGACCGGCTTGGCATTCGGTAAAATATTAAGCTTGTGAGTTGTAATTTGAGGATCTAATCCCGGCATATCTTTATAACTCCAGGCGAAGACATCAATATATTCACGAATAAGATGAATTAATTCTTGTTTATCATCATCTGAAAGATTTTGCAAAAGAAGATTGGTCGTGATACGCCCTTCTCTCCAATAACGATTTGGACTAGTTGATCCTCAGTAGGTGGCTCTCGTTGTTGAAAACGAAGTTCCCACTGATTGTCCATCCTTTGTGCCCAAGGGTCTACTTCAGGATCTTCTTCATGTCATCTTCGTCATCTTCTGAGAATTCGACAGACACCATGTTAGAAGATACTATCACCCTATGAATATGACCAATACTGGTATCAGAATCCTATGAGATAGAATCAGAAGAGTTAGAACGTTCTTCTTCATCAGATTCAGAAGGTTCTGGAGTTAAGTGGTGAAGCATAACCTAGTCTTCGCTTCGTTTTACCGTGATATTGTTGTGATTTTCCTTTTGAAACAACAATACGATGAGGAGTTCGTCTTCCTTTACCATTGTTGAGGCCTGATCTAAAATTATAGCCCATTTTATGGATGATTGCTTTAGATTGTGGACTATAGCGGCATAATTGTAGTCTTCATGTAGCATCTCTATTATCGTTATAGAGCATAATTTTTGGTTCCTGATCTCTTTTATTGAAGAATATAGGCATTTCATCTTTCTTTCGAGACGGTACTAAGAAGTACGACTCTTGTATTGAATCCAGTGATACCATTTTACAGAGATGATACGACTTCTATTGTAAGTGGTTTAAAGCTATCCAGCATATCCAAATAACATTGAGTATAATAAGAGACATCAGGAACTTTAGCCTTAGCAGGCTTAGTCAGATTGATGACAAGAGGGGGAGAAGAAGAACGGGAAGGAGGAGGGGGCTTCTTACGACGAAGGTCGATTACAAGCGGCTCAGAAGAGGTGAGCTCCCTTTGTTCTTGACTATCACCCTTAAGCTGCTTCTTATGGAAAGGAAGATAGATAGTCAGTAGTTTGGAAGACTGAGGACAGGAGGTACGTCCTTTGACCGAGATCACCAGAGACGAGGACTTTTTAATGCTTTGTCAAAGCGAACAGGTTGTTTTCCCTTGTCTGTTGATGTGGGTTTAGAAGGAGTTGGTTCAGCTACTAGCGGGGATATAGATGGTATATTCTCTGCAGGAGAAGATGATGTAGGAGGAGCATCAGAAGATGGAGCAGGATTCTCTTAATTTTTGGGATATTCTCGAAGATTGGGTTTTCCAGATCTAGTGCCTATTAGAATTTTTTCTTCTGTTACTGGTTCAAAGGATACCATGTTGCAGCTTTTAGATTTAGCTTTGGAGATCTTTTTTTGCTTAGAAGAGGAAGGCGTTTCATAATCTGCCATCAGATCTGGGTGTCCATATAATCTCCTTGTCAGTCGATAGCGGAATAAGACCTTCATTTTGGGGGAGGTAGGAGATTCACGATCTCAAGAGTAGTCCTTGGAATGGGACAATACCATCTTGTACAAGTTATGGTGGAAAATTACCGAATTATAGAGAAACTACATTAGCAGTCACCGTCTTCTCGTCCTGCTGTAGTGTAATTGCTCCAAAGTTGACCAACTCTTGGATTTTGCATTTGAGCACATAACATGCTCTGGTTGATGCCCTATAAATCTGTGATAAATACAGTATTTAGGGTGATCGGTTTTACCCACCTCTTCTGGCCGTTTTGCCTTGGCAGTTGAAGCTTATTGCTTTTGATCAAGCAATCGAAGATTGATGGCCAGTATTTCTTTACCCTTATGGTTATTCTGACGATTATTACCGTCGGGTGTAGAATGTTCGTCTTGGTTAGGATGAGTCATCTGAACTCCTAACTGTTTGAACTTTTTGGCGCTGACTTCAGCCGCCTTGGCATTCACAATGAAAGAGGCCAATCCTAAATTGTGTAGATCCCATCCACATACTGATAATAGGCAACAAGTTTATTTACAAGTGTCTATTGTTACAACAGATGGAGTTCCTAAAGGCATTTTGAGTGCCTCTCGGCAAATCTTTCAATGAAATTCTCCATGGATTCATTGTGCCTGTTTAATCTTAATGAGGGCAGACATTATCATGTCGTTGACTCCCTCATAAAACCGTTCTAAGAACATTTGCTTGAAACCAGCAAAAGAAGTCATGCATCCATCAGGTAAGCTATGATACCAGTAGTATGCTGCGCCAGCTAAACAACCGACAACACTCTGGTAAGGAGAGCATCATTTGGCTATAATTGGTCAGTCATCACTTCAAAGTGATTAATACTGATTGGAAAAGTGTTGCCATCAAACAACATAATAGTCAGAAGCTTGTATTTAGAAGGGAATAGAACCTCCTTTCACTCTGTAGGATATGGTTACTTTATGCCCAATCTTTGCAGACCATCTTTCTACTTGAAGGCTTCAAACTGAGTGCATAAGAGTTTCACAGCCTCATTAGCATCCCCTGATGTTTGAGAATTGGTGGGCTGGTTAGAAGTGTTAGGAGAGGAACTGCATGATAATTACCATACCCAGCACCAGACTGACTGCGATCAGCTTGAATTGGCACAGAAGCAACCTGAGGAGGCGGTACCCCCAGACTAACAGGTACAGAAGATGCTATAAGCTCGGATTGGTGGCAGAATTTATAACCGTGGCACTGTATATTGAGACACGATTATTGTATATACTTGCAACCATTTCTGCCATGGTCTTCAATTTGTCTTCTAGTACAAATTCGTTGCTCCTGACTGGTTGAAGTAAGACATCTTGATCTTCTAATGGTATATGCCGTTACTTCTCTTGCTGCTATTGATAAAATAGTTTGTTCAGAACTTTCACTATCTGCATCAAACTCTGAAAAAGAGTCCTCTTCTATATGAGCGATAGAGATCTTCTTGATTAAAGACACCTTGGTTCAAGTTTCGATTTCTTGATCTGGTGTATTGAAAGACCCCTTCACTGGATGCATGAATCTGATCCAAGTATTGCTGACTAGGATTACATGATGCATTACGTCTTGGACGTTTTCCACCCCAGTGCCTTAAGAAGTCATATTAACAAAAGCATATAATAGCTCATCTTCGTCTCCTATTATAGGTTCAGGAGTTGAAGTATAGTTCAGACGATCGAAACAGATCGTCGAGCTGATTGGCAGCAACAGTTGATGACGACTTCATGAAGGCAGTGGCGATCTAAAGAGTGATTCAGAGGTGAGGGAGACATCCCTGCAATTTCCCGTCTTTGTGTAAGGCGTTCCCGGAGATCAGTTACCACTACAGACGAGAAGAAGTCGGAGAAACATATTCCTTAATGATGTTAGAACATGTCTCATATTCTTCAGATGTTTAGTTCCCTGAGTGTATAAAGATGTACTCAACTCATTAGCATAAGTGGTTAGGTCCTTCTTTTCAAACTTTGGCTTCTGATACAGATTGGCCTTTGGCATAGGGTTCTTATGTTTCACCAAAGTTGATATGGTTGACGCCTATTGAGACGCACGTAAATCGGAAAATTCTGCTCCAGATGTCTCTATTTGTGATACCCTCAATTTTCTTTGCTTAGATCTTAAAATTTGTAAGGTGGGAAGATCTTGACAAGTCCCCATAGGGGTAGGCAAGATGCCTCTTTGATCAGTACTTTTCGATATCAGAGATCCGAAGACCTCTGTTTAAAGGAATAGAATCTGATATATCTTCCTCTGGTCATAGACCAGGGAAGTTTTAGAAAAGACCAAGGGGTGCTTTCCTTTATTTTGTAAAGGGTTAGCTAAGAAGCGTTTCCCTCTATTTTACTGTTGAACCATCTTAGGCGTAGCTTACGCGAGTTGAGGAAGTATCAGATGGACCCTTTCCTTTGTCCTGTATAGTGTAGTACTAGAGCATTGCTTCTCCAAGTTCAAACTGGAGAAGAAGAGTGAATAGCCAAAAGACTAGTTCCCTTGGGTTGCGTCGGAGCAGCAGACTGTGCCTGAGTCGCTGATTGCTTGGGTTGCGCTATAGCACTACGGGCTACTGGTTGTACCCTAGTAATATAGGCTACTGGTGGCGCCTTGGCAGCAACATGGGTAGACGCCCTTAACAACCTAAACAGATTGCGCCTTAGTAAGGAGAGTAGTGGACTACGCACGAGCAGCAGGAAGAATGGATTGTACCCTGGCAATATAAGCAGGATGTGCCTGAGCCACTGAGGCAAATTGTGCCTTGGTCACTAAGCACTCAAGTTGTGCCTGGGCAACAGCAACTGCAGGAGACTTAGGAGTCCACACAGTCCTGTTCTTGGCGATAGCCACAGTGCACTTGTTGCTCTTGGTGTAATCATGTCCTCGTAGGCTGTCTGGTTGACTTAACAACCAGAGTCATCTTGTAAAACCTAAATTTCTACTATTTTTTATTATTTAATTTGGTATCGATTTAAAATTTTGTATTGTACGTCGCGTAGTCGTATTGTACGTCGCATACGACGTTTTATTTTTCGTAATTGCTTGACGAGTGCGAATATGTGCGAGCGTACATATTTTAGAAAAACATTTTTCTCTTTTATTATACACTTTCAAAATATTATAAATATTCTTGCTATAAAAAGTTTTTGTTTCTAAAAGTTATTAATAATAATATTTTTGTATACTAGAAAAGCCCAATTATGTAAAGAATATTTTTGCATACATATATTTCGTAACTATTTATTGGTCTATTTTAAATAAAAGTATAATTTTAGATTTATTAATATTAATATTTTATTGTTCAAAAAGATATTTAAAAATATTTATTATTTTTGAAATTATTATTATTGGTATTTTGAAAAATATATTTGGAAGTTATTGTGGCCATTTAAATCTTGATTTGAATTTATGTATTTATTTAAATAGTTAAATAATTGAAATTTGATTTATTGATTTGATTTTAAACTAAGGGAATTAAATTAGATTTGGATTGGATTTGATTTAATTGATTTTAATTAAGATGATTTATCTACTTGGGTTTTAAATAATTCCTATTCCTATCCAATTGGAATTCCCATATCCTATAAATAGGCAGGTACTCCTCCAATTTTATTATTCATTATTTCTCTAAACTTTTCCACCACAAAAGTTAGTGCATCGTGTCCATGACCGTGTCCGTGTCCCATCCACTATGTGTTTTATTGTACAAATACATTCCTCCACCCCGGGTCCGACAGATCCGAACCCCGTCCCCGTCGTATCGGACACACCCGACACGACTCATCCAAACTCAAAACCCTAATCCTAAACCTAACCCTATCGACACCATGCCCTGCCGCTCTGACGGCGACTCCACCACCATTCATCCCTACCCCGACGACCCCACACCGCAGCCACCATCACGGACACCACAGTCCTGCCCGACCCACCGGAGCTCCCCCGACAACCATCTTCCAGACCACCATCATCAACGCTGGCACCACAAACGCCGTCACCCCTGCCAAATCCCCTGGCTCCGACCCATCAGCACCCCATCCCTGTCCCCGACTCAGCCACCTCGGCCAAACACCACCTCCACCCCGGCCAACGCCGGCCGCCCAAAAAGAAGCCAAAAACCCAAAAATTTAACCAAATAAACACACGCACACACCCCTCACCTCCGCTGGCGAACCGCCGTCCGCCACCCGCGCTCGGTTCCGGCCGAGCGAGCTTTTCCTCCGCCGCGTCGAGCTTACCCCCGCTCGCCGAGCCACCGTGAGAACCCCACTCCCCGCTCGCCGTCCGCCCAGTCCCCCCTGATCTCCGCCGGTGAGCCGCCACCTGACCCGCTCGGCTCCGCCAAACCCTCGCTGAAACCCCGCGCCCGATCCTCTCATCCCCGCTCTCGCCTCCGCCCCTGTCCGCCGCCATCCTCTCCTCCGCCGCCTTGAGATCTCCGCCGGCCGCTCCTCTCATTCCTCTCCCCCGACTTCTCTGCTCCTCTCTCATTCTCCCTCTCTCTCTCTCTCTCACACACGTTTTCTAAAAAAACCCTCTCTATTCTCTCTCTTCTTGTTTCTTTCATTTTTTTGTAACCATTCTGTTCTAGAGAACAGAGAACAGCTGCTTGGATATTTTTTATTTTTTTATGATTTTTTATTATCATTTCTTTCTGACTAAGTTATGTTATTTGTTTTTTATTTGCTTTGTGTTTCATGATTATTCATCATTTTATTATTATAAATTTTCTATATTATTATTATTATTATTATTATTATTATTATTAATCATTTGCCATTATGTGTTATCTGTATATACTGTTTCTATTTAAATATTTCCTAAAATTATTTTCGAACGAAAATTGTATTAGGATTGGACCTATATTTTCAAATTTTTGTTCGAAGCCCTAACAATATTATTATATTATGTTTATTATTTAAAATATAGTTTTTGGCCTATAAAGTATTATAGTACTTCTAGCCATTTTTAAATATAGTTTTGACGTAAACTTATATTTTGAAAGATTAGGGTGTTAACCCTAAAATGACTTTTTTTTTCTTCTATATTTTAATTATTTACCTAAATTATTTCGACTAGTAAATTATAGTTTCCAAATAAATAAGTATTTATAAAATAGTTATCTAATTTTTGGTAAAACATAGTTTCAAGCTATTATAAGTACTTTCTAGGAGTTATCAATATGTATTTCTCTTTAAATCTTTGTTCATAACTAGTCATATTCCTATCTTCTTGCAATCTCGGTCTTTCTATATCATCCCTAACCAATATGACTATTCCGGACTCAATGACACGGTCTGTACCACCGAATGAGATTGTCTTGCCTAGTTGTGACATCGAAGGTAGAACCCATGCCAACATGATCATTGCACCGCGGGCGCCCTACCAGGCAAGACACCTTGCCATTCGCTGTTTACTTATTTTTAGCTCATATTTATGCATTATTTATTTTCTTTATGCAAAAACTGTGATACATGGCATAACCTGTTAGAACTTACTGTTCATTTATATTTTCTGCTGTGTATTATTTTCTTACAAATTAAACCTAGATTTAAAGGACCACCATGTGTGTTGCATTCATTGGCATTGACACGTTGTAACACGAAGTTGTGTGTCGCATGTAGAACAAGGAAGTGATTGGCTGCCACCAGTACGTACAAGCCGTGATAGGAATAACCTAATAGAGATTGCTTGCTAGTTTGACTTAGCGATTATAGTGGTTTTGTGTTGTGGATACAACACCGTAGGCATTGGACGGGGAGGACAATTCCTTAGCGTATGGGCTTCGATGCACTTTCCCTTGTGACCGGATTCTCCGCTGGAGATACGGGGTTGTTGACCCATGATTACTGACGGCCACTGACGATTCTGCGAAACGTCATGCTCTTATTGATTGGGCCATGATTTAATGAAAAATGCTCTTTTATGTAATCATGACGAATCTGAAATAGACTCTTTGTAGCCATGATTTAATAAAAAAGAACTTTCTTGAACTTTTCCTCTATTTTTTGTGAGTTTGCCTTTTCTGTTGGCGTGCTTGACCGCCTGCGCTTCTGCGAAGCTGGGTTGGTAGCGAGAGCACCAACCTGTGCCGTTCATCACCAGTGCCTTTGTGAAGATGGGTGGGTAGCGTGAGTACCTACCTACGCCTTGTGTCACCCTGCACTTTTTTATGCTTCATGCAGCATGTCTCGGCGCCACCCAGCTTTGGCGCTGGCACTCCTCCCTATTCTCTCGAGGCAGCCGATTTCCCAGCGCCTTCTGGGTCCATCTAGGAGGTGGCACTTTCGTCCCTCTCCTCTGCCCCCTCGGCGAGCGGAGTGGTTGGGGTCTTTCCCGCACAATCTGTAGTGCGCGGTAGCCCCTCTCGATCAGATGGCACGTCAGCGCAGACTGTTATCGACAACGATCTGCTCGCTCTTTTCCCGGAGGTGCACCCTGTGCCATTGCTTCCCTTCCCTGCGCTTACCAGTCGTGGTGTGTGTCGTAGGGTACAAGCCATGAGGCCTTCCTTGGTGTCCCTTATATCTGCCATCGGTGAGGTCGGCCCTCTCGGCTAACCTGTCTTCTTTCTTTGCCCCAACTTCTACTCCCTCCGCCCGTCTTATCCGAGATGCTCAGGCCTGATCACGCAACAAAGCATTTTTCTACTCCCAAGGAAGTTGAGCTCCTGGACATTGTATCTTCTATATCTCAACCGCTATGAGATCCGGGTCCCATTCCATCGATGAAATTTTTTCTTTATCTATTACTTTCTCCCAGACTTTCGTCCTCAAATTCTTCAACGGGTGATCGAAGCTAGCCAGAGTGCAGGAGGAGGTTGCCGGCTGGGGCATATCATCAGGGTTCAGGGTCGCTCCTATGGACCCTAAATACATGTTCCTCCATCTTACCTCTGAGAGCGACTACAAGAGAGTGGGCTAGAGGCACCGGAAGGATAGATGCTCACAGCATGAAAATCGTTAAATGGTCCCCAGATTTCAGCACCAAAGAAGACTCGAAGATCGTCTCTACATGGGTCACTCTACCCAACCTTCCCCTCATCTGTTTTGCCCCTGCAGCTTTGAAAAGAATAGCCAACTCTTTTGGCACCATCGTAGCTATGACTGAAGAACTCGTAACCTTTCAAGGGGAATTTACGCCAAAATTTGCATGGAACTTGATTTGTCTAAGGACTTGTCCAACTATATCCAGATAGAGCTCGACAACAAGATACACCCAACAAATTATATATGATAACAATGTTATCTTTGTAAGCACTATCACATGAGAGGCCACTCCACGAAGCATTGCTATAAAGTACACCTGAAGTTGAAGAAGAAAGCGACTAGAAAGGCAGCTACCAATCAGCAGACTAGTCAGACCCGACAAGCTCCTATCCTACCTCTACCTAATTCCTACATAGATTTAATGTCCTAGATGGAGACTCTCCTACTCCCCCCTGAGGAGAGCTGTAGTGCCCTACAAATCTCTATCAATCAACCTTACTAACAAATTCGATTCTCTCATCGGTTCTACTATGCCTCATAGGAGACCTTCAGCACTGACATCCCTCAGTGGACCTCAACCCAGATGAGACTCTAAGACCTCCGTGGACGCTGACAGGGAGGCAGACGCAGAATACCAGATGCGAGAGTATATATCGGACGTTGGGATCCCCCAACACGTTGATTCAGCTGCCCTATCCACTTCCCACAATGCAACGATTGTTCGAGCGGACGCTCTGGCTATCATTGGCCAAGGACCAGTGGCCAGGCTCCAACAAGCTATGAATACCGGTCTCACTAGCAAGAATAGTCACTTCAGAGCGTTAGCAGAAATAAAGGGGGAGGTCTACATGCACCCAACAGAGGAAACTGTAGAAGTTACCAAAGACACGTCCACCTCGAAAGAAGGAAAGGTACCACTACCACCACCAAAACAACAAAAAACAAACAAAAAAGAAGTGTGACAAAGAGGCCATGACCACGACCACTAGGTCAGCCGTGAAACTCTCCAAATCCCCCCTCAACAGCAATCTCAACGCTTAACATCCTTTCTTAGAATGTTACGGGCCTGGCGAACAAACCCATCTTGAGAACATTAAATAGTCTCAAGAAAATCCATAGGATTGATATCTTAGTGATTATCGAACCCAAAATCCTCCATAAGAAACTAAATCCATCCAGCTTCAGCTTGGCTTCCCCTCTGCTATTGCCGGCTGCCACAATATATAGATCCTTTTTGCGGCCGATGTCAAGTTTGGCATCATCTACGAATCGAGATAGGCGCTCTCGTGCTGGGTGGAACATCCCATGCTCCAGTCTCGATCCCTGTTATCAGCTGTTCATGGCAGTTGTGACATATCTGAATGTAAACAACTTTGGGAGGCCCTCTGCGACACCCACCATCACCATTCAACCTCCGTGGCTTTGTGTAGGTGACTTTAATGCCATTACTTGTAGAGGAGAAGTCGGGGGGTCATCTATCCCCAGTTGGCTATGAATGATTTCACAAGCTTCATATTCAGTTCTCACCTGTCTCTCCTTCAGTTCTCTGGTAACGCATACACTTGGTGTAACATGCAAGAAGGGGCTCGGAGGCAATACTCTCATCTTGATCGCCCTTTTCAATGCTCAGTGGTCAGATATGGGGATCATCTCCAGACTCTCACACTCAACTCTATTGAATCGGACCACTCTTGCCTTCTCATCAAATTAGCAGCTCCTCTAACCAGATCAAGAAAAGCTTTTGCTTCATCGACCTTTGGTGCCACCACCCTCAATTCAGGAACATCATGGCAGCTGCCTGGAGCTCTTCCGACGAACCCGACCCCCTCATCGTATGGCGGCCAAGCTGAAAGCCACAAGAAAAGCACTCACCATCTGAAGCAAGGAGGCTTTTGTGATATCTTCCAGGCCGTCCACACGGCTGAGGACGAAGTTGCCATTGCAGCGATTATATAGCTACTGATAGATCCCCTGAGGCCGTGCCTCCCTCAACCTCACAGGGCACTGCTGAAGTTCTAGCTCAAAGTCGAGATAAAATTCTAGAAACAAAAAAAGGTGACTTGGGACATTGAAGGCGAAGAACTCTAGTTATTTTCACTCCTGTGTCAAAGGGCGGAAACAATAACTTAATCTTCACCAGATCACTAACGAGAGCAGATTCATTCTTAAAGATCAACGGGGTATCCAATCGGCTGTCGCTAATTTTTATTCTCAGTTATTCATTAAAGAAGCTATTGTTGAGGACGTTGAATTCTTAGCGGAGATCCCACAGTTGATTGAAGATAGAGATAACAATCAATTGCACCGTCTCCTCTTTGAGACTGAAGTCAAAGATGCAGTATGGGCCCTGAACGAACATAGTGTGCCAGGCCCCGATGGATTCACAGTGTCTTCTTCAGATCTTGCTAGGACATCATCAAGTCGGATATCCACGAGGCGGTCACAACCTTCTTCCAAGGAGCAGAGTACCCCAGATTGATATCTTGCGCTAACGTTATCCTCAAAGGACAACCCGGAGTCGTTCAAAGTCTTTTGCCCCTGGTGTGCACCTTCACCAACAAAATTATCTCGAAGATCATCGCCAACCGCATGTCTGGGCTTCTTCCCAAGATTATTTTCGAGGAGCAAAACGGCTTTGTTCGAGGTTAGAACATTCTAGACAATATCCAGATGACTCAGGAAATGATCACCCATATGAAATTCTCGCCAGGGGTGAAAACATAGCCATTAAGCTGGATATGGAGAAAACTTAGACAGATTAGACTGACAATTCATGATTCAGGTGTTTAGGGCTTTCGGGTTTTCGGAGACCTGGATAGACATCGTGTATAGATCTATCAGTAATTCCTGGTTCTCCACCATTGTCAACGACCAAATAGAAGGCTTCTTCAAATCTAGTAGAGTTAGGTAGGGAGACCAATTATTTTCCACCATCTTCATCATTGCTGTAGAAGCTCTTAGGAGAAATCACAACAAAATGGTTGGCACTCCCCATTCCAATATTTCTACACCACCAGCGGATGTCCAATCATCACCCACCTGGCTTATGCTGACGACATTCTCATTTCTCCTCTGGCGACGTTGGGTCCGTAGTAGTGGTCCACACACTGGAGAGATATTCCAGATGGTCGGTCAGCGTGTCAACCCCAACAAGAGTGTCATTTTCATCCACCATGTCAACCCAACAAGTGTCATTTTCATCCACCACTTGGCCAACAGGGAACACTCGGCTACCATTAGTCACATCACATCCTTCTCTGTCGCTTATCCACCTTTCTCTTACCTTGGGTGCCCGCTGGTTTACGACAGATCCAATACGGGTATTTTTGAAGGGCTGGTGGGCAAGATTAGGAAAAAACAATAAGGGATGGCATAATGCTATCTTATCGCCAGGAGGGAAGACGATTTTGATCCAGCACGTCCTCTCTTCTATTCCTATTTATACCCTAGCCGCATGCTCTCCTCCTAAGAAGGTGCTCACTTCTATCGAGAATCTTTTAGCCAATTTCTTCTGGGGTCACTGTGATGGAAAAGACAAGCATCATTGGGCTAGTTGGGATTCCATGGCCAGACCCACCGAAGAGGGCAGGCTAGGATTCGGCAGTGTCTCACGTCGTCGACACTTGCTCTATGAAGATGTAGTGGACGCTCAGGGAGAGTATTACTTTATGGGCCCGGTTCATAAAAGCAAGGTATTTTCGGATCTCTCATCCATCGATAGCTAACTCCAACAACAGATCTTCGGCATCTTGGCGTCGCATTCTCCACGGTCGCACCTCGCTGAGCCCTCGATTCGAATCCAGCTAGGATCGTGGTGTATCTCCCTCTTTTACGAACAATGATGGGTGACCTCCTGCAGCATTACCGGCAAACACCTCTCAATATCGTAATTCATGATCTGGTGGGCTGGCGAGGGCAGCTAGAATTGGGGGAGGGCCCGAGAGTGCATTGAGATAGAGGCTACAAAAGCGCTGGAAGCGTCAGGATTGAAGATCAAGATGGACCCTGACATCCTGAGGTAGTCCCTATCGGTCGATGGAGATTTCTCTCTCTCGCTTCGACGAGGAGAGTCGTCAGAGGCACTGGAGTTCCATCCCCCATTATCAAACCTTTCTGGCAGTCTTGCATCCCTAAAAAATAGTCATTTCCAATTTTGAGAGCATTCTGCAAAAAGCTTCCCACTGACGCCGTGCTTATCACAATCAGATTCAGCTTAGCGTCAGCATGCCATTAATGCTCGAAGAGAGTCGAAAACAGCAAACCACATTCTATAATCCGACGACCTGGCCGTGCATGTGTGGTCTGACCTCTTCCGTCGGTATAGACAGGACCAGGTGGTTGGGGGCTTCAATGATCTTCTTACCAACTGGGATAGAGCCTCTCATGGCCATCAGATCGTCATAGCCGCCACCATGTGGGTCATTTGGAAGAAACAACAATATAGATATGAAGGCCGTCATATAACGCTAACCAACTAACTAAAGAGGCTATCAGACAGACCCTTAAAGTCCTCTGCAAGCACGTCAGGAAGGGTCCCTGGAACTCCTGGTTTAGATGATTTGGGGCTGTGTACGAGATTTTGCCCCCTTGCTTCTTTTATTTTGTTGTCCTTTTGTTTTGCGCCCTTTTGTTTTGCGCTTTCTTGTAAAGGCTTCGACATTTTGCGCCTTATACATGAATAAAACTGGAAGTTGCCTATATATATATTATATATTTTGAGGGTGTCCACTTCTTACTGGTGCTTGGAGGCATGCCTCCAAGGGGGCGAACCTGCGCCATTGCGTCGGGGTGCTCCACCATTCCCGACCGGCTACGGCCACACACACACACACACACACACACACACACCACACACACACACCACACATATATATAATATATATAATATATATATATATATAGCGAGCGGACTCTGGCGATTTAAAGGCAATTTGGGGGCGATCCTTTGATTTCTTCTCCGGCAGGCTACCGCCGGCCCCCCGCGTCAGCGGTCTTACTTGGCGTGCTCAACTGCCTATCCCGCTCCCCCGCCCCCCTCCCTCTCTGACTCTTCCCCAACCGTTCGACTCCCTTCCTTTTTCGGTGTCCGTCCTTTCGGCATGGCTCCAGCTTCATGTCTCCGTCTTCATGTCTCCTGGCGAATCCTGGTTATCCCTACCCCATGTCCCAGGCAGTGCCCCCCGCCAGTGGAGTTTTTCCTCGGTGATGCCCTCCCTCGCCCAGCGAGTGGCAGGGTCCCCCTTGGCGGCTGCCTTCCAGTCGGCGGTTATCTCCATTCCATCAGACCTGGCTTCCGTAGTGGGCCTGGTGTCCTCGCTCCCTACTCCAGCCGACCTCGTGTGGCTGTCTGTAGCCTCTTCTCCGGCTTAGACTGCAGCTGCCACCCCCTTGGTTCCTATGCCAAATTTGAATTTCCTTCTCGTTCATCCAGCCTGTCCTCTTTGACAGACTGCTCCTCGATTAGTTGTTGGGTGGACCCCTCCTTTGTGCCTTTGGGCGTCATCTATGGAGTTTGCGTGCCATGCTCCTCGGTTCATAGTTGGATGGGCCCCTCCCCAGCGCCTTTGGGCGCCTACTTTGGTGCGCGTTTGGATCCTGCGCCATCATGTGGCCCCCTCGTGTTCCATCCATCCTTTGTTGTCTACTCATTGGACGCCACTACCTCACCCCCTTCTACCCCATTGTCTCTCTTTGGCGCTCTCCCCTCACCCGATTACGCCCTAGTCCTGTTTGGCGTAGGGCCCTCTGATGCACCTTCCGTGCCAGCCTTTGTGAGCGCTTCTTGGCGTACCCCTTTTCTTGCGAGTCCCTTTCCTCTCTTCCTGCGCGACCCCCTCCCCAGCGCCTGTCACCGCGCCACCCCCCCAAAGCCGTATTCCCCTTCTGTGCCCCCTATCCTGGCGCCAACCCTCATATTCGCTCGCCAATGCAGCACCTCTTTCCTCCAACCTCCTGTTGGCGCCGACGCTTCCCGCCTATCCCGTTCCGGTGCAGATTACTTCCACTTTAGGCCTCGTAACTTCGGCCGATCCCCACACAGCCCCTTCCTGTGGCCTTATTCCCAATATTGCACAATCCGCTCACCTTTCTACTTTGGTGAACCTCTCCCCGTTGACGACTTTCAACACCACCGCTCCGTATTTTGCTGACAAGTTAAGACCTAATAGATCACCCCAGATTATCTCTGATGTCGTACTGTCAGAGATAGAATTCTTATCAGACCTCTATGACATCACGGTGCCTTTCTCCGATACAGAAATTTTTTTATTGTCAACTATCTTCCCGCACGCTTTCGTCCTCAAATTTTCCTCTAGTTGCTCGAAACTTCTGCGGGATCAGGAAGTGATAGCCAGTTGGGGGCTCACTTCGGCATATTAGGTTGCTCCATTAGAACCCAAACATATTCATCTGCACTCCCTTCAGAAATAGATCACAAGAATGTTTGGACTAAAGGCACGGGCAAGATTGATTCTGACCTCATAAAAATCGTCAAATGGTCCCCGGATTTCAATTCCAAAGAAGACTCAGCGATCGTTTCGGTCTGGGTCACCCTCCCCAACCTCCCACTCATTTGCTTTATTCCTGTAACTATAAAGAGGATTGCCAACTCCTTCGGGACGTTTGTGGCTATGGCAGAAGAGACCCGCAACCTTTCCAAAGCCAACTATGCAAAAATATGCATAGAGCTCAACTTATTGAAGGACCCCCCCAAATACAAATTTCTCTCGACAATAGAAGCACATCCAATAAATCATATACGATAACAATATCATCTTTTGTAAACACTGCCATTCCACCGAGCACTACTTTCGTGTACACCTAGAGTTAAAGAAAATAGAGTCTCGAAATACTGCTCCCACTCATCCAACCGAAAAATTCATCAGACGTCAAGTCATCAACCCCCACTCCTACAACTACCAAACTCCTAATAAGGTTTAAAACTAGTGCTGGGAAATACCACAGTCCATAACAAGTACCCTTGAGTAGGGCCATCGTGCCACATAATCCTCCAGCTCTAATCCATACCAACAAATTTGGAACTCTTGCTTCGGCATCTACCCTCTCCGAAGACATCCAGGTGGGTCACATTACGGAAGAGGTATCAGAGATCAATGTCGCTACAGTCAGGGAGATCGACTATGACGTAGTCGCTGAGCTTCTGACTTCAAAAAACCCAACGAAATCGACAGTTGCTAAGAGAGTCTGAGGCCCCCTGGTAACAGAGGAAGAATTTGCCGAAGAGGAGGTAGAAGTTACAGAAGACGTTTGTATTGGGACCCTAGTCAGCTCCTCTTCCAACCAATTTTTTGACCATCAACTGCCATCACAATTGCCTATGGTGGACACACTAGCGTCGCACCCTGATGGATCCAAATCTGATTGGATCATTGGTATTCTGGCCACTTCTTCGACTAGTAACAAGGATGCACAACAGACATCAGTCAGGGAAATAAGACGAAGCTTATGACATTTTTGGCCAGGGTTGTTGATTCTTACCCAACTGGTGAGGATGTGAAAGAGATTAGTATTTTAACCGCTCTTGCATTTCACCCTAAATGCCATCAGGCTTTTCGCAAGAGAGTCAAGCAAAGGGATACAGCTCTGGCATCCCTTCCTAACCTGTATCAATTATTTGTCGACTTCGTTCAGGAAACACACGATGTGAACCCCCAACGACTCACTCTTCGTTCGGTTAGTAGGAGGTAGACTTCTCTTTTTGCCCTGACTACTTATCCTTGTGTTTAGGGCTCCTCCCCCAGATTTCTGAGCTTCGGCTTCCCCCTCCCCCTCTCCTGTAGGAGAAAGGGCTATCTCCCTACTCCAGTTCTTGCTTTTTTTTTTTTCAATGAAGGCCTTAGCTACCACGGTTAACGAAAAAAATAAAATAAAATAAAAAATAAAATAAAAAATAAAATAAAATAAATATATATATATATATATATATATATATATATTTGGAAACCCACTTTTATTCATAAAGGCTCAAAATGCCGAAACCTATACAAGTATACCCATAGGCACAAAATGTCGACGCCAATACAAGTATACCGAGGTTAGAAGAGAAGAGAATCCCAAAAGTCTATCTGACTATGCTTACAGACGTTCTGATTTTACAGTACTGCCGGAGGATCTCTCATATGATCTTGTCGGCATTATACTGGTGGCCCTCGTATCTCGCCTTATTACGATTCTTCCATAAGACCCATGTGGTAGCTGCTGCAACGATCTGGTATCCGTGGATACGGGTGCCCAGCCAGCCAATAGATCGTAGAAGCACCCGTCTCCCTAAGCCTGACCGTATCGCTGGGACAGAACTTGCCATACCTTGACGGCTAGTTCCTCCTGACAAGGATGTGATCGACAGTTTCCGTCTGACGCTCTGAGCAGAAATGGCATGCAGACGCTAAGCTGAACCCAATAGTGATCAGATTGTCATCATTAGGGAGCTTTTTCTTAAGTGTCCTCCAAATGAGGATGGACCACTTCTTTGGGATACAATTCTGCCAGAATGGCTGATCGAAGAAGGCGTCCCAGGACCACGGCCACCTGTCTGGCCGATCGCACGGAGAAGCATCCCAAAATTTCGGCCGACCATCTCAGCTCGTCTGCTTCGTAGTCGATCTTCATACCTCGACGACGGATGCAATCTTCAGCCTCATTTCGGCCCACTCATGGACCTTGGCCCAATTTCAGTCCTTCCCCGAGTAGTCCCACAAGTCCTTGATCTTACTGTTCCCCCGGGCCGCCATCAGGTTGGGGAGTTGGGATTCACTAGCCCAATGTTCAAGGAAGATCGATGATTCTCCATCGCCCAAATGAAGGCAGATCTTCGGTTCGGCAATAGTATGACCGATAAGGATACGACTCCACGCGCTAAGGTTCTGCTGTTTGGGATGGCCCGGGACGGGTGGATGTGCTTGTAGTATCTGGCCTTCATGAATCTAACCCATAGGTTCTGATTCGTACGAAGCTTCCACCACAGCTTTATCGAGAATGCATCCACAATGTGAGAAAATTTAGTAAAGCCCATGCCCCTTCCTCGGTTGGTCTAGCCATGGTGTCCCAACTTGCCCAATGATGCTTGACGTGGCCTCCACTGTGCCCCCAAAAGAAGTCGCAAAGGATACTTTCAACCAGGAGAGTAGCTTCTTGGGAGGGGAGCATGCTGCCAGGGTATATATGGGAATGGATGTGAGAACATGTTTGATGAGGATCATCTTGTCGCATGGAGATAAGGTTGTATTGTGCCACCCCTCAGTTTTCTCCTTCTGATTAATCAGCTCATCAAAAATGCCCGAGTTAGATTTACCGTACACGAGGGGATATCCGAGGTATTGAGGAGGGTATTTAATGGCAAAGAAGGTGATATTGGAGATGCTAGTTGCGTTCTCTTTCTTGATGTTGTGGTGGGCATAGATGATGCTCTTAGAGGGATTGACCTTCTAACCTGAATAGGAGGAGTATCTTTGGAGGGTGTTTTGGACCACCTCCACCGACCAAACATCCCCGGATATGAATATAAGGATATCATCTGCATATGCCAGGTGGGTGATGATCGGGCATCCGCTGGCAGTATGAAGTGCTGGAAGTTCGGGGTACGAACCATTTTGTTTAGATTTCTGCTCAATGCTTCTGCCGTAATGATGAAGATGGTGGATGATAAGGGGTCTCCTTGCCTGATGTCGTGACTCGATTTGAAGAATCCGTCAGCTTGTCCATTGATCACCATAGAAAACCAGAAGTTGTTGATCGATCTCCAGACGATATTGGTCCAGTTTTCGAGAAACCAAAGGCCCTGAAAACCCATATCATGAATTGCCATCCATCATATCATAAGCTTTCTCCATGTCTAATTTGATTATGATGTTGCCAACTCTAGCAGGAAGTTTCATGCAGGTGATTAACTCTTGAGCAAGCATGATATTATCTTGGATGTTTCTACCTCGGACGAAGCCACTTTGCTCCTCAGAGATAATCTTGGGAAGTAGGTCTGACATACGGGAGGCGATGATCGTAGAGATGATCTTGTTGTTGAAGGTGCACAGACTAATGGGACGAAAGTCATGAAACATCTCTGGGTTATCTTTTTTCGGGATGAGGATGAGGTTGGCGGATGAGATGGCTCTGGGGTAAGTAGCTCCATGAAAAAGGCAGTTACTGCTTCATGGATGTCTTTCTTGATGATATCCCAGCACTCTCGAAAAAACACCCCAAAAATCCGTCCGGCCCTGACACACTGTGTGCATCAGTGCCCAGACCGCGTCTTTCACCTCCTGCTCGGACGGAGGGAGGTCCAGCCGGGTGTTATCATTTTCGTTAATGAGGTAGGGTATCTCAGCCAGGATGTTGTTGTCTCTGTAGACCCTTTCTTTGGTGAATAGCCAAGCGTAGAAATTCTCTGCCGCTGCTTGGATACCCCGTTGGTTACTAATGATGTTACTCGATTCGTCGGTGATCTGATGTAGGTTAAGTTTCTGTCTTCGGCCATTGGCACAGGCGTAGAAATAGGCTGTGTTTTTGTCTCCCTCGTTGTCCCATTTAAGCCTCGCTTCTATTTCCAAAAGTCTGTTTCAACTTTCAGCCAGAATTTGAGAATAGCTTTGGTGAGGTTAAGAGCTTTCCTGGCTACAGGCGATCGGTCTGTATTGAATAGGGCCTCGGCACGAGTAACATCATCATCTGCGATGCGGACGGCTTAAAAATATCTCCGTACGCCTTTTTGCTCCACGCTGAAAGGGCTTTCTTCGTCACCTTAAGCTTCTTGACTACCCTGATGAGTGGGTTGGCGGAATCCGCGTTGTTCCAGGTTCCCGCAACAACGTGCTTGAATTGGGGGTGTTCACTCCAGAAGTCAAGAAATCGAAAGTTCTTTTTACTCTGACTGGAGTTGGTTTTAATCTCAACCAGGAGAGGAGCGTGGTCAGATTCGTGTAGCATGAGGTGAGATAGATTGGAGATGATCCCCATCCCATGCCAGAAGGTGTTCGTGAGGGCCCTATCGAGATGGGAGTATTGACACGATCACCTTCCTGCATATTACACCAGGAAACGTATGGCCGGTGAACTGGAGCGGGTGGAGGTTGGCATTGAAAATGAAGTTGTTGAAATCTTGTATGACCATGAGGGGAGTAGGGCGACCGCTAGACTTCTCCTATCTACAGGTGATGGCATTGAAGTCCCCAATACAAAGCCCCGGTAGGTTAATGTGGTTTAGGTGGGTGTCAAGGAGGTCGTTCCAAGAGCTGTTTATGATCAGCCACGTCGCAGCTACCATGAACCGCAGAAAGAATTGAGCACTTTGGAAGAAGGGATGCTCCATCCAGTACGATAGAGCCTGCCAAGAGTCCTGGATAACTTCGATCTTGACTTCGTCGAGCAGAGGATCCAAATATTGTTGCAGCCAACAATGGCCGTATTGAGCCCTAACTGCAACTGGATGGTTTTGATTTTCTTGGAGGGAATCTAGGGTTCAATGACAATCAAGATGTCAATCTTGTGGAGTTTTTTGAGGCTGGTGAGACGCCTCATGGTAGGTTTATTAGCCAGGCCTCGAACATTCTAGGATAGGATGTTAAGCGTTAAAGAGTTGGTGGGAGCATTTTTTTTTCCGCTTAGCAGCGGATCTGGTACGCTTGGTCGACGGCTTGTGGCTTCTGTTTTATCAGAATTTTTGGTGTTAATGGGCCATCGCTACCATGGATTTGTTAAGGGTTGATTCTTCTACTGTGATGGGGGTGTCCTCTGCAGGTTGTAGCGTTTCTTCGGCAGAATCCAGGATAGCCTCTTCTGGGGATCATGATGGTGTCTTCCGGGCGTTCGAATAATTCTTCTGCGATTGGAGGGAAATCCTACGGCCATGACCTGTTGTCCTTAAGGACCTGTTCTGGGCCCAGGATGGCTAGGGCTTCATCGACGGTAACCACATCGTCAGAGGGGTGGCTGACCGCTATCTTGGTTGGGGAAGTTAGGGATTCAATGAGGGATACCTCAATAACAACCGTGGTGATATTGCTGGGTGACGTCCTCTCTGAGCTTGGTCTAGTGGGCTCATCAGAATCTCCACGGACAGCACCTTCTGAGAGGAGTCAATGGCTCCCGTGTCAAGGACCTTGAACTGATTGGAGAGGGGGAGGGTTGAGGGGGAACTAAGGATCGATGTTGTGCTAGGGGAGGCTACCTTGACCGGCGTGCCTTCACGTTCGTCGAATCTGATGTGGGTGTTTGGCAACAGAAGCAGGGGATGGTTGTGCTGCGTTGTTGAGTCTTGCTGACTCTAACTGGGGCGTCCTTCCGGACTGTTTTCCTCTTGAGCTCTGGGTGGAGGAAAAAATAGTGTTCTGCTAGGTGCCCTCGCAAATGGCAGTGTTTGCAGAAGATGATGTGGTTGTCGTAGACTATTTTCTGGGTGTGCATCTGGTTGCCTAGCTCAAGGAGGATATGATTGGGGGGATCATTGGTGAGGTCCAGTTCCACACAAGATTTTAGTGTAGTAGGGCTTTAGTAAGATGCTTGTTTCCTCTACTATGGATACATACGTCCCGAAGGAGTTGGCGATCCGTTTGAGGGCCGCTGGAACGAAGCATATTTGGGGCAGGTTGGTGGGAAAGGTCACCCAGCCGCAACCGTCGCTGAGTCTTTTTTGGTGTTAAAGCCCGTCGACCACCTGTATATCTTCATCGGGTGGGAGTCAACACTACCGGTGCCCTTGGACCACACGGTCCTGTGGTCAAGCTCGAAGGAGAGTGCAACAAAATGTGTTTGGGGTCCAGGGTGCTACTCTATATTCTTTGGAAAGCGCCGCTGGCAATTACCTCCTTAACCTGGTCAAGTTTCCGGCAGCCGGAGGAAAATTTGAGGACGAAGGTATGGGGGAAGGAGTAGAAAGGGAGGACAGTTCCTGCTCTGAGAAGGGGACCTTAGGCACCGATAATTTTGAAGGGTACAAAACATCGGGAAGCTGGATGTCGTTCAATAATAGTCCCTTCTTAGCGATACGGTCCGGCGCAGCTTATTGGCATAAGAAAGATGCGAGACACCAGACGAAAAGGGATATACAGAACGCCATCGCTGGGAGTCGTGACAGGGGAAGTCAGGAGGGCGGAGCACCATGCAGCATTAAAGCCGGGTCCGGGTGGGGGCTTCGGGGCCATTGAGAAGGGGGAAGAGCGGAAGGAGGAGGGTGGGCGGAAGGATGGTGGTACTCGCCAACGAGGAGAAGGCCCGCACAGGGTGACCAGGTCCCGTAGACTGGCCCCAAAGGCGCTAGGTGCCCTCGCAAATGGCAGTGTTTGCAGAAGATGATGTGGTTATCGTAGACTATTTTCTGGTGTGCATCTGGTTGCCTAGCTCAAGGAGGATATGATTGGGGGGATCATTGGTGAGGTCCAGTTCCACATAGATTTAGTGTAGTAGGCTTTAGTAAGATTGCTTGTTTCCTCTACTGTGGATACATACGTCCCGAAGGAGTTGGCGATCCGTTTGAGGGCCCTGGAACGAAGCATATTTGGGGCAGGTTGGGAAAGGTCACCCAGGCCGCAACCATCGCTGATCTTCTTTGGTGTTAAAGCCCGTCGACCACCTGATAATCTTCATCTGGTGGGAGTCAACACTACCGGTGCCCTTGGACCACACGGTCCTGTGGTCAAGCTCGAAGGAGAGGTGCAACAAATGTGTTTGGGGTCCAGGGGCTACCCTATATTCTTTGGAAAGCCGCCAGCTGGCAATTACCTCCTTAACCCGGTCAAGTTTCGGGCAGCCGAGGAAAATTTGAGGACGAAGGTATGGGGGAAGGAAGTAGAAAGGGAGACAGTTCCTGCTCTGAGAAGGGTCCTTAGGCACCGATGATTTTGAAGTGTACAAAACATCGGAAAGCTGGATGTCGTTCAATAATAGTCCCTTCTTAGCGATACGGTCCGGGCACAGCTTATTGGCATAAGAAAGATGCGAGACACCAGACAAGAAGGGATACAGAACGCCATCGCTGGGAGTCGTGACAGGGGAAGTCAGGGAGACGGAGCACCATGCAGCATTAAAGCCGGGTCCGAGCGGGGGCTTCGGGGCCATTGACAAGGGAAAAGCGGAAGGAGGAGGGTGGGGCGGAAGGATGGTGGTACTCGCCAACGAGGAGGCCCGCACAGGGTGACAAGGTCCCGTAGACTGGCCCCAAGGCAAGAAGGTCCACGGGAGCTCGTGGCTGGGAGCAGATGATGAACCCTGATTTGGGGAAAATGAGATAGTCAAGCCGTGCATCGAGGCAAAGGGGCCTGCGCCAGCTAGGACGACCGACAAGGTTGAAGGTAGGGCAACAGGAGGGGAGGGAACAACGCGACGACTTGATGGGAAGAGTGCCAGCGGCGGTGGCTGGATAACAACTAAAGAGGGCGGCAGAATCCCCAAAAAGGAGCCCGGCTCCGAGAAGAGGGCCATGCGCCCAAGACGATGGGAAGGGGCCTTGCGCCCGAATCTCGAAGGATGTGCCATGCGCTCGGATCCTTGGGAAGAGGGCATGCACCCATGGCCGCTGGAGGGGGACATGTGCCCAAGGTCGGTGGAAGAGGCCATGCGCCCGAATATGAAAGGGGGTGGAGTCCAACAGTGCCCGCCTGAGGGAGGAAGGGCATGCACCCATTGGGGGGGGAACCTGTGTATGCGCCCACCCAAGCCGAACTATATGTGCCCGTTAGATCTGGGCCATATGCGCCAACAGAAGAAGGATTAAGGGGACAAGAGGCTGCGCTAACAAGGGGACTTCCATATACACCCACATTAGGGCAGCCATATGCGTCCATAAGCTCGGGGGCTCATAGCAGCGTGACCCCCGGCCTCGAGGTTGTTCGCTCAAACGAAAGAACGGGAAATTGAAACCGAAGGCGGGATCTGCTCCGCGGCTACCGATCCTGAAGCAGACCGATGGGGCAGCGAGCTGGGGGTTGCCGGCTTCACCTGGGGGGCAAGGGAGGGACGCGTCGCGCTGCCCTGGCGCTGGTCTAGGCCAGGCACGCTCCGACAAGGACGGTGGGGGGATGAACGGGGGAAGCCGGCAGCTGGAAAGGAGGAGGAGAGGGCAGACGGAGCACATGGGTGATGAAGGGAGGAGGAGGAGGAGGAGGAGGAGGAGGAGGGCCGCTGCGGCTGAGGGGGAGGGGGAGCCGAGGAGGAGAGGGCAGGTAGATCCGAAGACGGCGAATATATCCGGTGGGAGCTTACACGACCGCTCCCGCGGGAGAGCCTCCATGCAGAGAAGGGGGAATGCGGGAGGGAGGGAGGAGGCGAGCGGCTCCGGCCGACGTAGAAGGGGCCGAAGGGGGGGGGGTCTGGAGAACGCAAGGCAGAGGGCGGAGAGGCGCGCATTCTAAGGAGTCTCTCTCTCTCTCTCTCTATATATATACATATATTATATATATATATATATAGGGCGGAGAGGCGCGCATTCTATCTCTCTCTCTCTCTCTATATATATATATATTACATATATATATATATATATATATATATATTATATATATATATGTACTTTGTGCATGTTTTGTAAAATCTAGATTAATAATTGATTCCTTAGTATTTTAATTTAGGCTTTCGGGACATTACTACTTTGGGTTCGTGATCAAGTTCACAGCTTTCTTTCTCAGGAACCCAGGGAAGTATACCTTGCCAATATGTACAGTTTTTTTTGCATGCTTATCTACTGTTGTTACTTTTTATGTTATCTGTTTCTATACTCTATTTACTCGTTTATGCCCTATGTTCATTTTTCTACACTTGTACTTATTTTTATACTTCACTTGTAATATCATTGTATCGATTAAGAGCTTGACTTGACTTGACTTGAGTCAACTTGATCATTTGACTTTATTCAACTTGACTTGACCCTTATTTGATACTAGGATTGACTATCTACCCACTCCCGACTCGGGAGTTCCATGTAGGTGCTATGATAGAGATTTACTATAGTCTTGAAGCTCCACGCAGGACTGCTCTCTATATGACCGTAGGTACTACACAGGACTGCGGTTATATGATTCCTTTAATAGCCACTATTTTACAGTACTATAACACGTCATAATTATCTGTCTCTTGATACCTTACCATGTACTTTCATTAATCTTATTGTTATTCTATAGTTTCATTTCTGTCTATTTTATGCATGTTACTAAAATTGTACGATAGGTTTGTATATTATGTATCTTGTTATGTTCCCTGAGGACCTAGACTTTTCTCCAAGTATAGCAGAAGTACTACAGGTTTATGCTTCAGGACTCGACCATGGAGCAGATGCAGTTGATGATGTTGCTATTGCTTAGTTTAATTCCAGCTTGGACTCTGGTTCATTTCTTACTTCACTTTACTTCTATAAGCAGTAGCTTTGTCTCCAACAGACTTATTATCTATCTTTGTTGTATTTGTCTTGTTGCTGTCTTGTCATATCACTTATCTTATCAGTTGGATCTTTGTTTATTTTGTGGATGAGATATAGAGAAATATGAGACTTATATATTATTCTTGAGACTTTATAGGCAGCGTGAGTACATGCTTGAGGGGTTTTATAGAATGGGTTACCCTTGAGTGTATACCAGCTGGCTAAGCTAAGTATCTAGTCCTAAATATTTTAGGGCTAGGACATGACATAGTTATCGGCACTTACTGTCATGACCTGCATTCGAATGTTCGGATACGAGTGCGTGATGCACATCCAGCCTATATTACAGTATTGGCGGTAGCACGCTATTTATAATCCCCAATATCATATGATTAACAATCACTACCAAAATACATTGATATAGCGACGTTATTAGCGATGTTATCACCTGACGTCGCTGTAATATATGAACTTATTGATGTCTCAAAATTATGTCGCATGGCGTCGCTATTAGCAACTGTCCGCGACGATGTAACCACCACTTTTCTGAAACAGGGTATTTTTGACTTTTTCCTAATTATTGTTATTATCGTGATTTAATATTATATCTTGAGTGATAAATTATTTTTTAAAACTAAACTTTATATTTTTGGTTAATTAACTAAATAATTAATATAGTGCATGTGTTATATTTTTGAATATGGATAATGGTTAGTCTTTAGATTAGAATAGTGGTTAGTGATCCTAGAGGACCTAAACTAACTTGTCATGACCACCCAACTAGATGATTGGGACTAGCCTAAATGAACTTTAGTTAGTCTCTAGCTAGATTAGAAGAATTAGCTAGAAGGTTTGACTAAACACCTAATTAGGAAGAGGGATTTAATCCCTAACTTGTCATGACATTAGAGAGGGGCTTTGTGGACATTCCTCCTTAACCAAAACCCTAAACTAAACCCTTCATAGCAGCCCACCTTCCTATTTATTTCCCATTTCATCTTCTCCTCCTTATTTCACTCCAAACCCTAACCCTAATTAGGAGCGCCTTCCCCAAATGCTTCTACCACCAAATTGTCCCCAAATTTCCTCAAATTAGTCTCATTCTCTTACGACCCGCACCCAGTGTAGGGCACGAGAAGTGGGTACGTCCAGCCTACGCCGCAGTATCGACGGTAGAACATTTATAGGTCACAATTAAAACTAAATACAATATAATATACTCTCCGTACGGAGGACAATCACAGCAGGATACAACTCAATCACCAAAACTAGAAGTAGCACGATAAGATAACTATGAATCCACAAGAGAAGTACAACAGAGAGAAATAATCTCGGTGTTATCAACACCAACTCAAACAAGCATAAAATAAATACAACTCAAGACAACTGAAAATAAAATAAGAAAACTCTAGCCATCTACTCCAACCTCTACTGTGTCTCCTCTAGGCTAGCTGGTAACCTCCAAGCTATCTGTAAAATTTATCAACAGGTCCAGTCAGGACGGGAGCAAGCACAATACATCTCATGCAGTTCATAATATGACAGGATATGTAAATATGATAGAGTAAGATACATGAAATGATGGGAAATATATGAAAAAAAGAGACGACTGTAAAGAAATATCTACTATAAGTAAATAACAAATAGTGGCTAGTGATGTAGAGTACAAGATAGAGAGTGCACATGAATGGTGAAAGCACCGGAGAACATGATGAAAGTGAAACACACATGACATACTGTAACCAGATGCTCCCGAGGGGGATAACATCTCATGAAGGGATCCATATACCAATCCGTGTTAACAACGTAACAGCATCAAGTAAAGTAATCTAGAGCATAAATATAAATTCTATCAAGTATGAAACGGTCAGAGAATGTACTCGTCTGATACCCTGAACAGCTGATATGAAAAGATGGCCAACTGGAATCATAGAGTCCTAGTTAGAGCAACACAGGTTATAAAAAGTTCAATTTATATGGTAATTGAAATTATAATGCAATCTGTTTCAAAAAAAAAATTATAATGCAATCTACATGGGTCTAAGTCAATCTAGGTCAAAGTCAACTATTGGTCAACTCTGGTCAACTATAAAGTCAAACTAGGTCAACTCTATTCAACTGTAGTCAAACTAGTTAGGGTTGGGTCAACAATGGTCAACTAGTTTAGGTTAGTCAATTCTAGGTCTAAAAAACTAAGTTTATGCAAATCAAGTATCCAAGATAGCTACTAACTCATAGCCTAAGTCACTTGCTAAACCAAGTACAAAACTAAACCATAAGCTAACAAGGCACACAAACTTAGTCATATAATGTATATATATTATTCACATTCACATATTCATATATATATATATATATATATATATATATATATATAATATATATATATATATATATATATATATATATATATATATATATATATAGGAAAGCTATATATATAGGCACAAATATATATATAGGCACAAATATATATATATAGAGAGAGAGAGAGAGAGAGAGAGAGAAGGAGAGGTAAAAGAGTAAGTGTGTGTGTGTATGTTTGGCATCTGTGTGAAATGATATGTGTTAATGTTCTCAGATTTAGTGATAGGTAGGTGTATGTGACATGGGATACATGGTGTCAAAGGGTGTATGAATGCATGTGTATAAAAAGTTATAGGTTAACTCAGTTTATAGAAATGCATACATACATACTTATATTGCATACATGCATACATACATATCATGTATACATACATACATTGCATACATGCCTACATACATATCATATCATATATGCATACTTGCATTCATTCATGCACCTATACATACATACATAGATGTATACATACATATTTGAATACATTATATACCTGTATACATTATATTCATATATGCATACTCTACATTATATTACATTCATTCCTGCATACATGGATACATATATTATATGCATACAAACTCATATATTTAACTCAAAATATTTATGAATACATACATTACATTACCTTAACACACACACACACATACACACACACACACACACACACACACACATACATATATATATCATTCATTCATATCCCATATATCATGCATACTTCAGTTCAGGCATTATATCCATTCACATATCATTAAGTTGCATACATATACTTATTTTCATTACATACATAGTCATTCATCCATATACATACTTACATGCATCTATATATTATAGACATTGTATCAACATGTAAAATAGAAAAGAAAAAAAGGAGAAAAACTGAAATGGAAAGGGAAGGGAAGGGAAGGAAGGAGGGAAGGGAAGGGAAAATGTAAGGAAAGAAAAAACGCTGGACATATACATGCTTGCATCAAATATTATAGATTACCATACATGCTATCATTATTTAATTACATTATGTATACATTATGCATTCATATCTATTATTACAGTATACCTTGCATTCGTATCTGTCACGACCCGCACCCACTGTGAGGGTACGAGAACGTAACAGCGCCCAGCCTACGCCGCAGTGTCTGCGGTAGAACGTTGTTCTAGGTCATGAACTATAACTAACATAACATGAATACTCTCCATAAGGAGGCCAACACAGAGGTATAACTCAATCACAATCTATAGATAGAATATGGCACGATGAAATAGATAAAGAAATCCTCAACTGAGGTATAGCAGAATGAAATAACAAGTTAACAACTACTAGTCTCAACATCTCTAAATATACAACTTTAAAAATAAGGACAACAGCTAAACATGAAAAAGGAAACAATCTAGACTATCTAAACTATGCAATGGGTATCATCCTCAGCAGCTGCCTGAACCTCCCCAGGGGTCCAGGTCGCGAGTGTCATCTAAGCAAGCTCCAAGGTAAGGGGTGCAGGGTTGCTCATCATCCTCTGTAAAATTTTCAACAGGTCCAGTCAGGACGGGAGTGAGCACAATACATCTCATGCAGATCATAACAGGTTAGAGAATATAAATATGCAAGAGAGTACGATACATAAAACTGAAAGAAAGTACATGATGTAAACAGAGAGAGAACTGTAATAGAAATATCTACTATAAGTAGAGAGCTATCAGTGACTAGTAATTTAGAGTAAAAGTCGACATGTGAACGGTTTGATTTGCACATAGCTATACTAAAGAGGCGTACATGGCTATACTACTTTGGAATTGTTCACATGACTATTTATACTCCTCCATACCCCAATCAATACACAAGGATCCAGACAAGTTATGTTACGTACATAGTTTTCATATGAAGCCCATAAATGGGTGCACATGAAGTATACATGAGAGCTCATACATGAGTGCACATGAAGTTCACATGGGGGCCCATAAATAGGGTACATGAAATTCACATGAAGGCTCATAAATGAGTGCACATGAAGTATAGGTTATACATGAGATACATGGGAAATGACTGATATAAGAGCACATAAGAGTACACGAGCATGCATGAACGAGCATGAAGCACATGAGAAACATGAATAACATGAGAGCGAGGAATACATGATGTACGAAACACGTGACATGATGTATCGATGCTCCCGAGGGGGATAACATCTCAATAAAGGGATCCATATAGTACAATCCGTGATAATATCGTGACAGCATCAAATAAGGTAAACTAGAGCAGAATATAATTCTAAACAAGTTATAAATAATCAGAGAATGTACTCGCCTGGTATCTGAATGTCTGAAGTAATGTACTGTCCGAGATGAGGTACCTGACTCCTAGTTAGAGCAACACAAGTCAAGATGTATACATGGGATGATAATTGAAATCTACAATGCATCTGTATGCTGTCTAGGTCAAACTAGACTAGAGTCAACTCTTAGTCAACCATGGTCAATTTACACTAGTCTACTAGGTCAACTAAACCATTCCAAGTCTAAACCTAGACTAACAAGTCATTCTAGTCAATATAGGCCTAACCAAGCCTACTAAACTAGCACACCAATACAACAATGTCAGGGTATCACACACAAGTTTTATGTATAATATATAGACTAATGAAATAGACAAGGCTATAATATGCCTATCATTCACATCAACATCACAACTCACATATATGAAATACCAAGACATCTCTATAGGAAGCTATATAGGCACATACTATATACATACTATATATATATATATATATATATATATATATATATATATATATATATATATATATATATATATATATATATATATATATTTAGAGAATGGAAAGGCCACACAAGTGAGGGTGTGTGTGTCTATTGACAGGGAAACAGTGTCAATGTGAATGTGTCATATGAGAGTGTTATATAGGGTAGTGAGTATGGAAAGTTAGTGTATGGCATGGTGTGTGTGTTAGCATGGGTACATGGGAGTGAACTTATGATTCAGGACATGTAGTGCATTACAAGTTTGATGGCAGGATGTCTATAACTAAAAGTATGCAGGATTCTATGTATAATATGTGAAGGTTCAAATGACAGTACATGGCTTAGATAGTGTCCACAATCTCAGATTTTTAATATAAATAGTCTCAGATTTTGATGGTGAACACAAGTCAATGTGAATGCATACAAATCAGGATTTAGTGAAATCAGTTAACACAGTTAAGTTCAGTTAAGGAAAGCCATCTCAGGTTTTTTTTATAGAAAGAACAACTCAGATTTTGTGACTGATTCTCAGTTATCAATATCAACTCATATTAACCATAAACCAGTTCTCAATCAATCCCCAAGTATAGATATATATATATATATATTATATATATATATATATATATATATATATATATATATATATATATCAACATTCGAAACTGGAAAAGGAAGTCATTTCAGCTCAAAACAGGTTCAGGTTGACAGTTAATCTCTTGAATCAAAATCAGTGAATCAATGCATGAGAACTCAGTCATGGCAACTAGATTTTTAAAACAGTTTAAAACTGGAAAACGTGGGGTGAGGATACCTGTGTGTGTTCTCAGGTTCCCTATACCAGTGTGTGTGTGGCATGAACACATGTGTGTTGCTGTGTACAGGAGACCATGTGAACCCTATGCGTGCGTGAGTACTTATTTAGGTAGGTGTAAAGGATGTGTGTGTCTGTGCATGCTCACAGAAATCCCAAGGACAGTAAACATATGGTGTGACAGGAACATGGAATGTGCTAATCTTAGTTAAGACAGGGTTCAGTGTTTTTGATGTGAGGACATTGCCAACCAGTCATCCCCTGAAAACTGAATGCAACAAGTAAAACCATGGGTGTACAAGTGTGTTAGAGTTCTACAATTTACAACATCTAAATAGAATGAAATCAGTTTACAAAGGAAATGAAATCTATCCTCAGGTTTAAGGAAAAATGGAATTCAATTTAACATTCAATTCAACATGGCTAATAACATTTAAACTTCAGTTCAAGGAAAGGAATGAAAATCAATTCTCGGTTGAAAACTCATGTGACAGGTTATATTCAACAGTAAATCAATTAGACAGTTAACCAATGAATTCCCTTATCCTAACTTCATACAACCATTAACATAATATGTATAAACATATACAATTTATATACATAAATATATAAGCGTGGCTAATTGGAACATAGGACTGAACTGAAATCCCTACTAACCCTGGGAGTGAAAGACAGGGTCTGAACCCCCATGCTTAGTCACAAAGTGGACTGAACACAATATGCAGGTTAATGTAATAAATGGGAGACTCATGTCTGAACCAAGGATACACCTGTACATGCAAACAATTTGGGAATGAACTATATAGGAGGTTATCATATAGGAGCGGGACAGAACCATTAGGTGCATGTCACAGTGTTTATAGAGTATTAGTGAGAAGGAAATACAAGGGTGTTAGTGATATAAATATGTGTCCATGTGTATAGTGTCTGGGATTTGAGTGTGCGAGTGAAATAAGGAATGTGTGTCAGAGCACTAAGAGGTGGTGTGTGGTGTTTGAATTTGCAACCTAATTACGTTAGGAAAATAGTCCCAAACCTGGAAATTGACAGTTTAAGGCAATTTTTGTAACCCAAATCAATTTAACAGTTCACAGTTCATTCAAACCCAAAAACCCATTTGAATCCTATCACCCCAAATTCCAACACAGTCATCAACTATATTGCAGTAATCTAGTACATATGTACATAAATTAAACATGTGATTCAAACATCTAGTTTCAGTTTAACTGGAATTAAATCCAAATTTACTAACAGTGTAAATTTCAGGAATATCAGTCAACACACTAACAGTCCAACCCATATTCGAATTCCCTATCTTGATACACACAAAATCTCATGAACCCCTCATGCATAAAATCTTAAACCAAATTCCATAACAAACTTACATCACAGTGAGAATAGTACAATGTAAATCAAGAAAATCAACTTTGAAATCAGGAAAAAACCAATCAGTCTCAGTGTGTATTAGGAATTCCAAATTCTTAACCCAATAATCACATAAAACCAAATCAAGTTCAAAACAGGTGTACATATGTGTCCCCCATAGTCGTGTCATGTGGGTTCATTCGTGTCCAGGAAACTGGCACGAAGTGTCCAAACAATGAAAATAAAAATCAGTAAGAGTGCACAATCATTGTCTCGTGCAGCCGTGTCGAGCCTTCGTGCTCTCGACACAAGGCGACATGTATCTCGTGCTTGTGTACTGTGGTTCTCCAGGACTAGGAAAATGCTCAATGTCTGAAACGTGTCCACGACACGCATATTCGATACGAATACCGTATCAGTGAGCAATTCTGCGCGTGTGCACACAGTATCAAATTTGTGTGGCTTAGATTTCTCCCAAACCATACCATAAGGTCCCACAAAATTTTATAGGCTCAATGTCAGTCGTGTCCTCTATGTGCACACAAAATTTTGGGTCACGAAGTGTCGTGTCCGTGGAGAACTGGGACACGGGCAGCAGGCACCCGACCGAGCCTCCGTGCACGTGTTCGTGTCCAGATTTGGACACAAAGAGACACGAAGTGTGCTTATTCAGTGAGGGATCCAAAGTACACATATAAGGCTACGAAACACATGAAATTAGTTTTGAAAAATAATATCAAAAAGTTCTCACAAGCATTTCATCAAACACCTACTGTATGCACTGATACGTGTCCGATACGGACACGAAATGGACACCACTCGATACCAAACCTACTCCTAGGGCTATGTACTCATGCAAAGAAATCAAAATTTGAATGGGTTTATGAAGGTTTACCTATAGGTTAAAATTCCAATAAAAAGCTCCAAAGGGGGCTTCTCCTTGCAAGCTAATCTCTCCAAATTGTACCAAACCTGAGAATACTCTCCATGAGCAGCAAGAAGGGATGGATTAGAACCTAGTGCAAAAGATTTGGGCTAAAAAGGACCTAAAATGGGAAAGTTATGGATTGGGGATGATGGCTATACCTCTTTCTTCAAAGCTTGAGAAAAAAATAATAAAAGAGGCAAGAACAAGGAGAAGATTATTTATAGGGAGGGGAAGCCCTATGGCTGGTCCTAATGAGTGAAAATTAGGGTTAGGGTTACAAGTCATGGGCCATGGGCCAAGTCACATGAGAAATGGGCTCTCTACCTTAGCCTTAAGTCCAACAAATAAATCCTTCCTAATTTCTCAAGAGCTAAATCACTCAAGTCAAAACCAAGTCGACTTAAGTTAGATTAGGGTCTCACCATATTAATCAAGTCACCTTAACTAGAGTCATCTAGGTTAGTGTCCTATGTCACAACTAGCAAAAGTCAAAATCAACAACCGTCAATCTAATCAATAAATCAATAATTCTAAAAAGTCAAAATGACCAAATTATTCCTAGACTAATAATGATAATTGAAACACCCTAATCATATGGCTAGGCTCTAGAGAAGACAGTCTCTACGGTTTCACTAGCTGCATATCAAAATCACAAGTCATAATATTTAAATAGTTTTAAAATAATTAAAAATCACTAAAAAATCATAATATAAAAAAATATCAATAAATAATAATTATAATTAAAAAATTTTAAAATTACCCTCATCTGGAAAATTGGATATTACATTATCTAGCATTCATTATATACTTTCATGCATACATTGTATATCATTCTCTCATTCATGCATTTATGCATTGCTTATATACATTACATTGATTGCATTCCTACATGCTTGCATTTAACCATATATATACATTAATGTAAAGAGGATATAATATATATATATATATATATCATTTCATTCATCTAACATATCATGCATTACATACTCGACATTATTTAATATCCATACTACATAGGCTTATAGGTTACACAAAATGCCTATGTCGTATAGTCACTCTACTACTTAAAACCAATACTGTACCAATTGGGCCTTCATTAAATTCTAGGATTAAAGTATGTCGTAGCCCTTCGTGTTAGCTTTCCGAAACTTCAAACGGATCGCATTTTAGTGTCGAAAGCTCCCGGAATCGTAAAATCATCGAAACACATTTGTCTTTCGGACAGCTGACACTCAAATAGTTCTACAGAAAGTTCTAGAACAATTTTGGCATATTAAAATATATATTTTGAAAGATAACTTCGATACGGTTCTTTTTAAAAATAGAAGATTAATCGGAGTTCTAAGCTAAAAGTTATGATATTTCTAAGTTGCTTTGGTTAATAAAAACGTGGATGAATAATATGACGAATTTGAGTTGTTTTGGACAAAAGAAACACATGTAGGCCAAGATACTTGGATACCAACATAGGTATCCAAATGAAACTCATTCAAACCATCATAACTTAGATCAATCCACTCTCTAACAATTCTAAAACTGAATTTAAATATCTATTTAAACTATTATCATACATACATACACATGGGGTGTCCTAATTAGGGATCTATCAAGTAGGACACAAGACACATATCTAAACTCTCAAGAGAGCTCCAAATGGCCTCAAATTTGAATCTAAATGGGATACATACATGGGGGTGTATCCTATGGATTCAAAACTAACTAATATGCATAGGAAATCAATTTAGAAGGTTGGTTTTACCTATTGGGAGTGGAATCCCAATGATACTCCCAAGGACACGGCTCCGACACGAAGATCTTCCAAAAAGGACACTCCTTGCACTTTGCTCTAAATCCTTGCTAGCACCCTCCCTTGGTAGTATGAGAATGTTGGATGGAAGTTTTGGTGGAGGGATGTAAGGATTTGGAGATCAAATAAAAGAGAAAGCTCTCTAATTTGGAGAAGAACACTTTGTGAAGGAAAAGAGGCAAGATGGAATGAAATGAAAGGAAGGGAGGCTAACCTAGCTATAGTGGCTGCCATTAAACCCTATTTGGGCCTTGGGGGAAAGTCCAATAAGGCCTCAACTTGTCCTCTTGGTTAATTTTAAGTTAGGTTCAAGTTTGGGATCAAAAGGGTTAAATTTAAGCCTCTAACTTAACCAATCTAACAAGTAGGATTAGTCTAAACTCACTAACTTAATTAGTGGGGTTTGTGGGCCATAACTAACTAATCTTGGGATTCCGTCTACAGTCTAAGCTACCCGGGTCACTAACACAAGTCAGAACGAAACAAAACTCAAATCCGACTAAACAAATCGTAAAATCAATATTAAAATATAAAAATTCCCAAAATATTAAAATATGAAAAATGACCAAAATCATAATACATTAATTTAAATATTATTAAAATAATCTAAAATTCACCAATAATAAAATCCTAAATAATTCAAAAGTCACAAAATGACCAAAATATCCTTAGCCTAAAAAGTTGTAAATAGTCATTCTAATCACATGGTTAGGTCCCCATGGTCATGGTTAGTCTCTAGGCTCAACAGTTTTAGGGTTCACTAGCTAACACATCAAAATTATAATTCACCAATTTTAAATAGTATTAAATTAATTAAAAATTCCCATAAATCATAAATCCTATTATTAAATAATAAATTTTACAAAAGTTTAAAATTACTCTCATTTTAGAAAAGTGGTGTTACACATTCTCCTCCTTGGAGAGGAGAAGGCTATATTGGCAAGCTTGGAGGGATTAGAGCACTTGGAACTTGAAGGACTTTGAATCTTGGATCCATTTTCATGGGAATCCATCTTCCAATTGGTATGAGCTTTCTAACCCATTAATTTTCATCAAATTAGTGTAAATACATCAATTAGGGACCCCCATGCATTAGGTTTGCCATGGAGAGGAGTTTTGACTCATTCTTTTCTCATTTGGAGATTTTTCCTTTGTATTTTGAACCATTTTGGGGAAAATTCGAGAATGAGATTTCTAGGATTTGTGAAATAGGTTTGTTAGACTCTAATTGTGGTTTAAAACATCTAGGTGAGCCTTGGGTCAAGTTTGGATTCAATTGGAGTCCGTATCATGCATGTGTCACAACATGTCTCGATACGCACGCCAAGTGATTGACAAAACGATGGAAAGAGCACCTCATTGCTCTAACTTAAGTTTTGACATATATATTGTGTGTGCATTGCAATAGATTTACATTGGTAGGTGTACCTAACAATTTGGGAATGCATGAGAATGGTGTCTTAGATTTAGGGGCTTGTATTTGAGTTTGTCCTGTGAAGTCCACATTATGTCTCTGATCAGTCATGTGTTGACTGAGTGTATTCACATGTATGAGGGAGAGAGGCTCATGTTTGAGCCCTTAACATTTTGATGTTCAGTCCACTGTCCCTTAAGTTCTATCTACTTAATTTTAGCCCACATCTTTTAGTGATCAAACCTTGTCTTGCAAGTCCAGTCCCCTATCTATTATTGTTCTTTCCCTTGATACCTGGATGATTTTAGTCCTTGATTTGCTTGATTGTAATCCACATTGTATACTTAATTTCAGACCCCAGTTAGAATTGTGTTCAGTCCTCTCTATCAAGTCACCCCAGTTAGAATTGTGTTCATTTGATTGCAGTCCATTCATTTACATGTACAACCCTTGCCTATATTCATTTTGGTTCAGTCACCCCATTTCACTATCCAGATAAATCAATATAGGTTTAGTTACTTAATGTTTTCAGACCATTCATGAATGATCAGTCACTTACCTTATTGTTCTAGATACTTAACAAGTTCCAGTTGTTATTGTTCAGTCACACATGGACTCGAGTATCAGTCGTATGACTGACATGTAAGTTCAGTCACATTTTAATTTTAGTCTAAACCCCCCTTCTTAGTATCAGTCCCTATTATCAGTACCCACTTGATAATCAACCATTGTATTAGTCCTTAATGACTTAGTTCAGTCCTTATTGTGTGCAGTCCACTGATACTCTTGAGTATCAGTCAATACACTTGACCATGTATCCACCTTTACTTTTGTTCAGTCCAAATTGGACTTGGCATCATCCTTGGTATATCTAAAGTTTAGTCCCCTCTCTACCTTAAACATGTATCAGTCCACCTTACAGGCTAAGGATACTTCCTTAGTATCAGTCTCCATTACATTACTTCAGTCCTTTGTTGATTGCAGATCAGTCCTCATAGGACATATATCAGTAGTATAATGAGAGCAATGGCTTTGATCAGTCCATTACCTTTGGTCAGTCCTCATTCATTGTAACGCCCCAGTCCAAAATACGTAGGACTAGGAACGTAGACATGCCAGCTGTATTCATACGAAGTACACTCCAATATATGGAATCCTCGTGTGAATACATAAGCTGTAAAATGTAGTAGAACCATAACTAATCTCATCCACACAAAATAAATGAATAGAAGATCTCATATAATCAACTAAAATTGTATTTGGTACATGTAGTTGGGCGGAGACAAATCTACTACCAACTATGAAAAAAATACATGATAAGCAAAGAAAGATTTTGGCGAGCGAAGCGAAGACGATCCAAAGTGCAATCATCCTCGAAGAAATAGAGTGGATCACGGCTAGAGCTAGAGCACCTGCGAAAGACAATAGCACACACCTGGAGAGATAACCAGGTCCTCAGAGGGACGTAACAAGACACATAATATCATGCCATATAAACTGAATAAATATTGCTCAAATAAATAAGTAAATCGAATTATAACATGTTCCAATACGCACCTACTGAACAAGCATACCATCCCCCCAACCAAACAAGGACAGAAGGGTAAACTAATTCACGGTAACGTATCTTCCCATGCTATGAATCCAATATGGTATCCGGACCCCAACAAGGTTTAATACCTTCTCATCGAAGTAGTAAGTCACACCTACAACCAAACAAGGACAAGATGTGACGAACTAATTCGCGACAAGTTATTATTCTAAGCCACGGTCAGATACAAGTACCCAAACCAAAAGTACTCATACCTAACGGATAGGGTAGCCTACCGTTCTAAGTAAAATGTAGTTAAGAACAATCCTTCCTACGCATGGGCCCTGGCTAAATAGGATCGACGTAGTCCCCTTGGGCACCAGAGGCCCCATCAGTAAGAGCATGACGTTCCGCAGAATCGTTAGTGGCCATCAGTAATCTTGGGTCATCAACCTCGTATCTCCAGCGGAGAGTCCGGGTCACAAGGAAAAGTGTATCGAAGCCCATACGCTAAGGAATTGTCCTCCCCGCCCAATGCCTACTGTGTTGTATCCACAACACAAACCACTATAACCGCTAAGTCGAACTAGCATGCAACCTCTATTAGCGGTTATTCCTATCACACGGCTTGTACATACCGGTGGCCAGCCAATCACGCACTTCCATGTCCTACATACGACACACAACTTCGTGGTACAACGTGTCAAGGCCAATGAATGCAACACACAAGGTGGTCCCTTAATTCTAGGTTTAATGTGAGAAAAATAATACATAGCAGGAATATAATGAACAGTAAGTTCTAACAGGTTATGCCATGTATCACAGTTTATTTTGCATAAAGAAAATAAATAATGCATGAAATATGAGCTAAAAATAAGTAAACAGCGAATGGCAAGGTGTCTTGCCTGATAGGGCGCCTAGTGTGCTGCGATGATCAATGTGGCACGAACTGCGACTTCGGCGCAACAACTGTACAAGGAGACCTCGGATAGTGGCACGGACAGTTTCATTGGGTCCAGAAGGGTCAACTTAGTTAGGGTGGACATAAGGTAGTCTCAAAATGGACGAAGGAATAGGAACAGTAGGACTTGGATACGGACAGGAGAAAATCAAGGAAAAATAAATATTATATACGAGTGTTAGAAAATATTTCCTAAGACTAGTTTTCATAAGTCAAATATTTTTAGGAGAAATACAAAAATACTTAAAGTCAAGAAAAATCGTTTTCAGTAAAAAAACTATAAGTTGTCAAAATACAATTTTAGGTAGGGAAAACTATATTCTATATTTAGTCAAAAATATTTAATTAACTTAATCGAGAAATATTTATAAAATATTTAAAACACTATTTATTAGTCAAGATATATATATATGTATTTATAGAAAATAGTGTCAAAAATAGTTTAGGTAAAACATTCACCATATCCAAAGAATATATGATCATTTTAGGTACAGAATAAAACTAGAATTTAAATTATTAAATATTGATACTGGTAACCTAATATTGTAACAATGCATCAAATGGTATTAAATAATTATAATAGCAGTAGAAATAATAGTAATAATAATAATAATATAATAATAATAATAATGATAATGTTAATGATAATAGTAATAATAATAATAATCTAATAATAACTATAATGATAATGATAATGATAATAATAATAATAAAATAATAATAATAATAATAATAATAATAATAAATAAAAATAAATAAATAAATACACAACTGTGAGCTGTCTCTCCCTCCTCGTGAAGAGGGAATCAGCAAAGTGCAAAAGAAGAAAAAATAGAATGAGTAAATCGAGAAGTGGGGAGAGAAGGAACAAGGAGAGTTCGAGAGAGAGAGGGGCCGGGCTCATCGGCGCTCCGGCGGAGGAGGGTGGCCGAAGCACGCGGCGACGAGGGCGGCGCTCGACGGGAGGGGAGAGGGTTTTGAGGGGGAGAGGCGGTGGCGTTGTTCGAAGAGGGGCGACGGAGATGGAGGCTGAGGCTGGACGCGCGGCATTTCATGGCGGAGGGGAAATCGAGGCTCGGCGGTGAGGAAGTGGAGAGGGGCGGGTGGCTCGAAGATCCGGCACAGTAGGCGCGGCGGAAGGGAAGTCGGCGACGAGGGTTTGAAGCAATTTTCTGGCGGCGAAGGGTGAAGGAAGGGCACGGCGGCGCTGATGCTGCGCTCGCGGAGGCTGGAGGTGGGGAGAGAAGGGGCCGTCGAGGCTCGGTGGTCCGGCCGACGGCCACGAAAAAGTGAGGGAGCGACAGACGGCGGAGGTAAAGTTAGGATTAGGGTTTTTCTTTCCTATTTCATTTTTGGCGGTGGTTGTGTTGTGCGATGGGGGTGTCGAGGAGTGGTCGACGATGGTGGTGATGAAGGCCGATGATGGCTGGGGTTCGTGGAGATGTCGGGGTGCAGGTGTCACGCCCCAGAACCAGAATACTGGAGAGCGGGGGCAGACATAGCCAGCTACGTATATGAAATGGAATCCATCTCACTATACGGTCACGGCTGTCTAGATACATGAGGGTTTAACTACAAGCCAGCAGTCTTCTAAGGTCATGAACAAGCCTATTGTCTCAATCACAAGCAAGCAATAGTAATTACAAGATGTCAGAGCACCAAATATATAATAGCAAGGCGTCCCATACATTACATATTGGATGATCATGAAGCTAGTCGTACAAAATGCCAGGACTAGCAAGAGTTCAGTCATACATGATCAACCCTAGGATCTGTCAATCATGTTACAGCCCGTAGGCAGACAGTACATAAAGATACAATCGAGCTAACACGTGCTCGCCGGCTAAACGCCTCAAAAGAATAATTTTTACAAATAAGTGGGAGGACAAAAAGAAACCCACTCGTTGCCAGGGTTCCGTCTAGTGGTCACCATCTAGCTGGAAGATCGGTGGATCCTCTGGAGCTGCTCCGATATCTGGCCACACAAAACCAGCTGGGTCAGACCCCAGAAAGAGCAAGTGCCACAAAGGAGGCTTCACTTAGAAACTAAAACCAGCATATAGTAAGGAACATTAAAGTTAAATTATCGAAAATAACAACAATAATTGAGTACGAGGGAACCATTCAAGTAGCCAGACTACTACCCTTAAACCAAACAAGGACCGGGGTTGTAATCCTTCACCTGAATAGAAATCCGTCTCAAATACTATGGATAAGGTAATAAGACAATAAACAAAGAGAAGACACAGAACTGCTCCGGGAGCCAGGTTACAACCCTTAAACCAAACAAGGATCGGGGTTGTAACCCTTCGCCTGAACAGAACTGGACTCCTGATCTTTATTGTTAAGGCCATTATAGATAATCATGTTGCTGAAGTAAGATAGAATATGACAAGCATGGCACGGGGTACAAATAAGACAATAACCGAAGGGAAGACACAGAACTGCTCTGGGAGCCAGGTTACAACCCTTAAACCAAACAAGGACCGGGGTTGTAATCCTTCGCCTGAACAGAACTGGTCCCCCGATCGTTATTGTTAAGGCAAGCATCAATAATCGTGTCTTGTCACGATCTTGCACAGGATCAGGATAAGACTAAGCTGGAATAACTTCATCCAATCAATCACGGCCAATCAAAAGTACGGCTTGATACTTTAACTAGCTAGGGTTATCACAGGCCTAGTTACTAGCAAGATGCAATGAAATTATTTCAACAGCCACAAGCCCTGCAGACCATCCAAGTTATCCAGGTCGAATGTCCATTTATGAAGGATGCACCACATGACTGTGTGCTGGAAGTGTGCCCTACTCGTCGGTAGGCTACAAGTCCACTTAATGCGCCCAGATAACGGGATTGCCTGTAGCTGGAAATCTCTTCATGTCTATTATTCTAGTTTGTTACTCTTAGTTAATTACAGTAGGTATCCCTGACCGTGGTACTCAGGGATCCTATCCTAGACATGATGCAAGACAATACTAGTTTATTGTATAAACGTAATCATCCACGGTGTCCAGGTTAGTCATTCTTGTCAGGTCATGTCACGTTAGCCGTCGCAACAGCAATTCGAGATAATCATGTCAGGTATGCTTGTCCTGCCATACCGTGTTCAAGTATTATTAACAAACCTATTAAATAAATTCATGATTATCAAGTTCATGACAAAAGGCGTAAGGATATAAAATGGGCGTAAAATATCTAATAAAATATTAATATACAGGGCTATAGAAGAGCCAAGCTTAAGGAAAATAAAACCAAAATGACATGCTGACATAAGACCAAGTCAGCCAAGGCCATACGCTCAGTGCAAAAGTCATACGCTCAGGTCAGGCTATGCTCAAGTCAAGCTACGCTCAGGTAAGCCTACGCTCAGGTAAGCCTACGCTCAGGTAAGCGTATGAGGTCCATACGACCCCTTGTCACACAAGTGAGCATATGCAAGATATACGCTCCAAAAAGGCAGCGTATGAACTTCATACGACTCATAGCTATCCAAGTGAGCGTATGCAAGTCATACGCTCCAAAAAGGCAGCATATGGACTCCATACGACTCATGGCTATCCAAGTGAGCGTATACAAGTCATACGCTCTAAAAAGGCAGCGTATGGACTCCATACGTCTCCTTGTCAAGCAAGCGAGCGTATGCGAGTCATACGCTTCCAAAAGGCAGCGTATGGACTCTACTGCGCTGCGCTGAAGAGCGCACACAGCTCAGTGATGCGAGCTAAAAAGCTCGCGTACTGCTCACTATCTTCTCCAAACAGCAGGAACTCCATGGTTGAACCCTAAGCTTCCAAAGTCCATAACTTGGTCAAAATAAGTCCAAATCCAACTTTCCAAAGGTCAAAATTGGGTAGAAGGAAATTCTCTACCACATGGAACCATCAAAACTTAAAAACAAGGGAATTTAATAGATCAAAACCATGAAAATCCAAAATGACTAAATTCTAGATCTATAAAATCCAAGCTTCAAAATAGAAAATGACAAGTTCTAATGTGGATTAGAAAGTTGCAAAGAAGAGGTTAGAACAATAAAAATGGTGGATTTCTTCATGAAGCAAGATTGCACTTGCCTAGGCTAGGGTTTTCTTGGTTGGTGGTGTAGAGTAATGAAGAAGAAAGGAAATAATGAGGAGAAAGAATGGGAAGAGGTTAATAAATGGGGTTGGTTGTGGTAGGTAGGGGGTTCACCCTTGGTTCATGATGAACCAAGGCTAATCAAGCCTAGCCGAACCAACCCAAGCCAACCCAAACCAAGATGAACCATGGCCAATACGAGATAAAATACGTACACGTATTCTTAAATACGTAATACGAACAACAGGCATTACAGCAGGAGCGGGTCTGGCATGGTGCGGTGGATGGTGCCGTTGGTGGCGGGGGCTGTGTGTGGTTGGGCTGTCGCGGAGGAGTCTGGCGGGTTTGGAGGAGGCTGGTCGGTGTCGGAAGATGGCGGGGGTGACGGCATTGGGGAGGCTGCTACGGCCAGGGGTAGGGTTAGGATTAGGGCTAGAGTTTGGAATTGAGATTAGATAATTTGGGAATTTATATTGTGTCGGGATTATCGACACAAGAGAGGATAATGTATATGTAAAAACTAATAGAATAAGAATTTGGACGGGGGACACGGACATGAGGCACGCACCATTGGTTTGTGGAATTTGTGGATGAATAATGAAAAGTTGGAGGAGTACCTGCCTATTTATAGGATGTGAGAATTCCCAATTAGATAATGATTAGGATTGTTTGAACCCAATTAGATAAATCAATCTATTAATTTAAATCAATGAAATCAATTCTAAATCCAAATCCAATTAAATCTAATTTAATTCCCTTAGTTTAAAATTAAATCAATAAATGAAATTCAAATACTTAACTATTTAAATAAATCCAACATTTCAAATCAAGATTTAAATCTCCATAAAAATTTCGAAATATATTTTTTAAAATACCAATAATAATAATTTCAAAAATAATAAATATTTTTAAATATCTTTTTGAAAAATAAAATATTAATATTAATAAATCTCGAAAATTATACTTTTATTTAAACTAGATCAATAAATAATTACAAAATATTTGTATGCAAAATATTCTTTACATAATTAGGCTTTTCATAATTAAAATCATAAACTTCAAAATGATAGCTAGAAAAAATTATTATCTATATTATTTTGAAACCATAAAAATAGAAAAAAATGTTTTTTCTAAAAATATGTACGCTCTCACATATTCGCACTCGTCGAGCAATTTCGAAAAATAAAATTTTCGTACACAACGTACAATACGACTACGTGACGTACAATACAAAAATTTAAATCGGTACCAAATTTAATAAAAAAAATATAGTAGAAATTTAGGGGTTTTACATTCATGATATAGGAACTGTCCTGCATATCCTTAACATTCAGTCCAACCCATCTTCCTGAACTCAAAGTTCAGTCCCTTCTTGAACTTAGAGTACCAGTCATTAATGGGATTTGGTATCAGAACTTGATATCAGTCAATTTTATTATTATATACTCAAGTATACATTTGTCTCCTTAAAACCCAGTTGCAATATGTTCATTCGACTGGAACACTTAGAGTACCAGTCTAACCTTTAGTGTTTAGTCCATCTCCTATATGTATCAGACCCTAACATTTGATGTCAGTCCAGATTACTCCTTGTATCAGTTCATCCATTTGCATATCACCTCAGAGATTCAGTCCCCACATTACTAGTCCAGTCCGTAAGTTCAGTCCACAACCTATCTATGTAACAGCTTTTAGGATGTTTAATGTCAGTCCTCACTTGTATATTGCTTCAGTTTATAATAAGATTATATATATTGCATCAATCGTAGAATAATTGTATGTGTTCAGTTGGGAAAACATTGGGGGTATATTTCAGTTATATAAGCCTATATATATATATATATATATATATATATATATATATATATATATATATATATATATATATATATATATATATATATATATATATATATACTGTTGTTCACTGATTATTAATTAGATGATAAGGCTTAATAGCAGGGCAGATAAGGGCTCTCTTGAGCAAACATTACAGGAATATTAGGAGGGCATTATATATCAGATTAGACTAGCAGACAAGGAAGCTCGGGTTAGGCTTGACAGTAGGCTTGGGCAATATTGGCAGCATCATGCAATTCATGGAAAGGGGGATGATGGCTCAGGTTAGTGAGGATTGTGTAAACCCCCCTAAAAATGTTATTATAAATTTATTTACTATTTTAATTAGATTGAATGTGGTTATTGCATGAATTTTTATGTTTATGAGTTATTTTATGAAGGTTCATTTTTGGCTATAAAGAAATATGTACTAAGTATTTTGTGAATGCAATATAAGGAGAAATTGCATTATATGCGTAGAAATAATTTTTGTTTTATTTAAATTTCTCACTGTGCCATTATTATATATAAGACTACACCTTGAATATATACAATATACTATTTATATGTAGTACAAAGAGTTGGTTATCTTTGTAATAAATAAAATATATGTTCAAAATATATTGGAAATTATTCTAGAGAATATTTTATACTTTTAAGAATTTATTTAAATTAATTTTTATGAATTTATGGATCCTTAGAAAAAGGATTGAGTATGTATATGTATATATATTTTTTTTTGTATATGTATATATATATATATAATATATATATATATATATATATATATATATATATATATTATGTGTATATATATATATATATTTTTATGTGTATATATATAAAATATATATATATATATATATATATATATATATATATATATATATATATATATATATATATATATATATATATATATATATAACCAGTAAAAGAAAAGAAAAGAAAAAGGTAAACCAATTTCTCATGAGATCCAGAGGATCTCGCGAGATGGCCATCTCCTAACAAACCGACCACCAATGTACTCAATATAGCAGCCCCAAATCGAGCACAAATAAGACTCGGCCGACCCCCAAAGATACACCATAGTGGCAAAAACATATATAGAGAGATCGAGGGAAGGAGAGTTTGTGCAAACCCTAACCCTATCAACTTCCCTGGTGGCACCCTCCCTCAGCCCTGGCACCGTCGTGTGCGGTCAATGGCGGCCGACCGCTGCCACAGCCGTGCAAGAGCACACCACAGTAACAGCAGCATTAGGCGAAGGTACCATCTTCATTACTATGTTTCCTCGCATATATAAAACAGATTTTAATTTCATAAAATTCTATGGACAGCCTACATAACCATCTAGGAACCCATCCAATTAGTTTGGATCGAATTGATTCGGTTTTAATGAGAAATCAAGACGAAGTCAAAAGAAAACCCAATCTTTTCGAAAAATAGAACACGACCAATCTTGTCCAGATTGCCAATTTGGAAGGTATTTCCTGATCCGAATATTAGTAGGTTTCAAAATTTAATTAAAGACAAATCTAGACAACATAAAGGACTTCACAACCCATCTTACAGAACTTGATTTCGTCGACTATGTGTCGAGAAATCGGATTCCCAAATTCCACAAAAAACTACTTTTAAAACAATAATTTTTAGAAATTCTTCCTGATATGGCGTTCACCCGGAAAAATCGGGCGACATGGTCGCAACCCATGAGCATCAAAAGACGCATATGGATGTTGTCGACGTATGGGATTCGACGGAACTTAATTTCATTGTGCGTGTACGACAAAATCGAGGCATATCCGTCGAGATATCCCGTATCGGCCCCTTTGCAAACTAGTCCATAACTTCATGCACGTTCATTATCTCGAGACGAAACTTGCACCAACAGGACTGTGGACACACACAAAAAAGAAGAAGAAAATACTGTCTTTTCTTTATTGGCACAAGGCACCATAAATCGAGTACGTTTGAGAGATCCTGCGCTGAGGATCCTCGAGTACAAAAAAAGAATTATGGGGAATGGGACGATGGAGATCGAGCGGCAGTTGCTCCATTACTCCGTTGACACACCGATTACAAAAGTGGAAGAAAATCTAAGAAAATTGCTAACTCTCGGCTCACTGGCAAGAAGTACAGCAATTTGGCTCTTAAAAATGCTCTCCGTTCTGTATTTTGAAGAGGGATGAGGCCCCCCTTTTATAGTCATTCTTGGGATGGAATGATGTTATGTGCCCACATAGGGGAATATGCTGGTTTCTATGTGGGCACATAGTCCTGCTTTGGGCGCATAAGATGTAGGCGCATACAGGCTGCAAGATCGTGGGTTGGTCGTGGCGTTGACATGGCCGCATGCTTCGGTACATGACTGCTCGTGGAGACTGACGTGGCCGTGTGCTCCGGTGCACGTTTTGATCATGGCTTTGACTGGGTCAGGCTTGGGCGCATAGCCATGTCTCAGGCAATGTGCCCTCCTTTCGGGGGAGCTAGTCTTGGGCGCATAAAACTTCACTGGCTGGGCGCATGAAACTTCATTGACTGGGCGCATGGAGCTTCACTGACTGGGCGCATGGAGCTTCACTGACTTGGGCACATAGAGCTTTACTTGCTTGGACGCATGGGGCTTCATTTGCTGAATATTTTTATGCTTCTACAAGACCCCCTTTAAAGTTTTTGATACTTGAACAAGTTCAAAATACTTTAAAAGAAGCATGAATCGTCTTCTCGTGATGCAATGGGCGCATAGCACGACTCTCTCTTTTGGGCGCATAGTATTTGGACAGCCTGTCAGAGAGATACGACTGTTGAGATGAACTGACAGATTTATCGGAGCAAAATTTGAAGCGGTCCATCCTTCATGCGTCGTCTACGTCAGCAAGTGACAGTTGTATAGTATGCAGGAAGCTGATTCTTTACGTGGGTGCATAGGCCATTGTGGGCGCATACAACACAATGGGCACATGGGCGCATACAGCAAGTGGGCGCATAGGAAGTGGCCCGTGTCTATAAGTAGGCCCTGAAGGAGAGAGGAAGTTCATTAGTCCCTTCTCTTTGAATTTTTTAGAAAATTCTTCATCTTCTTTCTTTAAGAACTATGTCTCCCATGGTCGCCAAGAGATCAACAAAGGGCTAGGGGGCTGCGCCGAGTGACTCTCCTCCTGCGACAGCATCCTCGATAGTCCAGGACCCGATTTTGGGTGAGGGCAAGCTTCAAAAACAAAGTCTCGAGCGTTAATTTACGATGCTTGAACTTTTCTTCTGCCCGAGCGTTTGCTCCTAAGGCAACATACTTCTGTGAGCATCACTATGCGCCCACAGAAGTCATGCGCCAACACTGTGGTGTGCTATGCACCCACGTGTTGCCATTTTATGCACCTTTTAAGCTGTGGCAAGTTATGTGCTCATGTACTGTCCGTGCGTTATACGCCCACATGTCTTGTTTTGGACGCATATCCCTTTGGGCGCATAGCCCTTTGGGCACATAGAAGCCCTTCAGAACTTAGTTTTTCCTGCGAATTTCTGAGTCAGACTTTCTTTCTGCCCCATTTCATATTTTATAGGGATCTAGCTAGCAAATTTCTCCAGGACCGGTATCGGCGATTCTGGGCATGGTGAAGATGCAATACTTGACACACACATCAGAGAGCTCAGGACTCTTCGTGTTTTGGAAGGGTTTTCCTCAGATGGTAGGAAGAATCTTTATACATCGAAGAGTCGGACGGTAGTTGGGCGTCATCATGAAAGTTCTTCTTTCACGGTTCTTCAAGTAGGCAGAAGCAACACTAGAGATATTGTTTTGAAGGTATGATCTCTTGGAGAAATGGGCCCACGATGTTCGCAATATGGAGGAGAGGAGATCACCATTTGTAGATATTTTAGCATGCTATATTTGCCCACCTCCGTGTAGCTTCTCGAAGGTTGTTGTTTGCTTGCTCAACAGTAAAACATGACCTCCTTCGAGGGCCACGAAACTACTTTTTGACGAAAGCGTGGTGCTGCCAAGCTAACCAAGCTATGTGTTGCTGATGAGTAGCATATTTTTCCTTCTCTTGGACATCAATGTAATCTTTTACTTCTTATCTAGATGAAGAGATGAGGAACCTTTTGTTTTGCTTACGAGATGTAGTCCTACGAATGTAACTAATTTTGAATAAACAGAGTACATTCGCTCCATTCTTTGCTTATGGTATCTGTGGTGCTTATATTAGAGAGCCAAATACCGTATTTGTGAAAATGGTATTCCGCTGGGGAACCCCCCTCTCTCTCTTTTTGTTTGGACCTATTGCCCTTTTGTGCATCCGAAAATGCGAGCAAATAGATTGGAATGATACTTTTGTGGACCCATTACCCTTTGGCACACCGGCGGTGCATTTCATCTCGGGTTGGGTACAGGCATCAAGTTGGAAGACTATCGGTATCAGGCGCTGTGCCTTTCATCTTGATAGGTTTTGTGATCTTGGCGCCGTGCCTTTCATCTCGGGTTAGGTACAGGCGTCAAGTTGGAAGACTATCGGTATCAGAGGTAATATGGACGTGACACATGATAATCAGGAGTAGTTTTTGGTAGAATGGATTTCTTGTCAAGTTTGGCTTCTTGTCAGGTACTCCTTCCTGAAGTGGAGGCAACTTTCCAAGCCTTTTCTTCGACGACCTCTACCGAAGACGATGAGATAGCCCAGGAAGCCGTCAGAGCTTTCTACTCCGTGCTAAAAGTGAAGCTTCCTGGAGTCTTGAATCAGAATGCTGCCTTCGGCCCTGTCAAAGCTGTTGCCGAATGTCAGGTAGCTGCCCTCGAGAGCATAGCCGACTATGAGGAGCGGGCCAACACTTCTGAGCTAACAGGGCGCCAAGGGAATGGTCCATAGCACGGATATATAGTAAGAAGGGCTTCCCCATTATTGGAGCTACCGATACTGGAGGGCTTGTAAGATACGCCTTGATGTCGTCGAATGCGCGTTGACATTGTTCAGTCCAGACGAAAGATACACCTTTCTTCATGAGCTGGGTAAACGGTTGACACCTTCCAGAGAGGTTTAAAATAAATCGTCTGATGTAGGCTAGCCTTCCTTGTAGTCCGCATAGCTCTTTGAGGTTTCTTGGAGGATGCATGTCGAGGATAGCCTTCACTTTCTTCGGGTCCAGTTGTATACCCTTTGAAGTGATGACAAAACCAAGGAACTTGCCGCTGGAGACTCCCAGAAAAGGCTTGGTTGGACTCATCTTGAGTTGGTGTGCACGCATTAGTTCGAACACTGTTCTCAAGTCTTGGAGGTGGTTGCCCTTGAGACAGCTTTTGACTGCGATATCGTCTATGTAGCACTACACAGTTTTGCGCAAATGATCACGAAAAATTGTGTTCATGGCTCGCTGGTATGTCGCCCCTGTATTCTTCAATCCGAAGGGCATCACTATATAGCAGTATACGCCCAACGGTGTTCGAAAAGATGTGTTCTTCTCGTCGTCAGGGAACATCTTGATTTGGTTGTAGTTCGAAGCCGCAAGTATTGTCGATCATTATGTCAGTGATCGGTAGAGGAAACTCGTCTTTCGGACATGCAGAGTTCAAATCACAGTAGTCGATACAGACTCGAACTCTACCGTTCTTTTTTATGACTGGGACGATGTTGGCAACCCAGTCTGGGTGCTGTTCCTCGCGAATGAATCCACTGGCAATGAGCTTCTTGACTTCATTTTTGATGGCTTCCATGACGTCTGGTCGGAATTGTCGTTGTTGCTGCTTCACTAGCTTAGCTTTAGACGAAATGTTCAGGCGGTACATGGCGACTTTAGGGTCCAAGCCTGGCATGTTTTTATAGCTCCATGCAAAGACATCAATGTATTCTCTTATAAGATGTATAAGAGATTGGCATTTATCGCCAGATAGACTTTTGCTGATGAAGATTGGTTTAAAAGATGCTTCATCTCCTAGATTGACTTGGATGACTTTATCTTCGGTAGGTGGTTCCCGTTGTTCGAAGCAAAGCTCCCACATGGTGTCCATCTTTTGAGCCCATTGTTCGAGTTCGATTGGTTGGACATCGTCTGTAATTTGGTCGGCGAAAACCATATTGACGGACAGAGTTGCTTTGAATATGTCACCGATGCTGGAGGCTAAGTCCCAGAGGGAGGAATCAGAAGAATGAGAACAATGATCTGCTTCATCATCTGATCTTTCGGGAGTTGTTGGAGGAGTGACATAGCCCAAACTAACACCGCTTCATTGATAGTAGTTCTTGGGTTTGCCTGGAGGAGCAAAGTGTCGTATTGGCAACCGTCATCCTCGGCCGTAATTTAGCCCTTTGTCGATTTTGATGTCATATCCCAAGTTCTGGATGATGTTCTTGGCCTGCCAACTATACCAAAAAAGTTGTATTTTTCCAGAGTCATAGTCAGCTTCTGTGTTGTGCTTGGGAGAAGTAGAGTCTGGGATGAACTTTCTCTTGCCAATTATACGACCGAAGATGATTAGTTCTTCATCCTTCTTTCTGGCTGGAACGATGAAGTAGAGGATATCTTCAGGTTGAACTTTTTCCCGCAGGTGAGACGTCGTGACCGACATGCAGAGGTGTGGTCCTATACCGTTTTCTAGGGCATATATCATATCCATGTAGTGGTTTACAGATTGATAGACATCGGAGTAATTCAAAGATAAACCTTTACTAAGGAAATACGCAAGTTCTTCTTCAGGGATAACATCATCCACTGAAGGTACATTATTATGAGTATTAATATACTCATTGAGAGGATCATCATCTGGAAGAGGAGCCAGAGTCTTGGCCGAGTTCACCACGTAGGATAATTCTTCAGGATTGGGAGGACGGGCATCAGCAAGTTCCTTCCTGGGTGTCTTGCTGAGAGTGATGGTCAATGGTTTGCCCTTGTCAGGGTTCTTCTTTTTTACCCAAATTATGAGAGGCTTCGGAGTACTTTTTGGAGTAGTACGTCCTTTGACTCGGATAATCAGGAGACCATCATTGGAGGATGGACTTGCTTCAGCTTTATTATCAGCTTCGTTGCCATCGTCCTTGGGGGGCTGAGATTAGTAAAGTACCGAATCTCTATAGTAAGCTTCGATGCCGTTAAAAGGATCGACATCGGCAAACTTCGTCTTCACGACACCGTCGCTGTTGACGTATTTGAAGCACTGGTGAAGTGTGGAAGGAACGATCATGTTCTCGTGTATCCATGGACGTCCCAACAAGACATTGTAGGATACAATGGCATCGATCATATAGTAGAAAACCTCCGTTCGGAGATCACCGATCTGGCATTTGAGACGGATCTTGCCCAGCGGATGGCTTCGACCAGCATTGAAAGCCATGATAGTTGTGTTGGTTGCAGATAGTTTGTGCAGAGGGATTCCCAGAATTTAAGGCAGACTTCTAGGAATGATGCTGATGGAGGATCCTGGATCGATGCGTATGCGGTCCACCTTGATCGCCCCAATATACCCTATATAGTATAGGGGTCTATCATGACGATTATTTTTGAGTAGCATGTCCTCCTGTGAGAAAGTGATATTGGGCACCACTTCCATGGTACTGTGGCAGTGGGGACAGGAGACAAGATCTTCAGCGGGGGCCTTGACTTCGGTGAGGTAAGAGTCGGCATGTAGTAACACCTCACTTAAGGCCTTCCGCATTTCATTGGAGAGTCGCAATAGATCGAACAGAGACAACCAAGCAGGTGTATTGGCTAGCTGAGCCAGTATGTCAAAGTTGTAGGGCCGATCCATGCCTTCGGGAGCTGGCGCCTTCAGAGACTTGTCAAATCGCATCTCTTTCTGCTTGGCTTTGTCCGTAGTTAGAGGTTTAGATGGGGGCTTCTGAGCTTGTGGGGGCAGTAGGAGCTTGAGGCGGTACTGCTTCTTCTTGTACGGGATAGTACGTCCGGAGATAAGTCTTTCCCGAAGGCGTCTCGCTAGATAGAACCTCGTAGATGGGAGAGGATACCATATGGCATGACTTATACTTCTTGCCCCTTTTTGCTTTGGGAGGTACTACCCCCTGTGTCACTTCTTGCACAAGGTTCGGATGGACCCACATAACCTCACCACGTTCAGTCGTGAGCGGGACCAATATTGAGTTGCAAGCTGGCGGTAGGTTAACGACTTCCATTATTACCTTGGGAATTGGGACCACACTGTCTGGGACTTCTGTGGGAGGAAAGTCACCAAACTGAAGAGAGATCATGTTAGAAGATACGACATTGTTTTCAGCTTTGAGGTTGTTCACTTGGCTGTCGATAAGCTGTTGTATCTTCTTCTTTAGGATAATGCAGTCCTTGGTGGAGTGCTGCACGTACTGATGATAAAGATAGTACTTGGGATCGTTGAGTTGGCTCACCTCTGTAGGTCGTCGTGGTGGAGGCAATATCAGCTTATTACCCTTCGTCAATGTATGAAAGATGGTAATGACATCGTCTTCGTCAAAGGAGAAGGTCTCCTTAGGCTTGTCGGAGGCGCCCTGAGAATTGGAAGCTCCTTTGGATGTGTCGATCTTCAGGACTACTTTCCTTTTACCCCCACGAACAGGGATAGTTTGAGGATGCTTGCCCTTATCTTCGGATTTGGGTGTTTTCAACCCCAGTAGTTCCAAGTTAGGAACGTCGTTTTTAACAGCATCAACGGCCCCAATAAAAGCGGGCCATGTATCATACTTCTATATACCCAGACAAAACTTTACTGTAGGAAGGAAGTTAT